>JAODAL010000058.1:0-492532 GCA_025379985.1 Phyllomedusa bahiana
CTTCTTCTTTTCTTCTTCTCCCCCCTCTTTTTTCTTCTTCCTCCCCCTTTTCTTTTCTTCCTCTTCTTCTTTTCCTCTTCCTCATCTTCCTCTTCTTTCCTTTTTCCCCCTTTTTTTTTTCCCCTTCCTTTTTCCCCCCTCTTCTTCATTTTTAAAAAATCCAACTTTACTAAAAGGTACCCTAAAAGGTTGCGGTGCAGCTTCAGTTCCCCTGCACTCCCCCACAGGGTGAATGGAGCATTACATGTATCTATTGAATTCAATGGTATAGGCTTACATATTCTAAAGGTCTCTGGGAATGATTAGGAATCCATCCCCTATTGATTTAGTTTTTCCTATTCAATCCATCACTGCTTTAAAATTGATTGGTTTTTTGTAATCAGATATTTTGCAGACAGGTTTTGGGGTGTTGCCCCGCATCAGTGCATTTAGAATATGTTGGCTAGGTGAGAGGTGGGAGTAGCTAAAAAAGGGGAAATGGGGTCGTTAAGTGAATAACCATTTTTTTGTTCCACTGAAATTTTAAATTATCCAAACCCTTATGAAAATTGAACTAGGACTCTTGTAACACCACCTATTGGATGTAGTGTTCCTCATTTCAAATCTGACTCACTGAGCCTTGCAATGTAAAACGGGATTAGAGCGAACCAGACAGCTGTTTCGATGGTATGTCCTTGTAATACACCACATGGTGGGTCTTCTAGTGTAAGAACTGATCTACAGTAATCTAACACAGAAGCTCATGAGCTTTAAGTCGGCAATGACTGCAGAAAAATATGGGATAGCTATTTATTTTAAGGCAAAATCCAGGTGTAAATGGTTTTTTGGAATAATTTTTTGGGGAAATTTTGGGCATGGAAAACCCCACAGTTGACCCGTACAAGCAAAATGATGGGATTTTGAAAAATCACATCCAAACATCGTGGGATTTTCCACTTGAAAAAATTTACCCTTGGTTTTATATTCCTAAATTTAAGTTGATTTCTTTTTATTTTTTGTATCAAAGGTTTAGCTAATTAAAGTAGATGGGTAAGTCCATGAGAAAATAAAATGAAAAATTTCGATTAATTTTAAAAAATAGAAAGATAGCTATTAGATTAAATAGACAGTTATATAAACAGACAGTTATATATGCGTAAATTTTTAATATATTTTTTATACTCATATTTAAATAACGTATTTGGGGGTATGATTCAGAGATTGATAGATAAATAGATAGATAACTACTATATATTTTAGATCTACATATAGATAAAGATGAGAGATAGTAGATAGATTGATGATAAATAAATAAAATTTAAAAAATAAATTTTTATGATAGCAATGTAGTAGATAAATAGATAATGATAGATATGGATGAAGACGAAGTAGATAGATAGATAGATAGATAGATGTAGTAAAGATGGATGGGGTGATAGATAGTTAGATATGAATGTGGATGGAAAGATAGTAGCCAGGGCAGTTAGATAGATATGAGATAGATAGTAGATAAATAATATGATATAGAAGATGGGAAAATAGATGACGATAAATATATGATAAATTTGATTGATAGTGTAGATAGTGATAGATGATAGTAGTTAAAAAATAATTTGAGATAGATAGACAGATAGAAAAATAAAAAAGATAGAAAAGTATGAGTTTAAAAGAAAATAGTGTAGATAGTGATAGAAGGAGTAGATTTGAAATTGATAGAAGTAGTATGCTAAATAGACAAAGAAAGAAGATAGTGATGATAAAAAATTAAAAGATAGTTGCTTGTGTAGATAGTAGATGATAGATAATTTTATAGATATGAGTAGTGCAGAAAGATAGAAGATAGATAAATAATGTATGGTAGGGTAGAAAAAATTTAAAAAATTTTGATAGGAGATAGATAGTAGATATGAGATAGTTAATAGGTTTTAAGAAAAAATAGACAATAGATAGATAGATAGATAATAGATAGATTTAGATAGACAGTTAGATGGATAGATTTTGAGAAAACCCTTTTTTCCCCCGAAAAAAAGACAGTTTCTTATATTAATTTTTGTCCTAAAAAAAGACCCTAAGACTTATTTTTAGGGGGATGTCTTTTTTTTTCCAATGAAAAGTTTTTTTTTGGTTCAACAAAAATTTTTTTGGAATTCAACATTTACTTTTTTATCTTTTAGTGTTTTCATCAAAAAACAACAGAAATAAGCAGCCAAAACTCTAAAATTGCATAAAAAAAAGGGAACCCCTGGGGTTTTTTTTTGGGGAAAAAGGGGGGTATAAAAAAGATGAGATTTTAAAATTAATAGATCATTTTTTTAGACCATATATAAGTAAATTATAGGAAAGATAATTGATAGATAATAAGATAAGATGAATGAAATCTGTGTATTTGCCCTCGTTTTTTCAGAAATTTTGGGGGAACCAAATTAAAATCAGCCCCAAAATTTTGTTGAGGGGGTTTAAAATTTCTCTTCATTCCATTGGGTAGATTGATGTAATGGATGTGTGATTCACCAGTAGAATATTAATATATACATATGAACTGCATATTATATGTATTCATAGAAGAATGTGGATTCTAGTAATAATCAGGACTGCACCTTTTGTATACATCTCCTTTGGAGACATGGCAGAGCAGCTCCCAGTCTTCCCTTGTAGAGTTAGACAATGCAGAGGCCTCGTGTTGTGTTCTAGTATATTCTAGTCTTATTGTGTTGCTACAAATCCTCGGCTGTAGAAGACAAAAACCAGGAGTGCGCTCCCATGTCTGCTCTTTGAACATTATTTACAATCATTTAATCCCCAACGCAGAGAATCGGGGATTCTGTAACTGATTCATATGGAAAGGTAATTCCAATTTTACAGACTATTAAGTTTTCTTCGCTGTTAACAGCAGTATTTGTTACCATTCAGACCAAATGATACTTTTAGCCTTGCCACGAAAAATAACTCGGAAGCGTTCCGCGCTCGCAGAACTTCTCTTAACATTAACCAGATATTTTAAGAGAAATTGAAATTTTCTTGTCAGTTCACATGAATATTTCAAAACTGCACTTAGAGCAGAATGTGTTTTCTGAAAACAACAATTCAGTCTCATTATGGGGCAGACAATTTTTTTAAACACCATTTGCAAAAACTTATGTTATCTTGTCACATAGAACAGATATTGAATTTAGGCTCATTCCTGCTGATTTCTTCTTAAACACAACTTGTCCGGGATTTAGCTTTCTTGTATTTGTAGACAGGGCCAGACTAAGAATGCTGGATGCCCCGGAGCAAGAAAAGATTGGTATAGCTCCCCTACTCAGAAGCAGCCATCATGTGCCATGTACCTGATAATTATATCAACATTCGGCTGTGATCTAAGGTGTATTGGGACAATCCCCCATGTTTATGGCAAACCGGGTCTTAATAGTTTTTTAAATTGCACATCATTTGTTCACCCCAAAAAAACAGAAAGAAGTGGTGGGACCCCCCTCCACGCAGTAAATAAGAATACCCACTGTGTCTCAAGCAGATTGGGGTTTTGGTCCCAAATAAAAAAAAAAAAGGGGCGGATCCTTAAAGGGGGTTTTCTATACAAAAAACAGCTTCTGGGTTGGGAAAGATGCCCGCATTACCAAACTCCCCAACTATTAAGGGCTATGGGGAGGAAAAAGTTACTAACTAAGGCATTGTACAGTAAGGAGTGATGAAAATGGCGTTTAAAGGTAATACTGATTATATAATAACATGGAAAGTGATTTTAGCAGCCCAATGAGAGCCCACACCTCAGCGATGATGTTTTTTTGACATTCTTTTTGTTCTGAGTGATTGGATGGGCCAAAAAATGCAGAAAGAAGCTGAAAATGAAATGAAATGGGGTGGTCAAACTAGAACTAGAACTTTACTCGAATGAACAGTAAAATGTTCGGTTCGAGTTCTAAAAATTCTACTAGGACATATTAAGTTCTACTATGACATAACTTTTCTAGAACAGTTCAATCAACACTAATGCCAATATATCAAGTAAAGTTATTGAAAGAGTTGTCCTCTTCGGACAGTCCCATCTCTAATTGAGGAGTAGATGATCTCCAGATGAAAGTGGAAATTGGCCAGTATTAAGCAGGGAAATGTGGCAATGTATAGTGCCTCTTCAAGTGAATGGGTGACCATGTAATACATGGGTACCCATTATGGAGTGACTTTTTTGCGGTGGATATCCACTTTGAGCAGCAAAAAGAGGTCTTAAATGAGATCCCCCCCCCCCCCACACACACACAGACTATTATAACTATATGTCCTAATAGGACATATGGACCAGTGTAGTCTTAAAGGGATAACACCTTAAAGAAACCATAAAGGAGATATTACGGATGTAGCAAAGAGTAATCTGACAGATAACGCACCATGTCATGGCACTGAATGTTAGCTCAACTTTTTTACTACTTTTCAATGGCCTCAGGTTAGAGGAAAGAGCAAATAGCACAGAAAGCTGTGATATCATGATGAAGCTAAACTCTGCTATGTCTGTATAAGAAACTTCCAATATTAAATTGACTAAAAAGTTAGAAAATGTAAAATTACCATAAAAGTACAATTATAATAATGTAATTCTTAGTGGTCCCGAACGTAGACTAGAAGACAATTATTTCCAGTAGTTTTTTTTTTTTTTTACCAACCGTAGTTTGAGGTTCTGTATGTTGGAGGGTCTAGACCACTGGAGCACCATTGTCTATAAACTGCAAAGAAAGAGAAGGACAATGCAGTGATACTTATAATACAAGAGACACTGACTTCAGGATTCTTTGGCGCAGGTTCAAGGCTTCAACAAAGGCAACCAAGACTAAATGTACCTTAATTACCGCTCTGATAGAATATAGATATCAAAGAGTAACAAAGTGTAACAAAGGGGTGCCTTGTCATGACCAACTTCACAGTTAAAATTATCAGTCTGAAATGCCAAAAAAGCACTTAAGACCACCTACCGGCACCAAGCTCTATTAATAAGACGAGGGAAAAAAATGCAAAGAACAAAAGATCTATACTTTGCTTCCAAATTCAAGTACAGTTCTTAAGAAATGAGAACGGAAGAAGGAAATAAAGGCAGAAAACTTCTTATCAAAATCAAGGACTCAAAATGAACAGTCAGTGAAGGAAGCTGAAAGGTTAGTCAAGAAACGTGCTGAACATTCCTTAATTAATCTAAAAGTTTTCTCAGCATTTGTCCTTAGAAACCTGTTAGTGATACAGCTGAATAGGGCACTAACCAGATAAAACAAGCGTTAGAGAAACGGGGATGCTTTTTTTTCAGAAACAGCGCCATTCTTCTCCAGAGGCTGTGTGTGGTATTGCGGCTTAGTTCTGTAACTGAATGGAATTCTATGTTTTAGCAATAAATGATCACATGACACTGAGCTTATCCGTTACGTAGTGTAGCGTTTCTCTTAGCACCACGGTGGACCCCAGAGTGTCCAACAGGAACGGGCCACATTTACTAAGACTAGATTGGAGTTCTCTAAAAGTGGAGAAAGTTGCTTGCAAGGTTTGCGCCAAATTTGTTCAATGGTTCAGGCTTCTTAGCGCATTTTGGGCATGAATTGTTTTAAGGAAAAAAAATATTTACTGTCTCTATCCAAATAACTGTCTGGCTGCTACATTAAGGACAGATTGGAGAGGGGAGAGTTTGCAGAGAGGGAGACCGACAAGAAGAGAGTTACAGTAGTCGAGACGAGAATGAATAAGAGCAACAATGTGGGTTTGAGCTGTTTCCAAACTAAGAAACCGCCAGATTTTGGAGATGTTCTTGAGGTGACCGGGGCGAGCAAAGGATTGGATATAGTGAGTGAAGGACATATCAGAATCTAGTATAACCCCCAGACAGCGTGCCTGCCTAGGAGTTATGGTGGTGCCACACACTGAGAGAAATAGCAGGGGGTGGGGGGTTGGTTAGTAGATGGTGGGATGACACAAAGTTCAGTTTTAGTGAGGTTTAGTTGGAGATAGAGAGAGGACATGATGTCAGAGACAGCGGACAGACAGTCACTGGTGTTTTGTAGCTGGGCGAGGCTGATACCACAGGAGAAGGTATATAATTGAGTGTCATCAGCATAGAGATGGTACTGAAAGCTAAATCTGCTGATGGTTTGTCCAGTGGGGGCTGTGTAGAGTAAAAAGAGGAGAGGACCTAGAACCGATCCCTGAGGAACCACAACCAGAGGGTCAAGAAGAGAGTTAACAGAGAGATAGCGGATTAGGCGAGAGTAGACCAAGCATTCCAAGAGTTCCAAGATAGATAGATAAAGCCATACTGATAAGCAATCACTGGTGAGTGCAGTCTGTTCTTTAGACATTCTAGAAAAACAATGTTTGGTCTGCACAAAAAAAAACTTTTTGGATGTGCAGACCAAATATTGTTTTTTAGACTGCTTGTATGGGGGAGTGACTGCCCCCACTCAACCCATCTGCACAGTTTTCTTAAATCAATGCAGAATAGCTTGTAGCTGGAATCTACTATCCTTGAAATGTGGAGGTCTGAACAGGCAACAAAAGAAGTAACAAAAGAGTAGGTTCCCACCTGTACTGAGGTCACCTTGTCGTTCGGCAGGTGGGCTTATACAGTTTTGATAAAAAAAAATGCACACTAAGAACCTCAAATTTTTCGAGTATTCAAAGTAGAAGAAATGCTTTTGAGAAAATTCCTGTTTTTTATGTTTTTAGTGCTAGTAGAGTGCTGCTTGTATTGGATTGTGTTGTTTAGACATAAGACAAAATAAGAGGTCAATATTCCAACATCACAGCAGTTCTGATCATCATAGATATGGGATAGATAGATAGATAGATAGATAGATAGATAGATAGACAGACAGTCAGATAGATAGATAGATAGATAGATAGATAGATAGATAGATAGATAGACAGACAGACAGACAGACAGACAGACAGACAGACAGATAGATAGATAGATAGGTAGATAGATAAACAGATATAGATAGGCAGTCAGATAGATAGATAGATAGATAGATAGATAGATAGATAGATAGATAAACAGATATAGATAGACAGTCAGATAGATCGATAGATAGATAGATAGATAGATAGATAGATAGATAGATAGATAGATAGATAGATAGAGAGATAGATAGATAGGAGAGAGATAGATAGATATGAGATAGATCGATAGATAGATAGATAGATAGATAGATTACAGACAATTAGAATTGTTGATGCTGCACTACAGATGTAGCAAAGATAACTTTGCATAGATAAATTACTGCAGCCAGTTATGTTATTTTAGAAGTCAATGAAAAGCAGTGAAGGGTTGAGATAAGGTTCGGTGCCGCTTGTATGATAAGCTTTGCTCCATCCGTAGACCCTGTATTGTCATCACTTGTCTGGAGCCTGCACTCTCCAGTGATCGCTCATCCTTGCGGCCTCCTCTTGTATCTACATATTATTCTTAGCACTGGGAACAGAATCAAATTGACACGTTGAGTTGTGACAGACAGCGAAGTCCGGCAGATGTTTGATTCATGTGCAGCTGATCGACAATTACCACAATTCGTGTGCAATTCCAGATAATTCTAGTGGCTTAAAAGTTCATTACTTGGTTTATAAAGGGAAAGATTGTAGAGGATGTGTAATCAGCTTTCAATTAGGGACACATTTAGCGCATTTCAAACAAAGGCCTCCATTACACTGGAAATATTTGTTTTTGCTCTGTATGATTTCCCTGATTTGTCTTCATTAAAGGGGTTGTCTGGTTTTCTGTAAATAAACACTGAACACTGTATAAGAAAAAGTTTAGCAACTTTCTGTTCTACTTTGTATTTCAATTCCTCACCATTTTCAGGATGTCTGCTTGTTGTCAGTGAGTGGAAACCTTCTCACAGACATTCAGATTTTGGATTGTGGAATCTAATAGTTTAAGGGAACCTGTCACATAGATTGTGCCCCCCTTGCTGAGGGCAGCACAAGCTAAGTGTTCAAACCTTGCTGTTTCCAGCGCTGTGCCCTTATTCCGTATGATAGCAGCAGTTTTAGAGCATTTATCCCTCAAATCTTATTCCATGGAGCAGGTGTTAGCCCCACCCACAAAGGCTTTGCCCGCCCACTGACAGTTATTCACATGTTTCTACTATTCAAAGTAATAGGTTTATCAGTTGAGGTGGCGGGGCTAGCCTCCCGATTGGCGGGTTTGGAAAAAACTGACTCTTCGAAAGACTCTTTTGGCTGAAACTACAGATTTGAGCATTTTAAATGCACAAAAACTACAGCAATCTTACGAATTAATGGACACAGCGGCTGGAAACAGAAGTCTGTCACTACCTTGTGCTGTCCTCAGCCAGGGGGGCATAACCTATGTGACAGGTTCTCTTTAAATCTGTTGGGATCAGAGTTACAAGTTCTGGCTGTATCCAGCATGTGGCACTGACCATGGATGGAGCGGGTTCAGCTCCGGAGCCTGCTTCGTACATCCTCACTGACATCATGATGGCTATAACGGGTTAAAGGGGTTTTGCCACGAAGTGACTTCCTTACCTGTTATCTGCTCAGGACAGAAAATAAACAAATCATGCTATGTCATGAACGGCTGCAGGGGGAGAAGAGGGGCCCGAGCAGAGCGAGTAAGCAAGGGAGCGTCTGCAATGATTACTAAGATATTTACATTACAACTAGTGGATTCTCTATACAGCAGAAAGCCTCAACATTACATCGTGGCAAAATCCCTTTAAGGAAAAGCTTGGTCCTCCTGAAATTTCTGTTTCTGTGTATTCCATACAAAATAATGTTGGAACATCTTCTCTTAGAACTTTGTATTGTGTTGTTCCTCTGTTATTCCTCCTGGAAGTGTGTGGATACTTTGACAAGTAGGAGTTACAATTCCTCATGTTAATAGATATGAACAGAGTAATGTTCATCACTTACTTCCAATATAAAAGATCTCAGGAGACCTTTGATGAAGGTGATACTATGAGGCAAACTATCCATGACAAAAAAATTATTTGCATTGTTGATATAATCAACTAACAGAGGGTTGCTTAAAATGGATACAATGGTTCCTATTCACTGACAGCAAGCAGACTTGTTGGAAATGGTGAAAAATAAAGTTTAATATCTCCCTTAGACAAATGTTGCACCAATACATTTTGCTGTAGACCAAAGATTTTTACTTTGTGACTCTGCAACCATTGTGGAACCACAAGTCCCAGCTTACCTGAAATAGCTACAGGCAGGAGGTTGTTGTTGAACTTTAAGTGGCACTAAGCAAGAAAACTCCAGCTGCGAATGATTTATCAGCCGTCTTTCTCTTCTCCTCGGTGTCAAGCGAGTATTGGCTGTAAGTAATGTGTCAAATGTGTTTGCCACAAAAGAAACCTAATTGCTTCCTTTCTTTCTTGCCAAGGTGTTTAATGGGTTGTTGCCGGAATTATTAGATAATGAACTACAATTGATTGTTGTGTTCAATAAGTAACAAAAGGTTTTAATTAGACAAATAATACATTGTTACAAAGCTGCATATTCCCGTAAAAAAATTTTAATGATGGCTAAAATCCCGGGTTGGGCAGAGGAGCAGGCATTTTCAATGCATCTTTCTAAACTAATCGATCTAATTTTATCTTTCTATCTTTTTTCTATCTGATATTCCTTTTCTATCTTTTTATCTATCTTCTATCTATCTATTTATTATTTTTTCTATTATTTTAAACTATTATCTTCTATTTATCTCCCTATCTCTATCTTAAACTATTTTATATATCTATCTCCCAAAACTTTCTATCTATCTATTATATCTACAACCCCCCTGTATTTTTTAAAATTATCTATCTATTGTTTATCTTTTTCTTGTATTTTATTTTTCTTTTGGGCGAATTTTTGCCTTTCTTTTTGTCAATTGGTTTTAGAAAAAATTTGGGAGAACCCTTTTCAGGGGTTTAAATTTAAAAAAAAAAACCTGGTTTTTTTCAAAATTTTCACAAAAAAATGATGTTGTTTTGTATTATCTGAGGAAGTTCAGCTTCGATTTCTGTTGACAATCTATCTATCTATCTATCTTTTCTATCTAAACTTTTTATTATTTTATCTTCTCTATCTATCTATTATCTATCTTTTCTATCTATCTTCTTTTATATCTATCACCTCTATCTATCTATCTATTATTATTATCTATCTATTTTTTCTATCTCTTCTTCTATCTTTCTATTATCTATTATCTATCTTCTTTCTATTATCTATCTATCTATCTCTCTATAAAATCAAACACCCCAAACTATCTATCTATCTATCTTTTCCCATCTTTATCAAACTATATCTACCAAACTTTTCTATTTATCTATTATTTATTCCTAACCATCTATCTTTCAATTTAAAACATTTTCCTTTTTCTCTTTTTCTAGCTTCATCGTTTAAGCACAGGCATGTTAAGGTTTTCAAACCTTTTGCGCTCTCCAAATATAACCATGTAAGATTTGCTTTTTCTTCCCCCCCAAAAATGGTGATTTATGGGGCTTTCTTGAAAGGAAAGAGAATACATGGAGAACTTTTTCAAAACACATTTTGCATTTGGTGTGTGTGGGGGAGGGGGGTAGCGGGGAAAAAACAGGTTCGGTCTATGAGTCCTGGCAGCATTTAATTTACCAAATTTATAGAAAAAGACTTTTTTTCCCCAAGCTCCGCATTCATCACCCCCTATACATAATATTTTGGAAAAAATAAAGGGGACCCTCAAAAAAAAAGGTAAGCAAATCTAATTGGGAAAAAACCCCCAAACAAAACCCTTATAAAAAGTTCAGTTTTTCACTTTGTCCAACACATAACTGAATTCACTATAGCAGTGCACAGGGGCAGTGCTCGCAGAGTCTAAGGGTCCATATCAAGTGATAAATACCTATTATCTAGGTGATGTCTGCAGCATCCAAACCTTTATACTGTTCTACTTAGTTGTGAAAAAATAAAATGTGACAGGGATTTACTCCAGCACCATGGAGAGCGGCCGTAAAACTGCTTTATGTGTCCATGTTATCATGGCAATTACTACTATTGTATTTAGCTTTATAGTTTGGAAGATATAGTCAGTGGGATAAAAATAAAATGCAGATAGATATGATATATATAGATGGATAAAAGGGAGAGAAATACATAGATAAATAGATTGATAGACGATAGACAGACAGGAAGATAGATAGATATGGGATAGATAGATAGATATGAGATAGATAGATAGATATGAGATAGATAGATATGAGATAGATAGATAGATAGATAGATAGATAGATAGATAGATAGATAGATAGATAGATAGATAGATATGAGATAGATAGATATGAGATAGATAGATATGAGATAGATAGATATTAGATAGATAGATAGATAGATAGATATGAGGTAGATAGATAGAGAGATAGATAGATAGAGGTAGATAGATAAGATAGATAGATAAGATAGATATGAGAGATTAGATAGATAGATAGGAAGCTAATATTTTGGGAGATAGATGATAGATAGATAGATAGATAGATATAGAGAGATATATATATAGAGAGATAGATAGATAGATAGATAGATAGATAGATAGATATGATAGATAGATATGAGATAGATAGATAGGTATGAGATAGATAGATATGAGATAGATAGATAGGTATGAGATAGATAGATATGAGATAGATAGATATGAGATAGATAGATATGAGATAGATAGATATGAGATAGATAGATATGAGATAGATAGTAGTGAGATAGATAGATAGATAGATAGATAGATAGATAGATAGATAGATAGATAGATAGATAGATAGATAGATAGATAAATAAATAGAACATATAGGTATATATACTGGATCCCTGTTACTAGTGGGGTACCACAGGGTTCAGTATTGGGCCCTATCCTCTTTAATATTTTCATGAATGACCTTACATATGGATTGCACAGTAGAATATCGATCTTTGCAGACGATACTAAGCTCTGTAAAGTAATCAACACAATAGAGGGTAATGTGTTATTACAAAGGGATCTGGATAAGTTGGAAGCCTGGGCAGAGAAATGGGAAATGAGGTTCAACACGGATTAACACAAGGTTATGGACATGGAGAAGGACTTGGAAATCCTAGTTTGGAGGAACCTAATAAATATATATAACTATATCAAAGGTCAATATAGAAATCTCTCCCAAGATTTATTTACACCCAGGACTGTATCCAGAACGAGGGGCGTCCTCTACATCTAGAGGAAAGAAGGTTCCTACATAAACATAGAAAGGGATTGTTTACTGTAAGAGCAGTGAGACTATGGAACTCTCTGCCAGAGGAACTTGTCCTGATGAATTCACCAACAGATTTCAAAAAGAGTCTGAATGCATTGCTGGAGAGTAATAATATAACAAGTTCTAGTGACCAGGATTCTGGAGAAGGGTCTGGATACATTTCTTGATGTAATAATAGAACAAGTTATAGTGACTGGGATTCTGGAGAAGGGTCTGGATACATTTTTAGATGTAATAATATAACAAGTTCTAGTGACCGGGATTCTGGAGAAGGGTCTGGATACATTTCTAGATGTAATAATACAACAAGTTATAGTGACCAGGATTCTGGAGAAAGGTCTGGAGACATTTCTAGATGTAATAAAATAACAAGTTATAATGACCGGGATTCTGGAGAAGAGTCTGGATACATTTCTAGATGTAATAATATAACAAGTTATAATGACCGGGATTCTGGAGAATGATCTGGATACATTTCTAGATGTAATAATATAACAGAGTTATAGTGACTGGGATTCTGGAGAAGGGTCTGGAGACATTTCTAGATGTAATAATATAACAAGTTATAGTGACCAGGGTTCTGGAGAAGGGTCTGGATACATTTCTAGATGTAATAATATAACCGGTTATAGTGACCGGGGTTGTGGAGATCCAGAGATTTATTCCGATTGCCAGATTGGAGTAGAGAAGGATTTTTTTTTCCACAAAATGAGGGCAATTGGGTTTCATCTCATGCATTTTTTTCTTTCCTCTGGATCAACAATATTGGACATAGGCTGAACAGGATAAAGGTCTGTTTTTTTTCAGATAGATAGATAGATAGATAGATAGATAGATAGATAGATAGATAGATAGATAGATAGATAGATAGATAGATAGATTAGATAGATAGATAGATAGATGGAACATAAATTATTTGGCTTAGATAACTTACTGCAGTGAAAAGTGAAATAAAGTTAATACAATGGCTAGATACTAGATAGATATATAGATAGATAGATAAATAGATCAATAGATACATAATACATAGATAGATAGATAGATAGATAGATAGATAAATCCAGCTAAATTGTGAATGTACCTGAGCTAATGTACAAACTAACCCTTCTGTGCACAAATTCTGTGGGGAACATGTCCTGCCAGATTCGTATGATGCACCACATTTATGAATGTGCCTTGACAGAATGTGGTGCACAAGTGTTGGACTAATCCATACCAATTTTATAGCGGGGAGGCTGAGACAAATGTTGCCACGTACACTCTGTGCGCCTCTTTTTTGTGCATAAATGTGTCTCACAACCTCACACATTTATAAAGTGCTGTGAGACACTTTCATACATACTGACGAATGCTACACTAACTTATTGAGAAGTACAACTGTCGAGGCGGCACTTCTTTTCATACATGTCCTTCTAAATTTTTCAGGTTCTACTAGGGCCGTTGTTAGGCAGTTTTATCCGGGGCACAAGCTCCGGATAACACTGCCTGTGCCCCGAATCTCGGCGAGCTCCAGGCCGCTGCCGGTTTCTACACCTACATGTAAGAAGTAATGTGAGTTATTGATTTTGTATGCCCGTGTCATCTGTATTTTTAAAAAAAAGAAAGTTATTTAGAGAACATATGGTTTGAGGAAACATCTATTCCAAATGTCAGCGGCACACTATCAACTAAGTAAACATCAAAGGCATATTGGAATTTTTTAAAAATGCATTACTGCTAAGGATATATGAAAACCTGGGGTTCAAAAGTGTTTAAGCTCACCTACCAATTGCGTCAAGGGGACCCCAGCACAGGTGAGTCCTAACACTAAAACGTTACCTCTCTTGGAGCCTGTTCAGACTCCAACACCATAGGGAGTGAAAAGGACTAGCTATCGAATATCCTGCACTGATTTAAAACCTATGGAGATGGGCAGGGTGCAAAAAGACAATGAGGCAGCCACTCCTCATACAGACGAAAAAAACACAGTTTGGCTTTGCTATGAGGAAAGAGTTGTAATGTAATAAAAGAGACCACAGCTGTGAAATCAGACTCCACAAGATTTTATGGCGGTCTGTAACCATGGAGATGCTTACGCCTTCATAGGAGCTGTGTGCATATAGTATAATAGTAGACTCTTTCCAATTTAGATTTTGTATGTATTTTTTAAGCTCTGGGGCAATAGCAAATTTAGTTGCAAAAGTGTTATTGTTATTTTGTTATTTTTTTCTGCTCCATTTAGTCTGTTGGTTGAAGTAAGGGATAAACTCAGCCCTTTCTATGAACCAAAATGAGATGAGACCATATGTGTGGTATTTCTGTTAGAGCTGGATCTGATTCTTCACATAATGCTTTCTCAGCGTGTCACACTTTCCACCATCCTAGCAGTCGTACTGTATGCAGCCGTATAACCTGTTAGAACATATGCTCATGTGATAATTAGAGATGGGCGAATATCTCAAAAATTCGATTCGTTGACTTCGCCGAATGTTCTGACAAAATTTGTTTTTAGGTCCGAATTACTTTGGGATGAATCGCGTAAAAAAGCGGCTATTTCCAGGCTGCACAAAGCCTGCAGGGTGCTGTAGAACGTTGTGCCATGCTTAAATATACAGAGGGAGCTTGGTTTGGTCTTCATACAATGTTGTGTTTTAGTATGACTGCCGCCGCTCTTAGAATCACTTCAATAAAAATCCCCCTGGGCATTTAAGAGGGCAAAAACTGACCAAAAAAATGAAGGGGGGAAGTAGCTGTAAGTATGCCAGCGAAAAGCTGGGAAAAAAAAAAAACTGAGGGCCAGGGGGGCAAAATCATGACAGAGTGTGGAGGGGCGGCGGGAGCCACAGCAGCGCATGAGGTAGAAGTGGGAAATGACATTTGGGGGTGGCAAAAAACGGGGGCCCCCGAGTGGGACAATGACACAGTGTGTAGGTCACGGCCCGCAGCGTGAGGCATCGTGGCACAATGACGTGTGTAGGTCACGGCTGCGCCACAGCGCGCATGAGGTCAGAAAGTGGCCCCCAATGACATTTTTGGAGGGGGCCAAAAAAAGGGGGAAGGCCCAGAGGGCCAAAAATGACCCAGTGTGGAGGTCACGGCGCAGCCACGCAGGGAGCTGAGGTCAGACGTGGCACAATGACATTTTTTGGGGTGGCAAAAACAGGGGGAAAGGCCAAAAAGGGGGCACAATGAAAAGAGGGGTAGATGCGGCCGGGAGGGGCCCTGAGGTCAGGGCAGTGGCACAATGACATTTGGGGTTTGGCCCCAAAAAAAGGAGTAGGCCCCCGAGTGGCACCAATGACACAGTATGTAGGTCACGGCAACAGCCACAGCAGCAGCATGAGGTCAGACAGTTTCACAATAACATTCTGGAGGTGGCAAAAATTGGAGTAGGCCACAGAGTGGCACAATGACATAGTGTGGAGGTTACGGCAGCATCCACAGCAGCAGCATGAGGTCAGACAGTGGCACAATGACATTCTGGAGGTGGCAAAAACAGGAGAGGCCATAGATGGCACAATGACAGAGGGGTGGAGGTGACGGCGGCGCAGCATGAGGTCAGACAGTGGCACAATGACATTTTGGAGGTGGCAAAAACAGGAGTAGGCCACAGAGTGGGACAATGACACAGTATGTAGGTCACGGCAACAGCCACAGCAAGCAAACATGGGGGTCAGATATTTCACAATGACATTCTGGAGGTGGCAAAACAAGAGTAGGCCACAGAGTGGCACAATGACACAGTGTGGAGGTTACGGCAGCATCCACAGCAGCAGCATGAGGTCAGACAGTGGCACAATGACATTCTGGAGGTGGCAAAAACAGGAGTAGGCCACAAAGTGGCACAATGACAAAGTGTGGAGGTGACGGCAGCATCCACAGCAGCAGCATGAGGTCAGACAGTGGCACAATGACATTCTGGAGGTGGCAAAAACAGGAGAAGGCCAATAGAGTGCACAATGACAGAGAGTGGAGGTGACGGCGGCAGCAGCATGAGGTCAGACAGGGGGCAACAATGAAATTCTGGAGGTGGCAAAAACAGGAGAAGGCCACAGAGTGGCACCAATGACACAGGGGGTGTAGGTAACGGCAAACAGCCATGCAGCAGCAGCATGAGGTCAGACAGTGGCACAATGACATTCTGGAGGTGACAAAAACAGGAGTAGGCCACAGAGTGGCACAATGACAAAGTATCTAGGTCACGGCAACAGCCACGCCAGCAGCATGAGGTCAGACAGTTTCACAATCAAATTCTGGAGGTGGCAAGAATATGAGTAGGCCACAGAGTGGCACAATGACACAGTGTGGAGGTTACGGCAGCATCCACAGCATCAGCATGAGGTCCTAGCGTGGCACAATTACATTCTGTAGGTGGCAAAAAAAAGGAGTAGGCCACAAAGTGGCACAATGACAAAGTGTGGAGGTTACGGCAGCAGCCACAGCAGCAGCATGAGGTCAGACAGTGGCACAATGACATTCTGGAGGTGGCAAAAACAGGAGTAGGCCACAGAGTGGCACAATGACACAGTGTGAAGGTTAAGGCAGCAGCCACAGCAGCACCGTGAGGTCAGACAGTGGCACAAAGACATTCTGGAAGGTGGCAAAAAAAGGAGTAGGCCACAAAATGGCAGAATGACACAGTGTGGAGGTTTTCGGCAGCAGCCCCAGCAGCAGCATGAGGTCAGACAGTGGCACAATGACATTCTGGAGGTGGCAAAAACAGGAGTAGGCCACAGAGTGGCACAATGACACAGTGTGTAGGTCATGGCAGCAGCCACAGCAGCAGCATGAGGTCAGACAGTGGCACAATGACAGAGAGTGGAGGTGACGGCAGCAGCAGCATGAGGTCAGAGAGTGGCACAATGACATTCTGGAGGTGGCAAATAGGAGTAGGCCACAGAGTGGCACAAATACAAAAGAGTGGAGGTCACAGCAGCAGCAGCATGAGTCAGAGAGTGGCACAATGACACAGTGTGGATAGCACGGCAGCATCAGCATGAGGTCAGGCAGTGGCACAATGACATTCTGGAGGTGGCAAAAAATTGAGCAGGCCACAAAGTGGCACAATGACAAAAGTGTGGATGTTACGGCAGCAGCAGCATGAGGTCAGACAGTGGCACAATGACATTCTGGAGGTAGCAAAAGAGTAGTAGGCCACAGAGTGGTACAGTGACAGAGAGTGGAGGTGACGGCAGCAGCAGCATGAGGTACAGTGGCACAATGACATTCTGGAGGTGGCAAAACAGTAGTAGGCCACAAAGTGGCACAATGACACAGTGTGTAGGTTATGGCAGCATCCACAGCAGCAGCATGAGGTCAGACAGTGGCACAATGACATTCTGGAGGTGGCAAAAAAAAGGAGAAGCCCATAGAGTGGCACAATGACAGAGAGTGGAGGAGACGGCGCACAGCATTAGGTCAGACAGTGGCACAATGACATTCTGGAGGTGGCCAAAAAAAAGGAGAAAGGGCCCCAGAGTGGCACTATGACACAGAGTGGAGGTTACGGCAGCAGCAGCATGAGGTCAGACAGTGGCACAATGACATTCTGGAGGTAGCAAAAGAGTAGTAGGCCACAGAGTGGTACAATGACAGAGAGTGGAGGGGACGGCAGCAGCATGAGGTCAGACAGTTTCACAATAACATTCTGGAGGTGGGAAAAAAAGGAGTACGACACAGAGTGGCACAATGACACAGTGTGGAGGTTACGGCAGGGATCCACAGCAGCACATGAGGTCAGACAGTGGCACAATGACATTTTTGAGGTGGCAAAAACAGGAGCAAAGGCCACAGAGTGGCACAATGCACAGTGTGGAGGTTACCGGCAGCAGCAGCATAAGGTCAGACAGTGGCACAATGACATTCTGGAGGTAGCAAAAGAGTAGTAGGCCACAGAGTGGCACAATGACAGAGAGTGGAGGTGACGGCAGCAGCAGCATGAGGTCAGACAGTGGCACAATGACATTCTGGAGGTGGCAAAACAGTTTGTAGGGCCCCAGAATGGCACAATGACAGAGAGTGGTGGTCACAGCAGCAAACAGCATTGAGGTCAGAGAGTGGCACAATGACACAGTGTGGAGGGCACGGCAGCAGCAGCATGAGGTCAGAGAGTGGCATAATAACATTCTGGAGGTGGCAAAAACAGGAGTAGGCCACAGAGTGGCACAATGACACAATATGGAGGTCACAGCAGCAGCAGCATGAGGTCAGACAGTGGCACAATGACATTCTAGAGGTGGCAATAACAGGAGAAGGCCACAGAGTGGCACAATGACACAGTGTGTAGGTCACGGGCAGCAGCCACAGCGCAGGGAATGAGGTCAGACAGTGGCACAATGACAGAGGGTGTAGGTCACAGGCAGCAGCCACACGGCAGCAGATGAAGTCAGACAGTGGCACAATGACACAGTGTGTAGGTCACGGCAGCAGCAGCATGAGGGACAGACAGTGGCACAATGACAAACTGGATGTGGCAAAACTGGAGTAGGCCACAGAGTGGCACAATAACAGAGAGCGGAGGTGACAGCGGCAGCAGCATGAGGTCAGAGAGTGGCACAATGACATTCTGGAGCTGGCAAAACAGTAGTAGGCCACAGAGTGGCACAATGACCGAGAGTGGAGGTCACAGCAGCAGCATGAGGTCAGAGAGAGGCACAATGACACAGTGTGGAGGGCACGGCAGAAGCAGCATGAGGTCAGAGAGTGGCACAATGACATTCTGGAGGTGGCAACAACTGGAGTAGGCCACAGAGTGGCACAATGACAGAAAGTGGAGGTGCGGCGGCAGGAGCAACAGCATGAGGTCAGACAGTGGCACAATGACACAGTGTGGAGGTCACGACAGCAGCAGCATGAGGTCAGATAGTGGCACAATGACATACTAGAGGTGGCAAAAACAGGAGTAGGCCACAGAGTGGCACAATGACACAGTGTGTAGGTCACGGCAGCAGCCAAAGCAGCAGCATGAGGTCACACAGTGGCACAATGACACAGTGTGTAGGTCACGGCAGCAGCAGCATGAGGTCAGACAGTGGCACAATGACATTCTGGAGGTGGCAAAAACTGGAGTTGGCCACAGAGTGGCACAATGACAGAGAGTGGAGGTGACGGCGACAGGAGCAACAGCATGAGGTCAGAGAGTGGCACAATGACACAGTGTGGATGCCACGGCACCAGCAACAGCAGCACGCAGCTTTAGGTCAAAGAGTGGCACCCAAAGACAGGGGTGTGGAGGGGGTGGCAATACCAGTCCCTGGTAAAGAGGTTGGTGGCAGATGGAGAAACTGTCAGGATGTGTGGCATTTAGGCGGTAGGCCCGGGATCAGAAGAGGGTGAGGCAGGGGGAGTTTGAACCCCGAATCCCTTTTATCACAGTTTGGGTTTAGGCGTCATTGGGGGGGGATGTTTGGCTGACGCCTAAGGGGATTGGTGTGTGGAAAAACCCGGCCGTCCACGGTGATTCATTCCCGGGCAAAAAGGGCGTGCTCCCCCTTTCCCCCGGGGCAAACGGGTTCTCCTTGGGGTAAAAGATGGGGGGGCGCTGAAAAACCCCCTCTGAAGCCACATACCCGGCCCGGGGAGGACGCTTCTCCCCTGCAAACTCGGGGAAAAGTTGCGGGGCCCCCAAAATTTCCCGTTTGGGGGGCCCGTATTTTCCCGCGGGTTTCTTAAAAACTTGGGGGGGCCCCGAGTGCTGTCCAATTTGGCCACCCTGTTTGGTTTTAGGGGGTTTCTCCAGGTCCTTTTGCTGCTGCTGTTGGCGACTTTCCCTCCTCACTAGGCGGGGGGAAGGAAGGTGTCATGTGACTCTTTGACTTTGGTTGCTGCTGATGGAGCTGGTTTTGTCCTTTCCCCCCCACCCTCCCCCCGCAGCCGTGGCGTTTTGTACGTGAGCGGCCCCCGGGGGAAAAACCCCCCGGTCCAAGGGGCCTGTCAGAGGGAGGGGGGCAATGCGCACATAGGGAGCCCGGCCAAATGACTTTCGGCCCGTTTTTTTCCCTATTTGTATTTTTGGGTTTTTCCTCCCCCTCGCAGTGGGAAAAAAAGGGTTTCCCCTTTTTTACCCCGGGAGCGGGGGTCCCAAAAGGGTGGAGAGCCAAAAAAGGAAACCCTCTGCCGGATGTGACATTCCCGGGTGGGCAAAAAAGCCAGGCCCAAAACGCATGCTGCGGGCCATTGCACAAAATGAACCCCCAGGGGCTCCCCCCGCTCCATTTCCCCCTGGGATACTTTCCACGGGGTTGCGGGGCAATCCCTTTGTTTCCTCATTTTTCCCCTCTACCTCCTCCAGCTGCTCCTGCTCTTCCCCTTTGTCACCCCTTTCTAGAAAATCCCCTAATTTCAACCGACAATGTTCTGCTCCCCAAAGTCCCCCTCCTCCATTTCAGTCCCCACGGGGCTCATTTTGGCCACGAGATGTTTGTCGCCACGTCTCCAGTCCCCCCCCAGACAGATTTTTTTTTGCAAACGTTCCAGGAAAGAAAACGTGGAATGACGTTATTCTCCCGTAGTTGGCGATGACAAATAAAAAAAGTGGCCCCCCTCGAATTGGGGGCCCAACAAAACGGGGAGGGTTCACGCCCTGAGATTTCCACTGGGTGACATCAAAGTTACCCCAGGGGGGAAGTAACCCTTTTTGTCCCCCTGGATCACAAAAAAACATTATGGGGCCTTTTTTCTGTTAAAACCCGGGCGGGGCCAAAAATGTGCAGGGGTGGGGGTTTTTTCCCAAAGGGGGGAAACCCTCGCATTTTCAGAGGGGGTTTGGGGGAGGCGTTCTGCCCCTGCAACTCGAAAGGGGGGTGTTTTTTTTTTTTTTTTTTCCCCTTTTTTTTTTTTTTTTTTTTTTTTTTTTCCCCCCCCCCCCCCCCTTTTTAAATGGTTTTTAAATGGAAAAAGGGCCCCTTTCCACAGTTTCCTGGCCCTTTTAGGGAAACCCTTTTGAAATGGTGGAAGACTTCAGGAATTTTTTTCCAAAACCCGATTGAAAACGTGCCCCCATGGGGGCAGGGGCCATCCCCCCCTCAGGGGGGCCCCGGGGCAAACCGGGTTTTCCCTTTTTCCTTTACCATTTGGGTTCCCAATTTTTCAGTTGGGGGGAGAAAGCCACACAACGATTTCTTGCTGCATGCGCGGGGGCAGTTCCCCCCCCCCTGTGTGACTTTTGTTCGCCGAGGCAAGCCGATGTAGAAAAAACGTGGACACCCGCTGTGCCCCCACACATGGAGTATGATGGAGCAGTACTTGTGGAGGCGAGGGTGGTGGTGGTTTGGGGGGGGGGGAGGAGGCGGGGGCCTTTTGGGCAAAGGGGGCGCAGTTTGACAACATGGGGGGGGAGAAAACGGCATCCCCCGGTCCCAATTGTTGGTGTTTCCTTGGCAGGAGGAAAATTTTACCAAGGGGCCGTAAAAAGGCATGTACTGGCCCTTAACCGTAGTTAACGCTCCCGACGTCCCCACTGCCCTGCACCCTTTGGGAAAAAACCCATAAGTAAGGGGGTGAACCCCCCTTTGTTCTTTTAAAATTTTTGGGGGTGCTGGTTAAATTGGGCCTTTTTTGGAAAAAAATTACGGCTTGGAAATTCCCCCATTTTCGGCCCCCGGCCCCCATTGGGGATTGTTCTCTGAACGGTGCCGAGTCCCCCAAAATTTTTTAAAGGGGAGAACTGCCCCCCCAACCAACAACTTGGAAGGAGTACTGTCAGTTTTTTGCACCTTTTTTGGATGGTTGGACGCTTTCTGTTTTTTCTCTTTTCAAAAGCCTCGCTGGAAAAATTTACTGGCCTTTTTTCTCCATAGTAAACGAGGAGCAGGAAACATCTGGAAAAAGGGAGATGATTTTCAAAGAGAAACATCCCTTCTTGGGGAGAGGGGGTTTTGGGCCCTTTACTGGGTGCAAATTGGGAATTGGGGGGGGGTTTCTGGGCGGGTTTCTGTTGTGTTTTCTGCGGCGGCACGTTGGCCCCCCCACATCTGACCCCGTTTTTCCCCGGCCCCCGAATTTGGGGAGCTGCATGTGTTGACGAGGGCCCTGGTGCCACGTTTTAAGGTCCCCGGCCAAAGCTTTTACTTTCTGCCTAAGATTTTTAAAATATTTTCCCCCCTTTTTTTTTTTGGCTCCCCCCGGGGGGTCTTAGCAAAGAAATGCCCCCACCGCGGGGTATCGGATTTTACCCCCAAAGGGTGCACTGGGTGACTCTGCCGCCTGCCCTCGCTGAGCCCCTTTTTTGCCGTTCCTTTTTTGGCCTGAAAGCGGGTTTTTTTTTCCCCCTGGCCCCTTTGGGTCCCCGATTTCACACTGCTGCTATCCCGTGACTCATGGCCACAACCCCCCTTGCTGGGGTGCGGGGGTGCCCGCGCGCAAGTGAGCCCTCTTCTCCCGACGATTTATGAAGCCTTGGCCCTTTTACCCAAGCTCCCCAAGGGTTTCGGTCGGCTTGATCATTTTTATTTGTTTTTTCACGTCACTGCTGTCCTCAAACACCAGTCTTGGTATGCAGAGTCTGACCCTCCAAAACATTTACCTCCCCCTGGGAAAAACCTCAAATCCCATTTTTGCCGCCCACTGCAAAAAAAAAGCAGGGGTATTGGCCCCATTTTTTTCGTTTCCCAAATAGTGCTGAATGCCCTCCCCAATTTGTTCATCCCCCCCGCCCTTTTTAGTTTTGGGCGCTTTAGCCCCCGCCCAAATAGTAGATCTCTGGTGAGGGAACGGTTTGGGGCAGAGGCGGCTTTTAGGGGGCAGGTGAGGGCCGGGTGACCCGCTCCCGGGCCTTTCCCAAATAAAGGGGTTTTGTCTTTAGGTTCCCAAAACCCATCTTGGTGGGGGTTTTTTAGATGTTTCTTTGGGGGGGAAGTGGATGACCTAGTCAAAAACCCAAACAAAATCCCCCTTTTTTTTTCTAGGTCAAAACACGGACCTGGATGAAAAGCGGAAGTGTGGCCTCACCGAGTGCCCCCGCTGCGAAGTCCCCTTTTTCTGTGCTGTGGGGCCTGGGGAAAGGGAATGGGGGTTTTTGCTTGCCACTTTGCCCGGGGCAGAGCCTTCCACCCCTTTGTCCCGACATAGGGTTTTTTCCCCAAAAATTTTACAGCAATGGGTTTTATGAAAATATTGATATGTAAATACACACCCCCTATTTTTACTCCAAATGAAACCCCGTTAAAAAAGCTTGGGTAACCCTTGGATTAAAAATTTCAAACCCCAAATGGCCCGGAAAAAATTTTTCTTGTTATGTCGTTTAAAAAAAAACTGTGTTTTTTTTTTACTGAAGTAAAAGCACAAAAAAAACTTAATTAACCTTCGGATATAAAATTATGCTACAGGCAAAATTGCTTCTTTGGGGGGTGAAAAAGAAGTTTCTTTTACTAAGAAACAACAGCAGAACAACGCTTAATTAACCCCTGGATTTTAAATTTGCCCCAAAAGAATTGAGCAACCAAAAACTCCCAGCTTTGTAGCGTGTTAACAATGGCGTGTATTTTACGCTACACAACAGAGAAAAACTTGTAATTAACCTTCGGTTTGTGAATTATGCTACAGGAAAAATTTATTTTTTGGCGGTGAAATAAACGGTTTCTTTTAGTCACACAAGCAACAGAACAACGCTTAATTAACCCCCCTGGATGTAAATTGTGCAAAAGAATTGAGCAGCCAAAAATGAAGTGGTATTTGTAAATTTTAAAAATGCTGTTTCTTTAAATGAATACAACAGGAACAGGCTTAGATCCCCTTGGATATTCAATGTGCTGTGAGCAGATAGCATTAAAAATGTATAGCAGCTGCAGTGGACGACCGGACTTCAGTCATACATGCCAAACTCTCCCGTTTTTTTGGCGGGGGGGATCCCGCTATTTTGGGGTCCCTCCCGCCCTCCCGGGGGAGTTGGCATTCCTCCCGGCCGCCTGCAGGGCGGCGGGGGTCCTTTATAATTACCGCGGCGCAAGAAGTAGCCTGGTGCGCTACTCTTGCGCCGCCAGAACCGCTCTACAGGCGGGTGAAGCGGCCGCAGCGGGGGCCCTCACCCGCCGGAGTCTCGCTGTGCAGGGAGGAGGCAGGAGGGATCGCTCCTCCCCCCTCCCCCCGTATGTCCGGGCCGGGTTGTTTTGGGCGCCGCACATACAGGTCAGCGGCGCAGGGGGAAGGGGACGCGCGGCTGCAGGGAGGGGACGCGCGGCTCTCTCACTTCCCCTGCGCTGCTTTAAGAGATTGGGCAGGGGCTGGCGCGCTGCAGGAGCCTGGTTAAGGTAAGTGGATTTTTTATTTTATTTTTATTAGCTTTAGGGGCTCTACCTGGCTAACAAGAGTGGCAACTACCTGGCACAATGGGGGCATCACCTGGCAACAATGGGGGCACAACCCGGCAACAAAGGGGGCACTACCTGGCAACAGAGGGGGCACTACCTGGCAACAAAAAGGGGGGGTACCTGGCTAACAGATGGGGGCACTACCTTGGCTAACAGATGGGGGCACTACCTGGCACAGAGGGGGCACTACCTGGCAACAGAGGGGACATCTACCTGGCAAACAGATGGGGGCATTTCCTGGCAAACAGATGGGGGCTCCTACCCGGCTAACAGATGGGGGCACTACCTGGCTAACAGATGGGAATCTACCTGGCAACAGAGGGGACATCTACCTGGGGAACAGAGGGGGCACTACCTGGCAAAAATGGGGGCACTACCTGGCAAACAATGGGAGCATCACTGGCAAACAAAGGGGTGCACTACCCGGCTAAACCAAAGGGGGGCATCTACTGGCTACAAATTTGGCTCTTAAATGGCTTACAGAGGGGGCATCTACTTGGCTACAAGGGGGCATCTACCGGCCTTGTAAGGGGCAAATACCTGTTATGGGGGGCTACTACCTGGCTATAAGGGCATCTACCTGGCTTTCTTCCAAAGCCGTTATGCAGTTAGGTGGAGTGGGTGTGGCTTTTTAAGGGGCTTGACATACCGACAAGATGGGTGTTTTCCATGCAAATTTTTTTTGCCGCGGCCGCTACCCCGCGTCGCCCACTAAATTTCCCCCTGCTTTTTCATTTTCAAAAGTTGCCAACTATGTTCAGATCCAATACCCCACAAAATCAGAAATAGAACGTTAAGAGAAGCAGTCTCTGAGACAGGCTGAGACACCCCCCAAAAATCGCTTATAAAAACAGTTCTTCAGTAAGAGCTATTACAAGCAGCCGCGGCAGCACCTTCCCTGATTTAGTACAGTGAGGGGGGAGTGTGGGGCTCCCGGCGTCGCGCCCGGACTTAATATAGTGCGGTGACGTCACAGAATCCCCCCGGTCTACTGATTGGCTTCATCTCTGCACATGTCATGAGGCTATGCCCCTTTTTTCCTCCAGAGTGCTTTGCCCCATGTAACGCCATGTGGGTCGCAGCCATTTTATCAATCAAAAGCACCCGAAGTACCCCAAACTTTGACTTCGTTCAGAACCGAAGTTTTCCTGAAATTCTAAACAAATTCCACTTCGTTAGAATCAATTCGCCCATCTCTAGTGATAATATGTAAGCTTTAATTCTTACACTGAAGCTTGTTCTGATGCTCAACAACATTGCTCTCCTTGTTCTCATCCAGCATGCTTAAGAATGCCTGGTGTTAGTTGATCTTTAGTTGATCTTTGATTTTTACAAAGTGTATTTAAATATTTTAAATTTTATAATTAAATGGGTAGGTGTAAGTAAATACAAAATACCTGCTGACATTGACAATCCCTGCCTGCATTTTTTATTTACTTATTGTACAATTTTTTTGCTTACGAATGCCCATAAACATAGGAAGTAGCTATAGCATGATCCAGTTTGTTGAGACTCCATCTGTGAGGTTTCTTCAGTACCACCTTTTCCATAGGCTTTGTGTAATATTGCCGTAATGAGAATGAGCATCAATACCAGATACCGGGCATTAAAAATAAATAAATACACATAAATTAGAAATATTAAATTGAATTATTTATATCATGTTATACAATTCCCTTTAAACATGTGTATGCTTCATAGCACTGTGGTGCCTCTATAGTAATCAAATCTGTGGTGAGTGTTGGAAGTTAACCCCTTAAGGACCCGGTGTTTTTTTGTTGTTGACACGTTCATTTTTCCCTCCTCGCCTTCTGAAAGCCATAACTTTTTTATTTTTCCACCTACATAGACACATGAGGGCTTTTATTTTGCAGGACAAGATGTACTTTTTAATGGTGTTATTCACTGTACTATAGAATATACTGGGAAACCGCAAAAAAATTCCAAGTGGGACAAATTGTGAAAAAAAAAACATTTTCGCCATATTTCTGGGTGTATTGCTTTTACGGCGTTCAATCTTCGGTAAATATAATGTATTATCTGTATTCTACAGGTTGTTATGCATCGGCAATACCAACATGTAGGGTTTCCGTTATGTTTTTGGTACCGTAAAAAAATTCCAAACATTTTCTATTTTTGAAATTTGCGCCACGCGCCATTTTGTGTTAAACCAATAAGTTTTTTTGTACTAAATCTACGGACGTCAGTGAGGTGGCATTTTTTGTGGGCTTATGTTTACTTTTTATTGCTAGCAGTTTGAATGCATGCAACTTTTTTTTTAATTTTTATATTTTTATTCCATTTTTTGAGTGACGAAAAATGACCAAAAAACGCAATTTTGGCGTTTGGAATATTTTTTCTTCTACGGTGATCAGCTTTTTACAGGAAATAAATGATGTTATATTTTTATAGATCGGACAAATATGTGTAACTTTTTTATTATTTTAATGATTTTATTTGTAAAATGGGGAAAGGGAGGGAAATTAGACTTTTAATACTTTTTTTTTTTGTACTTTAAAACTTTTTTTTTTTTTTTACTGTAACATTTAGTCCCCTTATGGTGCTTGACCACTAAGGGGCGCGATTGTTACTACAGCCTAATGCATTGCATAGGCAATGCATTAGGGTGTACAAAGATGGCGGTTTCCTCACTTCCTGTCTACGGACGGAAGTGGGGCAAACCGGCAAATGTAAGTGACGGGAGCCTTCACAGAGCTCCCCACCAATGTGTCCAGTCGTCAAATTGGTTCAGCATAGCTGCGCTGATGCCGATTACCGTAACGATCGGTGCGCGGCACCGATCGGCGTTCATTCAGACGCTGCGGCCATCTTTGCCGCGGTGTCTGATGGGTTAAACAGCGCCAGCGGGCGGAGCCACCTGCCGGCGCTGTTACTGCCGGGTGTTAGCGGCGATCCCCCTGCAAAGCCCCTTAGCGGCCCTGGGGCATACTCACACGTCCAGGGTCGTTAAGGGGTTAAGAGACCATAACTTATTAGAATACTAGTCATTGCTTTTGAATAGTGCTGCTCAAATAGTTTAACAAAACTTATGAAAAATTTAGGTTTGAGGCATCTTAAAAACAATGTTCTATCTTATCTATAACCTTTTCCATAACTCTAACCCTAATCCTAAATTAGGGTTACAGTTTTCACAGTATTTAAAGGGGTTGTCTCACTACATTGATTGATCCTATTTTCTCAGTTTCATTTTGTAATTCAGGGGCTGGATTCTACTGGTTACAACTGGTCTGCAGTGATGAGCTGCTGAGGACACCAGGTCTGTAGCTATAGTGCCCAGCACCAGCAGCCTATTAGGAGAGTTTGAACAGGTCTGTAGCTATAGCAACCAGTGCTGGCAGCCTATCAGGAGAGATAGAACAGGTCTATAGCTATAGAGACCTGAGAAGCTGATGCAGCCCATACAAGAGGGGATATCTAGGAATAGGTAGGACACTGTTAATGGCGACATATTGCAAAGTGATTTGCTTTTGCAAGATCTTTAACCTATCAGTCCTTGGAGTGAGACAGCCCCTTTAAGGATTTAACTTTCAGCTTTGATCCAGACTTCACTTTGCTTATTACACCCCTCTGATTTTGCTTCCAGTTTACATGCAAGAGCAGTACAGGACATGTAGTACCGCACTGTACTGTCGAGTGACGCTACCAGACATTCAAAACACTGCATTCACCTCAGTAAAATATGTAAGAGCAGTTCAGGATATGTGCTGTGTTGTATTGTATAGCGGCAATACTAAACCGCCAATCACTGCATGCACCTTACTAATACATGTAAAAGCAGTACAGGACATGTAGTACCGCACTGTACTGTAGAGAGGTGCTATAGACCATCATTTACTGCATGCACCTCACTAATACATGTAAGAGCAGTACAGGACATGTAGTACCGCACTGTACTGTAGAGAGGCTACTAGACCGCCAATCACTGCATGCACCTCACTAATACATGTAAAAGTAGTACAGGACATGTAGTACTGTACTGTACAGAGGGGCTATAGACCATCAATCACTGCATGCACTTAGTAATACACATAAGAGGCGTATAGGGCATGCAGTATCACACTATCACACTGTACTGTACAAAGGTGACACTAGATCGCCAATCACTGCATGCACCTCAATAATACATGTAAGAGCAGTACAGCACATGTAGTACTGCAGTGTACTGTAGAGAGGCGCTACTAGACCGCCAATAACTGCATGCAACTCAGTAATACATGTAAGAGCAGTACAGGACATGTAGCACCGCACTGTACTATAGAGAGGAGCTATAGACCACAAATCACTGCCTGCACCTCACTAATACATGTAAGAGCAGTACAGGACGTGTAGTACCGCACTGTACTGTAGAGAGGCACTATAGCATGCCAATCACTGCATGCACCTCACTAATATATGTAACAGCAGTACAGGACATGTAGCACCGCACTGTACTATAGAGAGGAGCTATAGACCACAAATCACTGCCTGCACCTCACTAATACATGTAAGAGCAGTACAGGACATGTAGTACCGCACTGTATTGTAGAGAGGTGCTATAGACCACAAGTCACTGCCTGTACCTCACTAATGCATGTAAGAGTAGTTCAGGACATGTAGTACCGCATTGTTCTATAGAGAGGCGCTACTAGACCGCCAATAACTGCACGCACCTCACTAATGCAAGTAAGAGCAGTATAGGACATGTAGTACAACATTGTACTGCAGAGAGTCATTATAGACCGCCAATCACTGCATGCAACTCACTAATACATGTAAGAGCAGTTCAGGACATGTAGTACCGCATTGTTCTATAGAGAGGCGCTACTAGACCGCCAATCACTGCACGCACCTCACTAATACATGTAAGAGCAGTACAGGACATGTAGTACCGCACTGTACTGTAGAGAGGCTACTAGACCGCCAATCACTGCCTGCACCTCACTAATACATGTAAGAGCAATAGAGGATATGTAGTACCGCACTGTACTGTAGAGAGGGGCTACTTGAGAGCCAATCACCGCATGCATAACCTGAGGTTATCAGAACATGAGAGATCACTGCATATTTTTCAGTGTAATCAAACAGCTACAAATGAAATAGCATTGTGCTGCCAAGGTCAAGAGCAGATACAAAGTTATTTATTTTCTCAAAGATGTAATTTTATTTGCTCATAAATAAATGTCGGTTGTTACTAGGAGCTGTGGTAACATATGGCGTTTTTGATTGAGGAACTGTAAATCTAGCAATGTAGACAGACTCTGATGAATAATGAAGAGAATAAATACACAAATATGTTACCAGGGACGGAGGACAGATTTCAAGACTAACCTGTTGTATCTTGTGAAGAGTTAGTTGCGCTCACTGCTTGTCAGCATGACCTCACTTCTCTCTGCTATACAAATACTGATGAGATACAGTACAATAATGGAAATCTCTTCTCACTTTATATCGCCTTCCAATACCATAGTGTGGGATGTGAGGGTATAGTCAAAAAGCCAAATGTACCAGGTCCCCTATGCCACCACATGCAAAGTACTGGATAACCTGCATGTACACAGTCGAGTCAGATTATTATGACTGCCTCCTACTTTTAGCGTTGGCAATGTGTAGCTCATGAAGGAAGTCGTGTGCGGTGAGCTGGCTTGGTTGGTTCATAAGATGTGTGATAGGCTGTCTGCACACATATCCCTCATTAGTATTGTAGTTCACTGCACAAAGTGTGGCACATTTGCTATGGCAATTGCACTAGAATACAATTTGCATCCAAAAAATTGGGCATACATGCCTTACACCTCATTTATTATGTGTTTTAGACAGTTTTTGGAGATTTTTATGATATGCCCAACAGTAGACTTGGCTCAGTGGAACGGATCTTTGGAAGACTAGACCCATTGGGCGGCATGTATGTTCTTTAGCGCAAATAACCAACACTTTTTATGCGCATAATCCTCGTATAGAATGCGACAGATTGATACACCCGATCTACAGTGCAGGGCCACATTTTCCATTGGGCACACTAGGCAGTTGCCCGGGGGCCCCACAACTATGGGATATGCTTGTTCCAGTAATACAAGAAATATACCCTGGACCCCTTGGTTGGCTTTGCTAAATTAACTTTTTGTGTATTTTTAGGATGTGCAAACAAACAAAAACTATGGTGGAGAAGGGAGCCAAATGCTCCCTGCCTTACCAATCATTCTTGTAGGCTGCCGATGTCCAGACATAAGTGGCGTGATGATATGGGTGTGCTTAGAGGAGGCTCGAGGCATGGCCTCGTGTGATGTCATGTATTTGGACAGGGCTCACTGCAGTGTTCTGCTCATGGGCCATAATGCTGTTAAGACGGCTCTGCTACAGTGGGCCATAAATCAGGCGCATTCTAGCACTAAGACAACACTTCTGGCTCAGGTAAACCACTTTGAAAGTGCTCTACCTGTTCCAGCAGTAATGCGCCTAGAATTGCTGTACTGAAGCTATAAATCTATAGCTTTGTTCGGTTCTAGTGCGCCCCGCCTCTCGCACGTCCCCCCGAAATCAGGCGCATTACAAAGTGCTACAAGCGCTCTTTAATGCGCCTGATACTGGTGTATGGGAGGTTTTAAGTTATTGTGAATGGGGCTGCGCTAGAAAAGATGCTTGACAAAGGGGGCGGTTCCCCGAAACGTCGTGCAAGTTTTCTACACAGAGGCTTACTGTGAGGACGTGTCTTTGAGTGCCGCTCGCCCTGCATTGAACTACCATGGATAAGATGCTTTAGGGTGCCGAAAAGTGAGCTGCGACTGGCTAATGGATACTACGTTCTAATGAGGACTTTCCAAAAACCACAAGCTTGTCTAATATATGGAAATTGCTATTTATTTTTTGATACTGCCATTTATTGGGACTTTTATTATAAGTTCTGGAAGTAATAATTGAATTTTATAATAATAATAATAATAAAAATAATAATAATAATAATCATTTTATTTATATTGCGCCAACATATTCCACAGCACTTTACAATATAGAGGGAATAAGCACAGACAAACCAGACATTACATTATAAAAAAGCTACTGACAAATGAGACACGCGGTGTGAGGGCCCTGCTCGCAAGAGCTTACAATCTATTAGGGTGTATGGGTGAAACAAAGGGTGACAAGTGCTTGGTTTACATGATCCAGCCATGTTACATAAATATGGGGTAGTATACATAAAAAATGAATGAACCTGCCATCCCAACCATTACATCTATATACAGATAAGTGCCTGTGGGTGCCAAAGTGCAGGAAGTGACGAATGTGTGACAGAATTTGGGGGTACAACAATTAGGGATCTTGGTCGGCTTGTCTAAGAAGATGAGTTTTCAGAGCGCACTTAAAACTGTGAGGGTTGTGAGTGTGCCTGATCACATGGGGTAACATGTTCCAGAGAACTGGTGCAATACGTGCAAAATCTTGGAGACGGGCATGGGAGGTTCGGATGAGTGAGGTGTGTAATCTTAGATCAGAAGCAGAGCGGAGAGAGCAGGTAGGGTGGTAGACAGAGATGAGGGAGGAGATGTAGGGGGTGCAGCGCTGTGGAGAGCCTTATGGGTGAGAGTGATTAGTTTATGTTGTATTCTGTACTGAATAGAAGTGAGTGCAGAGACTGACACAGGGTAGAGGCATCAGTATAGCGGCTGGAAAGAAAGACAAGCCTGGCTGCTGCATTCAGGACAGATTGGAGAGGGGAGAGTTTACAGAGAGGGAGACCAACAAGTAGGGAGTTACAGTAGTTGAGACGAGAATGAATAAGAGCATCAATTTTATAGTGATAAAGTTGAGCTTTTGCACATTTTTTGTATTGTGACTAACTTTTTTTTGAAGGTGCATAAAGTTGTAAGTGGTGTATTGTACTTTGAGTGGGCTAAAAAGATGCCAGACGTCTGGTGCAGCCCCGTTCATACATGCTGCCCATTATGCACCAAAAAAATGCACCAACATTTTGTCACAGTTATTGGCATAAACTGACACAACTAATAAGTGGTATAAGGTTTGAATGGCATAAATATTAAACAGTGTTAGTGAATCTGTCCCAGTACATACAGTACAATCAGAATTGCTGCTTTGCAGAGAAAAAAAAAACCATGAATGAATCACAGCACTGAGCTAGCACTGTAGCCCCTTTATTAAGGGGATCAGTGGGGGGTCCCATACATTGGATCCACATAATAAGGATACAAAGACGTATCCTAGCAAATTGCCATCACTTACATTAGATGGAAACCTTTAAACAGCTGGCCCTGACCAACAGGATGAAAGCAGATGCTTATTCTTGCAGCTAAGAATTCAAATGAATGTGAAATTTTAACATTTTCTCCAATTTTTACAACTTGAACCTTTATAGCTGATGTATATTGATATGTGTGGCTATTACAGTTACAAACTGATGAGCTGAGGATTTTCATTAAGATCAATGTCCTGCCTATACTGTGAACTTTAGGGAATTTTTCCCGAGTCAGCGTCCTCTTTTCTTTTTAATAATGAATGAACGCAAACAAAATGGTAATTAGAAATGACAATTAGCTGTCCATAGTATTAAAGGAATCGAAAAGCAGCCCTTTCCCATGAGGTCGAGAACAACGAGATAAGTGGTGAGTCGAGCATTTATATCCATAGTCATTTAACACGTCTTCCAATTGTCTTAAAAAGCAATTGCATTTGTTTTACTGTGATCGTTTGCAGATCAGAAGATGATGTCATGATCATTATATTACACATTGTGCTGACTGCGCCGAAAATATCTTATTTGAAAAGAAATTGTTATTTGGACGAAATGACATGATTTGCATAAGGGCAAGTGAAAGTGCAATATTCCAGATACTAAGTACAGTCATAAAATCTTGGTTTCTGCTAAGAACTTGGTCAATGGTCGGACAAGTGATGCTGCTCTAATGAAATAATATTTAAAAGTGTGTAGGGAATGAAGCATTTTGTTTTTTAAATTGCAGCTACTAATTTTATGTCATTGAGACTTGTTCGGAGATATCATCTGTGGGGCTCATCAAAAGGCACATATACTTTAGAAGTAGACCATGGAGATGCTAGTGTTTTTTTGTTTTTTTTTTTGATGAGGGATTCAGCAGTAGAGATGATACGAACCCTAAAAAGTTTGAGTCGAGCCTTGAACTTTAAGAAGTTCGGTTCAAAGTTCGAGCTGAACTCGAACTTCGAACCCTATGAAAGTCAATGGGAAAAGATGTTCTGGTTCATTTTTATACTTATACAGGTGAGGAGAAGCTGTAATTAGCATCCATAACAGTACATTAACACTAGGCGCATTATACATCGGGCACGACACATTGAAATGCACCTAAAAATGATACGCTGTGCGCCTGCATAACATATAGCTTATCATTGGTAGTGTATGTAATGCGCCTATCGAGGTTACATAAACTACTAATGATATGTTACGCACCTCCGTGCGCAATGCGCCTCGGTAGGCACATTACAGACACAACCAATGATATGCTATGTGCCGCGATATGCGCAATGCGCCTTTTTAGGCGCATTATGTTTACTATGCAAGGTGTACCTGACACCAGATTTTTGAGATTGGACTTTCAGGTGCACTTTACACTGATTTAATGCACCTAAAAACTATTAAAATAGCGTGTGGAACGCGATGTAGAACGCAAACATTTACTCGAATGAGCAGTAAAATGTTCGGTTCGGGTTCAGTTCTAAAAAATCGTGAAGTTTGACTTAAACTTAACTTTTCTCGAACGTTTCGATCGACACTATTCAGCAGTAACCATTTCTTCTAGGACTTGAGTTGAGCACTTGTGCAGGATTCCCCTCCACAAAGGAAGTGAGTTGGTCACAATTAGGGCCACATGTATGAACCTGTTTTGGTCTAAAATTCACTTTTTTGCCCTTAAAGGGGTTGTCTCGCTACAAAGAATAGCTTTCAAATTGTAGGGAACACAAAATAAAGACATTTTCCAAATATATTGCTTTGTTCATCTGTTTTCCTTAAGGAGATACAAGTGAATTTATGACCTCCCTGGCTGTTTCAGTTCCCTCAGTAACCGACCTGTTAAAAAATTCTCCCCTCTGCTGTTTGTTCTATGTGATAGCAGTGAGTGATGTCATCACACAGGTCAAGGCAGCTTCTGTGCTGCTGGACAGTAAAAAGCTTGATTTATCTCAAGTAAACAGCACTGTAATTAGGGCTTTTGTTTGAGGGATCAGATAAAAAGCCCTGTTAGTAGTTTCAGAAGCTTCTGAGCTAATCTGATCTAATTAGCAACTGAAAGCACAGGGCAGTATACACCATGGAGCTTATGCAAATTTCAGTCAGTCTGAACCAGGAAGTGGCAGAGTATTTCATTCATGCAGCCTATGAAACTCTGTAGGGAGACAACTCCTTTAAGTTATTATGGCAAAAGAGTGAGTTTTAGACCTAAACTGTTTCATACATGTGGCCCTTAGTGTTGTGCTTTGAATTTGAGTCAAAGTTAAATGTGACCAAAAATGTAGGGAACCACCAACAGCGGGACCAGGAACTTTAAATCTGAAGCTGGCTGTGGCTTTGTGAAACATAACGATGAGAAAACATACACAGAAAGCCTGAAGGGCTCATAATTTCTCTCCCCGGACATCCTGTCCTATGCTACTATCTATAAGCGCATTACTCCTTTGGGGTTATTCCCCATGACATATATACACAAATACCCTTACTCCTGCAGCTCACTTGTGACTCCTAGATATAATCTATGCCCTTCAGGCTCTCTTTGTATACCACGACTTGCTTACTTAGATGTACTTGATAAAGGCTTGCACGCCGAAACGTCGTATAATTCGACATCTGAATTCACTTTTCTTTCTATGGTCATAAGTGTAAAAGATACATTTATTGAGTGTATACATAATTTTTTTTTGATTTTTTGATCCTGTCTTCACCATTATCTTGAATAAATTTCTGATTAATTGCATAAAAATTTCCTACGGTGTGCAGTGGTTCTCTATATATAGTACTACGGGAGTACCATTTCCACGATTGCACCCACCATCTTATGAAACCTAGGTGTGTGGAACCTTTCCTATTAACAGTAATATTGTATACGACACATCCTACATTAAAATAACATATGCTGCGAGATATAAGCTTTGGTACTGGATACTTTTGTGTGGAAAAGCATGGTTAATTACATTACTCCATATAGTTATAAAAAAAAGAACATATACTGAGCTAAACCTATCAAATGACCATCCATTTGGTGAATGTGTGCTATGGATGAGCTCAGTGTATGAGGCAGAGCTTTCCTTGTGCATATACCGAATTAACACTGCAAATGCGACATGAGTAGACCCTAATGAAGCATAAACAAGTTTTGCCTTGAATTTTCTTCTTCTGACATATGCTTCATTTCACGAATATCGCTCAGGGCACCTACAGTAGGTGACAGAACCCTACTAACTCCAGTTGCACAACACATTAGAATGTTGTAAAATTCCTAATATAAAATATTTACAAAAATATATATAAAATAACAGAAACCTATTTAATGAAATCATTTTACATGTCAAATGTATAAAAATAAAAATACTTTCCATCAATGTTTTCATTCAGTGTTGTCCTTGTGCGGCCAACATTCCTCTTTGTCCTCGAAAACGTAACCGGATGATATAAAAGATTGTCAATAAAGCCCATAACTTCAATGCTTGAATGTGGCACGGCATAAAAGAGAGTTATTAGCCCTGTGGATCCTTGTACTCAACAACAGTCATTGTGAACGGTTAATAATGTGCTATGCTCCCTTTCTCCTCAAGTATACGAAAACGGACAATGTCTCACCTACAGCACCCTATTAATGGAGGACAAATTCTGACACCTAGAGAAAAAGCAATTCTGATGTTGAACCTCATAAAAAATAACAACTAAAATAAACAGGTCTTTGCTTCAAAGGAAGGATCTTAAAGGAAATGTGTCATCAAAAAATGAGTCATTGTTCAAGTCCCATTTTTATGTTAAACACATTTTTAGGGATTTTTGGTTATTTTTTTTTATTTTTCATATCACTTTCAATATTTTTTAATAATTCTTGAGTCTTGCAGTTTTCACCTTGGCCACTAGGCCTTGTTTGCACTGCTTTAACAGCAGTCAGAGAGATGCTTTACAGTAGCTTCATGCACATAGGAGACTTAAGACTGACTCGGTCCCATTCACTTCTATAGGAGAGTTTTCTAGGCTCTGTGACCTGGGAAGAAATCAGTGTGCCGGGAAGGGGAGAAAGGGGATCTGTGTCATCTCCTCTTGTGACTGGTGGGTCCTGTGTTATCTATTCACACTGGTGTCTCCTTTTGGTTTGACCCTCTTTGTGCTGATAATGAGCAGACAACTGAGAATCTTTCTGTACAGAACAGGAAGTGTTAGACTATTTTTAGGCTTAGTGGCCAAAGTGAAAACTGAAGGACTTAAGAATTATTAAAAAATATTGAAAGTGATATGGAAAATTAAAAAAAAATATAACCAAAAAGTCTTAAAAAATGTGTTGAACATAAAAATGTGAGTTACACAATAAGTCATTTTTGTTGACACATTCTCTTTAAGTATTTTATTAGATTTCACGAAATGCAACAATTTTTGTTTATAAATGTGCATTTAAAAAAAAAAAAAAAAAAAAAAACTTGTTACATGGGTGGTTTAGCGCCCCGTGGGTGTTTTTTTTTTTCCTTCTCAGAAAGTCCATCCAGTGTCATGATGCCAGCGGTCAGACATGCTCAGTATGCTCCGGAGCCTCGTGTCCATAGGTGACTGGCCAGTCCTTCTTATAGGACCAAATATCTAATTATATAGGACCTGTGTGGTGGGCAGGGAAAATACCAATAATTTCATCTAACGTTAATTTGTCCCATTTATTTGAGTGGCTGCAGGGTTACTACATTTACCATTCATTAGGTGTAAAAGTTTACCTGTTGGGAGTTTCTAAAGCCAGAAGTTACTCATTGGTCTGGCCAAATGTTACACAGAAGATTTAACCCTTAAATTTTCACTGAAATAAATTTGGAACATTATTTTTATTGAAAAAAATGAGGGATTTTGCTGCATATGGTATTTTCTAGTGTCCAATCCCTAAAAGTCAGGTCTGTACTATGGACTGGTAGGCACTCCTTGCATCTCTCTATGGCACCTCCATTGTACACCAAATCCACTTTCAAAAGCAATGACTCCAGTGGAGAGAGAAAACTTCAGCAATAAGGCCTCCAATGGAGCATGCCACATTTTGTTCCTGCAATTGTTTTACAAAAGAAACCTATTTGTATGTCTCTGTAGGCACATGGTGACACATATAACCTCATAAAAGACTATTGACACCATTAGAAGAAAAAGTTTCCTCCAGCCCCGTTTAAAATTATAAATGTTTCTTCTATGTAACCCATTAAATATTGTGCATACAGAGTACAAAGGAAAAAGAACATAGCTGACGCGTTTCAGGCGTCCATTGACCTTAATTGTAGCATATAAACAAACACGTCAAAACACGTGTATTTGTATTGCTAACCAATTACATGATATCGATGATTGCATGTGATTATCAAATGTTGGAGACAAAGAAAACCAGAACAGGAATGGTAAGCTGCATTCATTCTAAGCCTAACAATCATGTCATATAGTTTTTTCTGTTTCAACTATTGACACCAAATTGTAGATTCATACAACACAGATTTATTGAAATGGCCATCATGATAAATAGTCCAATCGCTATAATAATTACAGCCATTGATGTCCTCTTGTTGTACAACAATGTTTTCCACCAGGCCCAGTAGTAATGTTGATAAAGGGTGCCGACATTCTACCCTTATTTTCCTGGTTATTTGGAGGTAGTGTATTTGAGCCAGTCATGAGCAAAAAAGCAGCTTGTCTAATGATCCAAAAAGTACTGTGGTAAAACAAAAAAAATAACTCTAGTATGAAAAAAAAGTCCCCCAACCAGAGTTCACACCAGGCCCCATAGTGTAAGGCAATACCTGCTATGACTAGGAATGGTGGTGATGGTGGTGGGGGGGTTCGACATATGAATGCCGCCAAAATGTCTGAGACATTGTAGTAACGGCGGAAAGGATTGGGAATTGTCACCCACTTTGTTTCCAGAATATTTGTACGGAAGGTTTTTTCTCCCTGTAATTGATAAGGCCATCAGTTTATGTCCACATGGGGCAGATATGTCATATATTTACCAATGTGGATTAGTCACTTGAAAATACTCAGTGTATTACAGTACCAGCAAAGTGGATAAGATTTCTGCTTACTTTTCTTTAATCCTCATTTTGCAATATGTTGGTGACATTTTGGGGTTTAGGAATGAATTACCAGTTTTCCATAGAGTTATATTTTCAAGATATAATGGTCGTCCCAGAAACCAATTAATTATTCTATGTTGAGAGACCCCTGAACAATTATGTGCTGATTAATTTCTTAATGTCATACTGTATGTGTTTACATAGAGAGAAACAAATCTCCTGTAAAGACACGAAGATGAAGAAAATCTGTAAACAGGATTTCCTGCTATAAATTGCTTCCATCACCATTTGTGACCTGAAAAGATCTGTATAAAGTAATATCGATCTTAGTCAATAGTAGCACTGCATACCTTATAAAGGTACTGAGAAAAGCTTTGCCGCTGTATCCAAATAATGACTCAAGAGTCTATTGGGTGTATCCAGACCATCCAGACCAAGGGCCACATGTATGAACCTGTTTAGGTCTAAAACTCATTCTTTTGCCCATAGGTTACTATGGGCAAAAGAATGAGTTTTAGACCTAAACAGGTTCATACATGTGGCCCCAAGTGTCTTGTCAATGAAACCATTTCTAGTCCAATCATTTACAGTTGCAATTCAGCACATGCACAGAGTGCCCTTATGTTGGCGGAGTAATCAATTTTGGTTTGCATTCATTTCCAGGTCATCAGGAACATCACTGCATAGACCAAAATTGATCGCTCTAACAAGACAAGGGCAAACATTCTGAACATGTGCTGGATTCCAAGCAACCTCTTGTAGACTATCTACAACAGACCAGTAATGAAGATTAAACAAGAGGCTTAGATGGTATAGATATGCCCACACATTTAAGCCTTAATTTGTATATGGTGCAGGATCTTTTCACAGTGCTTTGTATAAATAATGCAGGGTTACAATGGACTCATGAATGTAACTTTAAAAATATCTACCAAAAACAAAGGGCGTCAACACACCAGTTCTAAGTAGATGTAGAGGAGTGTATTAAATTAAAAAATCCATACTCGCTTCTTAACTCTTGTTTGATCCAGTGATGCGTCTACTGGTCCTCTTCGCTGGTCTTCTGCTGTCTTCTGGCTCAGGCTGAGTGGAACATTACTGCTGTAGCCTGTCACTGGCAGTAGCAGTCACATCACTCAGCAGTCAACATTTTTGACGCATGACACTCAACTTTGGGGCATAAAAGTGTTATGTGCCAAACATTTTTGACGCACAACACTCAACATTGGCGCATAGAGTTTTATGTGCCAAACTTGGTATGGCAGTTGTGCACCAAATTTGAGCACATTCTGGGCGCATTAATATGTGTCATGCCAGGTGCTCATTGCACCATATTTGGCCATTCGCCTGTTCCCAAGTCTATAGAACAGTGCGCTGCCAATTTTTTGGTGCAACATATACCAAGAAAATGGCACAATCAGGTTTATAGATGTCGCCTAAAGAGTTTCCAACAGAGCAGTTTAGAAGAAAGATGTAGATATCTGACCAGGTAACACTTTATAAAGTCCATTGTTTCTCTAAATTAGAGTGCACTGCTCAAGTTTTCCAGCATTGGCTGTGTTATCAGTGTATGCTTAGTAGGAGTATCCAGCAAAATGTCATGGCAACTGATGGCAATTCATTCCTTGTACCCATACTTTCAAGCTGTCAAAGTTACTAAGAAAAGACTAATAGTAGGGAAGAAAATCTATTTTTTGTAAGAAGAGGGCTAGCATTAAATAGATTGGCCCTTTTATGAACAGTGTTTCCTCATTAGCAACAGGAATCCTCCATGTAAAGGCAGTGGAGATGGTTTCTTCCCTGCAGAGCTTGCACACACAAAGCAAACCTATTTTCCTCCTATGGCAAAATTGTTGAAAATTAGGAGTTTTTTTGTTGCAATGCAAATTTTACAATACATAAGATTACTCATAGTTAAATTGGTCTGCTGTGATTCAGGAAAATTTATTGAAAAAATCTGAATTTTCTAATATACTTTCAAGAACTTTGAGCAGACTATATGCCATACATTTGTATATGTTACTCATTGACCCCCGTTGCCAAGTACCATATGGAGTATACAGATGTGCTCTTACTTTCCTTTACTCTTGGCTTGTCATATATGAGATGAGGGGCACAAGATGACCAGGTTTGAAAAAATAAAACCTGATTTTGCAATAGTCTGTGAGGAGTTTTTAAGGCTATATGTGTTAGTAGTTGTGATATGATCTGATGCCTGTGGAGCATCTTGGTGGCTTTTTGCTAAAGCTATTGAACTTGCAACAAGAAAAATTGGAGACCTTAAAGGGGTTGTCCAGCTCCACTTTTAACTTTAAGTATGGCTCAAAGACTGGGAGGAAATTAAAAAACCCATACTCACTTCTTAACTCTGGTCCTCTTCGCTGGTCTTCTGTTGTCTTCTGGTTCAGACTGAATAGATCATTACTGCTGTAGCCTCTCATTGGCAGTAGCAGTCACCTCACCCAGCGTCACAGTTAGGAGCCTTTACTTCTGAACTGTGATGTTGTGTAGTGTCACATGACCACGGCAGCCAATCAGAGGCTCGAATGTGAGTTAAGAGGTATGTTTTTTGTCATTTTCTCCAAACACCATAGTTACATTTAGAGAAGTGGAGCTGGGCAACCCTTTAATAAAAGATTCATGGAAAGGTAACATTGAAAACAAATGGGAGACAAAAAGACACGTTTTTGTCATATACAACAAAAACGAGTAGAGACCAATACAGGGAGTAGTGTAAAAAGTCTTCTTTTATTCTTCCATTACAAACATTATCTTGACTGTATAGTCTTATAAAGTTTGATAAAAAGTTGAAACGTTATTTGTAATGGAGGGATAAAAGAAGACTTTTTACACTACTCCCTAGATGCTGTCTCAACTCTTCTTTTGGTATCCTGGGGATTGTGGACCCACAGGTTTAGTATATAGGGAATGTTGTGTCCTTCACCAAAGTGGATTTGCTGTTGAAATCCTCTACATTGGCTCAGGGCCGTCTTAACAACATTATGGATGCGCAAGACATAGCGGCACTATGGATCCTTTCTATATATATGACTTCACACTAGTGTTGATCGAACCGTTCGAGAAAAGTTAAAGGAGTTGTCTCATTACAAGCTTTCAGCCTGTCAGTGAGCCTGGTAGTTGAATTGAGGGGCGTGCTTCTTGGTCTGTCTCTTCTGCTCCCTCTTCCCCCCTCCCCTCAGCACACAGCCCCCCCCTCTTACCCTCTCCCCTCTATACAGCAAGGGGGAGGGGGTTTGCTGCCAGAGTTAACCCTGTGTGTGCCTGCCTAGGTCTGTTGCAGGAGAGGGCTGATCTATGAGTGTAGAGAGGTCTGTGAAGCATTGAATACTAATAGCAGAGCAGAGGGGATGCAAGTGTTCCTATACCCCCTGCTTAGCTTACAAGTCTCCACATCTCCAGCAACAACAAATCCTGTCAGAACAGACACAGGGCAGCTGGGAAGTGTTACTATGTGTCACTAGTACAGCACAGCATGAAGTATTCACATGCCCCCCTGATCTGTATAGTATTAGTATAGTGACAGTTCCACAGACACATCATGATTATAGTAACACACAGGGTCACTGCTGTCACATCTATCTGTGTAGAGAGCAGAAGGAAGCAGGCACACACAGGGTTAATCCAGGCAGCAGGGACACAGAAGCCAGAGCCTTCCCCCTCCCTCCACTACAGAAGCATTCTGTGTGGGAGGGGCTCTCTGCTCTGACCTGTCTTCAAAGGTGATGAGTCATACAGACCTGACAGCCAGTAAGATAAGGATCAACAGGTCAGCTGCTATAGAGATTTGAGAAGCTGATGTAGTACTACTAACAGGGCTAGCTCAAAATCAGTAGGACATTTGTAATGAACATATATTGCAAAGCTGCTTGTTTTTTAAAGATCTTTTAATTAAAACCCAATCATTGTAGCGAGACAACCCCTTTAAGTTCGAGTCAAACTTCACAATTTTTTAGAACTCGAGCTGAGCCGAACATTTTACTGCTCATTCGAGGTAATGTTTGCGTTCTACATCGTGTTCGACACACTATTTTAATAGTTTTTAGGCGTATGAAATCAGTGTAAAGTGCACCTGAAAGTGCGATCCTCTCAAAAATCTGCCATTAGGTATACCTTACATAGTAAACATAATGCGCCTAAAAAGGTGCCTTTTTAGCACATTGCACAAATCGCAGAACGTAGCATATCATTGGTAGTGTATGTAATGCGCCTATCGAGGCACATTGCATACAGAGGTGCATAACATATCAATACCAGTTTATGTAATACGCCTCGATAGGCACATTACATAAACTAGTAATTAAATGTTATGCGCCTCTGTATGCAATGTGCCTCGATAGGCGCATTACATACACTACCAATGATATGCTATGTGTTATAGAGTGAATAGCAATAGAAAAAAGATATATGGACCGGAGGAATAGGATAAGATATATTCCGGAGGAATTGGACTACGAGGCAGCTGTTTCAGAAGTTCAGATAGAGCTACCCACGCGATTATTGAGTGTTGTGCCTCTAAATTAAGTCGCACAACAGCATCAGGTGAGCAGCCATTTTATTTATATTTATTTTAACTATTTGGACGGATTTAAACAAAGAGCGCCACCTTCTGTTTTGTCTTCTATATGTGTTATGGAGGCGCACAGCGTATCATTTTTAGGCGTATTTCAATGTGTCGTGACTGGCTTATAATGCGCCTAGTTTTGGTGTACTGTTATGGAAGGTAACACCTATATAGGTATAAAAATTAACACAAATATCTTCTCCCATTGACTTTAATAGGGTTCGAAGTTTGAGTTCGACTCGAATTTTGAACCGAACTTCTCAAAGTTTGAGGTTCTTCTTGAACTCGAACTTTTTAGGGTTCAATCATCACTGCTTCACACCAGGCAATACTTCTAGCCCCACCAAAACATGACACCACATGAGGCATCTAACCATCCCAAAGCACATCCACATCATAACACCGCCCACATCAGGACCCCCCACTGATGTCTTGTAGGCAGCTCACAGCCAACAAGACTAATTTGGAGGGCAAGGATACACAGCATGTGGCCTATATTCCAGGACATACATTTACCACCTGGAGCCCTTGAGTTTGGGGGGCTCCCGAGCAACTGCCTAATGTGCCAATGGATAACAGGGCAATGAGTTGACTCTTTTGCCATATGTCTGTTTTTCAAATGATCACTGCAAACTCAAGATGAATAGAGTCTATATAGCCATACAAATGTACAACATCCAAGTGGAAGAACATATCTTTATTGTTGTATAGAATGTAATGAAGGGTTGTGTTCACTGAAACCTAGTGTCTCGAAACCACCACTAGAAATTGATGCACAAGGTCCATTACAAAATGGTGTCAGTTTGTATTATACAAAAACAAGCTTTATTTGCTGACACTGGACTACTCCATTTAAAGGTGACCTCCACTAATCTAAAACCAGTTATACCCTGAAAGGGCCGAGGACAATGTAGGTTATACGGCTATTGTTTCACTTAAACTCAAAAATCAGTTTTAAAGGTCTGGATAGGGCGAGTAAAGTACTTGTACATGCCCTTTACAACTGCAACCCTGAGGTTAATCATTCGCCTAGTGCACCTATTGCTGCCGCTGACTATATGGCAAATTCTGTAATGGGTTTTGAGAAGTGAGATTGTGTGCCATCAGCATAGACATATATTATGTGTCCTGGGTTCATCATTTCACAAGTGCAGCCCTTCACAGACATGTCTAATACCTAATGCATTAATGAAAACCTCTATTACAGGTATGTGTGGATCTGGATTCTAAAATTGGATCCTTATATTCTGGCTGAATAAAGCTATTTCCAGCAGCCACTCTTGATGACAGCTTTAAAGAGACAACTGCATTTCCACTTTACAATCTAGGATTTTTATCTGAGTAATGGATGTTGTGATTCAAATATGCCAATCTTGACTGAGTATCCAGATAAACTCTACACTTAATTGGAAAACTGGATGTGGTTTCACCTTCGTCGTACTGTTTTCTAGTTTGACTGTTGCTAATAGAAGCTATCTCAGTTACAGGCACTGTCCTAGAAGAATCACCCGGCTGCAGATATCCAGATTCCCAAAAGATTTTCTCACTTTTTGGCTAGCTGCAGATTTTTTATTTTTACATGACTGTAAAATTTGTACTATAGGTAGTAGACCTCAGTCTCAATCAACTGGCCCTGTAAGAAAATAATATGTCAATCAGGCTGGCCATCATCATGAATCGCCATGATGATCACAGCTATTGATGTCCTCTTGTTATACCACAATGCTTTCCACCAGGCTCAGTACTAATGTTGATAAAAGCTGCCAACATCGTATCCTTATTTTCCTTGCTATTGTATTTGAACCAATCATGAACAAAAAAGAAACATGTCTGATAATTCGAAAAGTGCTCCAGTTCCCACACAGTAAAGGCTTGTCCCCACAATACAGTTTTTCAGCCGGTTTTTCAGCCGGTTCTCGGTTTTGAAAACCGGCTGCAAACCGGCTGAAAAACTTTTACATGGACCTTAACGGAAAATCCGTGCACTCCCCACTGCACGGATTTTCCACCCAGCAGTTTTTCAGACCGCCGATGGTCCGAAAAACATTCAACATGTTCATTCTTCTTTCCAGTTTTCGGACGTAATATGAACAAATGAATGTGAAGGGGGAGAATCTCGGAGAAAAGCTGTCCTCCCGCGGTCGTGTGCACGGCACAAAAACCGGACAAGTGAAGGGTTCGTTTACACTGCAAAGGACAAAAACAGCTCTGTTTTGACCTCAGCGGAACCGTTCATTACAACCGGTTTTTGAACTGTTTTTGGCACTGTTTTTGTCCCGATTTCCCAGCGGTTTGGACTGTTTTTGTCACTGTTTGGGCATGTCCCCACAACACGGGTTTTCGGCCATTTTTTCAGCCGGTTTGTGGTTTTTCAGACCGCCTGAAAAACCGGCCGAAAATGAGCACAATTGTGCTCTATGGAAAACCCGTCCAGCAGTCCCCACTGCACGGGTTTTCTGTCCGGCGATTTTGCCACCGGCGGTCCGGCCGCAAAACATTGAGCAAGCACATTCTTCCGTCCGGTTTTTGGACGGAATCTGTGCTTCTCAATGTGAAGGGGGAGGGCTTTTCTCCGCTCATCGCGGAGAAAAGCCGCCCCCCTCGCGGCCGTGGGGACGGCCGCAAAACAGGACAAACACCGGCTGGCAAACCGACCGGTATTTGTCCTCTGCCGTGGGGATACACCCTTTTTGTCCCATTTTCCCAGCGGTTTTTGGACTGATTTTCAAGCTGAAAAGTGTACTGAGTGCAAAAGTATTCCTGATTGGTCCAAGAAACTATGTGATTTTTTTAGCTTCACAATTTAACAATGATACACAAAGGCCAACTTTTTCAATTTCACTTTAAGCATATGTGCATGTTAACAGCATAAAAATTTGGTTAATTTAGCTAAAAAGAGGATTTATAGACTCTCATTCACACTGAAGTGCTTTGCAGGACCTTCCTGGATTAAAAAATTGCAAAAAAGATCCCCTAAAAGTGGGATACTTTTTCAATGCACCAAAAACCGCTCACTTACTTTCTGAGCGGTTTAAATTGACTCCAATGTTAATTTTCAGTCTGGAAACCGGTCGGAAAAATTAACATGTTCTACACCGTCCGGCAGAAAAACAGTTCAGTGGAGACTGCTGAATGTTTTTTCTACTGAAGTCTATGGAGGAGCGTTGCTTGCAGATTTTCAGACAGTTTCTAAAATCGCAAACTGTCTGAAAAAACGCCCAAAAACCCTTGCCGTGTGGACAAGTGCTGAGGCACCAAAATGTGAGGCACCAAAATGTAGAATAAAAACGCACTTTTATTTGTTCATGTCATGTAAAACATATTTAAATTCCAAAGGCTACAAAACACATGTCTATGCGTTTCAAGCCTCCTCAAAAGAGCTCTTAGTCGTGACCTCGACTTCCATTTGCCAATCCACGGCACATTTTTACTGCAATTTTAAAATAAAGAATTTTGACATTTTATTGGAAATTATCTTACTGGACTTCATATACATATTTAAAAATACAGCTAGCATGCAGATTATTGGGATGAAATGATACATCATTGAACAAAGACAGTTCTAAAGACAAAAATCTCCAGCGACAGGCCACCAGAACCTGAAAAATTGCATAGATGAACATGGTTGATATCTCACATGCTTAATTTTTTCTTTTTTTTGCTAAAGATATTGAATATTTTGTAGCCTACAAGGATAGACCTGACATGAAGGTCCTCTTCAAAGGAGGTCTTCTGTAATCTCCCTTATTTGTATAATCTTCTGTTCTTATGTTGAATACAGTAAAGATCTTGCTTTATTTGATGTGATTCTCTACATCAGTAGAGATTCCCTCAAGGTCACCTAAGGGCAGCTACATGGCCGAGGGAAGAAAATCTTGTTTGTGATGATTGACTTGACATATTAAATCATTCACTCTGATCAAGATGTATAAATGCATTGATTTCCTATAGAGAAATGTATCTGATAAGTAAGAGTTCATATGGTCACTGCTCGAAGAGAAAGAGAATTTGCTGGGGTTGTCGACGGCTGAGATCTCTTTTATGTGTAATGGTTTTGGCTTTGAGAAGGTCGTGTGAAACTTCATCCTCCAATAGAAATTCTATTGCCAAAACTGTTGGATGAACACACAAAAGACAACCTTGTGTTGATCCAACATGGAGTAAGACACAAATTGCAGTAAAATACCATATTATACCTACTTTAGAAATATCTTAAGTGTGAAGTAGTTTATCTTCTGCATTTTCAAAATACATAATTATAAGACTAATTAAAAACACCTGCTCAGCGACGAGTACTGTTCCCTCGAATGCTGCGTTCAATGGCAATGCTTTCCCTTGTTCTAAATGATATGGACATTGGCCAAAAACAAATTCCTCTGATGCTGATTTTGTATAAAATACCGAGTACTAAGAAATAATGGAAATAACTGCAAGTCTATAGAGTCGTCTAAACATAAAATTAAATGGAAATATGAGTGGCCGAAGCATTGTATAGTCTATTCCATTTCTAATGTCTTGAAGCTAAGCTTCATTTTTATGGAGCTTAAGCAGATTACATTGTAAAATGCTCTTATAAACTACTTGGAGAGCCAACAAGCTAGTAGTTTTGCACCTGTACCATGAGATACAGGTTCAATCACGCTAGTGGTACGTGTCAAGATTAGAATATAGCAAAGATCCCCAACCTTTCATAGACTGCAAGTTACTTTCAAATACAACAGATTGTGATGAGCCACACTTAGTGCCACATGTCTAAAAATTGTCTTGGTGTAAAACTCACTTTGTTGCCCATAGGAACCAATCAGAGCGCCCCTTTCGTTTCATATAGTGCTCTGGAAAAATTAGAAGGGCGCTCTGGTTGGTCGCTATGGGCAACAAAGTGAGTTTTAGACCTAGACAGTTTTCATAGATGTGGCCCTTAGTATTAAAGCTATAAAAGGGGATTCTTGAAGACTGGTGTTTTGGTACATTAGCCTTTCATAAAAAGTATCAGAGCAAGATTCACCATATGTAATAGGAGGCCCATGCATCTTTGGCACATCTTTATTGTCACAGAAGTCACTGACTTCGGCAAAAATTTATACCACTTTCTGGCAGAAATTATAGTAAATGTGTTGGGTTGTGGGAGGCCATAACACTTCCAACTAGGTCCAACCCACTTTTAAAATAAATTTAGAGAGAACGGCATAAAAATGCTAAAAAGTTGAATTTTTTTGTGAAAATCAGTCTTACACAAAAAAGTTGCAGCTTTTTTGTATGGCTTGATACATTTCCCCCATATGCTGCATTTTAAGGGTCAGTGATACAGTTTTTATATGATTCTGTGGATCCCCTGGTGCCAATAGTCCACAATAGTAAAAACATCTGACATGACTTAGGATCGAGGTGGCCTAAGGGGAACATGTGGGTCATATGTGGTTCATGAGGTAAACACTGATCCCTAATATGCAGTCAACAATCTGCCATTATTTTTCCTGCTTGTATAGCTCTATTGCAGAGAAAGACTTAACTAAATGTGGGGGATAATGGCTAGTGATGCAGGAGGTAGAAATACAAGGCTTTGCTTACATGTAGTTTATTGGTTGAGCTGGAGCTATCAATGGTCCTGGGACTTCCTGCTGGGATATGTAGAGAGGAAGCTGCCTCACTCACAGTCTGGACACAGAGATCTGCACATGATTCTATTCCTTTTTGTCAGACGAACAGTTTTTGTCTGTTTGCAAACCTACAATGACCTAAATGTGGAAATCGGTATGTAGAGTGCTACATGTTTAAGAATAAAAATAGATACGTCAAGCCAATGGCAACCATAACATTTGGTTCCCAAGCTGTTGAGAGAATTTCTTGTTCATTTTTTTTTCTACCTTCAATATGTTTTTTTTTTAGCAATTCATCTGTTTCAAAAACCTTGTGTGCACCAGGCAGTTCATTGCATAGCTAACAAATATTCTAGTTTTGAGATCTGTTTTTGCTAATGAATCATCAATCACATCTAGTGTAAGAGTAAGAGACAGCAGGGAAATTACATACAAGCAATCTATTTTTCATCTACAATATGTCATAATATATGATTTTATGCAGCACACTAATACATTATTTATCCTACCTAGCCTGCTACATGTTTATTGCTGATTTTAATATAGGAGTCTAAATAATGTAGGACATGGATGAGTTTGTATAATTTGTAGTTTGATTGTTTGGATAAATTAAAAAATCAACTGGAAACAGGTAATTCAGTTAAAGCACAAAGAACAAAAAAACAAAAACAACAAAAAAAAAAAAACAACAACAGCCAAACCAAATCAAATTAAATATACATTAGTAGCTATAGAAGAAACATTTTTATGATAGGGTTTTCAAAATAATAACAATGACCAATTATTAGGTAGCAAGAGCCTGATTGGCTCTTAGGAAAAAAAAATACTATGATGGTGCCACGGGGATAGCATACTAGTGATGTCTTCTTTAAATTTTATTTACATTTTTTAGCTTTTCAACATCCAAAGCTTCCCAAACAAAATGTGCAGGAACCATAGTTTTGCTTACGCGTTTCAGAGTTAGTCCCCATAGCTATGACTAAGGGTATGTTCACACGGGCAAAATTCAGCTCGCATTTGGCATCATATTTGCGCTCTAAAACGAGCGAGATGTGCGCCGAAATTACGGTAATTCATAGCTCTCATAAAGAACTATGGATGACGCATCCTCTCCCCGCTCGTACAATACGCGCCGCGCCGCGAGTAATGCATGTCAATGGGGCCGGTGGGATGCTGGTCCCTCCGCGCAGCAGGAGTACGCACTAATCAGCGCGACTCCCAAATCACCAGGCGTAATTGCAGCCGCATTGTACGCGCTGCAATTACGCCATGTGAATATACCCTAAGAACCGAGTTAAGTCTAAAAAAAACATCAGCGAAGCTATGGTTCCTTCACATGTTGTTATGTGAAGCATAGGATGTTTTTAAGCTAAAAATGCAATAAACTTTAAGTTTTTAAGAAACTTTAGAGGTACTGCTGTACCTCCGTACCTTTTTTGGAGTTCGTTCTGAGACTGTAAATTATGATTGAGTGCCATAGCGATTCTGTGCAGGTGAGCTAAATACAACTTGTTTATAAACTGACTCAAGACATTCCATAAGTGACAGAAAGTTATTGTCCTCTCACACTCTTTTTGGGCAAATTGTCATGTTATTGCTTAGGGAATTAAGAGACCAGTAGCCAAGACACTTCCAAATTTACAATATCTTGGGGAAAAAAAAAAATGAAAAGATATTATTCTTCCCATTCCGTTTACATTAGACAATTGTAGTTTAACCACCAAATAGTTATATGTATTGTTAGAGTAAATTAATAGCGTTGATCGAATCATTCTAGAAAAGTTAAGTTCTAGTAGAACTTGAATTTTTAGAATGGAACCGAACCAAACATTTTACTGTTCGTTTGAGTAAAGTTCTACTTCTAGTTTGACACGCCATTTTCAGTTTCGTTTCCAGCGGCTTTTTGCACTTTTGGCAGCCATCCAGTCACCTTTTTTGCACTTTTGGCAGCCATAAAATCAGTGTAGAGCACAGAGAAGTGTCAAAGACATCATCACTGAGGTGTAGGGCTCTCATTGGCTGCTAAAATCACATGATCATGTTCTATATATTGCCCTGTGAACACCATTTTCAGCTCACTCGCTGTACTGTACAGATTGCACTTAGATAGACTTTTGATCTCCATAGATAGCAATAGTTAGGGAGTTTGGTTCTGCTGGCTGCGTCTTTCCCACACCCAGAAGCTCTTATTTGGTGTCATTGGCAGACTCATATAACACCTAACATAACACCTAACTTTGGGCCTCCTCAGGATGCAGGGCTCCAGGGCAGCTGCTACCGCTGTACCTCCTATAGCTATGCCCCTTCTTGCAAGCTGTCCTCATTTTTTCAGTTAGCTATTGAAAGAAATGAAGTATTTTAGCCTCTCAATTTTTTTCTGTCACTCTTAAAGCCAAAATTTTCTTCACTAAGTTGTTTCACGAATACAGTTTACTTTTTAATTACAACTTCTCCTCACCTATATGGATATGTTCACACGATGTACTGCGGCACGTACACAGGAGGCGTGGGGAGGTGGGTGCGGCAGCCCGCTGTCCCCATAGACATGCATTATTCGCGGCGCATATTCATCACATGTCACTTATCTCCCCTTTCGTACAATATAATCGTAATTATAGGGGACATTTCCCCATGTATTAAGCGCAGAACGCCGTGAAATACGCAATGAAATGCGCCCCCAAATAAGCCGTGTGAACATACCCTATAGGTATAAAAATTAACCAGAAAATCTTCTCCCATTGACTTTAATGGAGTTCGAGTTTGAGTTCGAGCTCGAATAGAACCTCGAACTGAACACACTAAAGTTCGAAGTTCTAATCAAATTAGAACACTTTACTGCTTGCTCATCTCTATAAATCAATGTTTTGCCAAACTATTAAAACTCAGAGAAGGGGATTTGTTTTGTGGTCCACTCTCAGGTTGTGCCTGGGCTTCCTTTCCAATCAAATGGGAGACCTTGGGCAAATGTCAATTTGCACCCAATAAACTTGACTTGTGGTTGTGTTGAGTCTGCCATGATGTTGATCATGTTTGATGTTCATATACTTTAATAAGAGAATTTGAAAATAAGTTGCATTTGTATAGAAAACCATTCAATAATGTAAGTTTGTTAAAAATTCTATTTAACCTCTCTTTTTTAGTTATTTGTGTAGGGAAGCCGAGTGATAATCAAAATGGTTGTCAATGCCGCTCCTGTAGGGGTTGTCACTTGCCTTACTTTTTGACTAACATCATATTCTCAGGCTCCTAATGGGTTTTCTATTGTTTTACTTTGTGTTTTTTCTCTTTTTTTCCTTTGCTGACTCATGACCACAGTATCAATTTTATTAGGGCTCCTGTGCTTGAGAAGAGCCTTCGCCAAATTCATCAACTTTGTGAAGTCTCTCCGGGGCAAGCCTATCTATTGAAAATGTAGCAGAAAACAATAGCTGTGAACTATTTTGTGCGGTGCTTGATTAGATCTGATGTCCCAGTTTTGTTGATAAATTGTTCTATATTGTAACTTGCATTCAGCAAATACATTTTCTCGATCCTGGAAGGTGAAATGTTTCGTGAATGGGAGAACAGAGGTTCTGTAACTATATGATCGGAAAGTGACTTGCTTCGCTCTCTCGCCATCTTCCTTATTATTTCCATGACTTTGAGTTGACAATAACTGTGTGTAATCGTGCACAATCTTTTTCAGATATACTTACAGGATTGCATAGACTTCTTTGGAACTTACAAATGCCCTTTGCTCTCATTCTTCTTCTACAGTACAGTGATGCCAGTGGTCACTGTAGAGCTGTGCCAAGAGTATACACTTTGGCTACAATTACAAATATTGCAATACAGAGTCGAGTCACATTATTATGACTGCTTCCTACTTTTGAGGTTGGCAGTGTGGAGCTCATGTACGATGTCATGTGTGATGTGCTGGCCTGGATGGTATAGAAGGTGGCTGATAAGCTGTCTGCACTCATATATCTCATTGCTGTCATAGGTAGAAGGGGCAATTTATCACAGGTGCAAAAGGGTATAATTATCGGCTTTCAGGACAAGGGTGGTTGTATTTCTGCAACTGCACATTTTGTGATCTGTTCACATGCTGCTGTGGTGAAAGTGAATCTTGTGGAGACAAATTGCAAATAAGTGATGTGGTAACTGTGGAGCACCATGATGTGAGAGATGAACAAGTGCATGAGGGCAGAGCAACACTCTAGAGTGGAGCAGATCACTGCCAGAATGACCCAAAATATAGGAACTCAAATTTTAAGGTTTATTTTCCACTTAACAGTGAAAGACTTTTGCTATTTTTTTTCTTAAAGATACCATAAGTCCCCAAGAGGTGAAATGGAAGCTTGAGGTCTGTTTCACTTAAAAACAGATTACATGTCTCAGACAGAAGCTGGAAACTTTTAGCTGTAGTATAAAATGTAAATGAATCCTCTACCTTCTCACCATTAACATGCTCTCTTTTATGTGCCAAGGGGGCTATGAACAGAACAGGGACAAGGTATTCTGGTGCCTTAGGCAAATAAGGCATATAGTGCCCTCCTTAAGGAAAATTCAGCCTTGTGCCCCCTTCCTGCCTGTGATGAAAGGGTGCCATAGGCAGTTGCCTATCTTCTTCTAGCCTTTGTCCTTGCCCTGGCTATGAATATGGTGCAATGTAATGTCTACCCATCCCTCCAGCTAGTGTTTAGCTTCAGATTACGGTCAAATTCAATGTAAATTTCAGCACTTCGGTTCAGATCAGTCGCAATAAACTTTTGTGAAAATCACCAAAAAAATGTACTGAAACCAAAGCCCTACATCCAAGTCGACTCTGGTTCCGTGGCACACGTTCTTTGACATCCCTTCCAGTCCAGTTGAAATCCCTAACCCTTACAACAATTTAGGATTGGAATACAGTCAGGATTAGGGGGTGGGTTTAGGGTTAAGGGCAAAGGGAAACATTTTGGGTTTGGGACATTCCAAATCGGAATATTTTTACAAGTTTGGTTGAATTGCACAGGGACAAATTTGAACAAAACAACTTAAAGGGAATGTGTCATCAAAAATGATTTATTGTTTAACTCACATTTTTATGTTCAACACATTTTTAAAGAATTTTTGGTTATATATATTTTTTAAAATTTTCCATATCACTTTCAATATTTTTTAATAATTCTTAAGTCCTGCAGTTTCCACTTTGGCCACTAAGCCTAATAATAGTCTGACACTTCCTGTTCTGTATAGAAAGATTCTCAGTTGTCTGCTTATTATCAGTACAAAGAGGGTCAAACTGAAAGGAGAAACCAGTGTGAATAGATAACACAGGATCCACCAGTCACAAGAGGAGTTAGGACCTCTGTGCACTCTGACTTCTTCCCAGGTCACAGAGCATGACTAGAAAACTCTCCTAGGGAGGTCAATGGGACTGAGTCAGTCTTAAGTCTCCTATGTGCATAAAGCTGCTGTAAAGCATCTCTCTGACTGCTGTTAAAGCAGTGCAAACAAGGCCTAGTGGCCTAGTGGCCAAATTGAAAACTGCAAAACTTAAGAATAATTAAAAATATTGAATGTGATATGAAAAATAAAAAAAAAACAACCAAAAATTCCTAAAAAATGTGTTTAACATAAAAATTGGACTTGAACAATGACTCATTTTTTGATGATACATTCCCTTTAAGGCAATGTTACTGGTGCATTTGATCAATGCTGTGTAGATGTAGCAAAGATAAACTTGACAGATAATACAATATCACGACACAGAGAGTTATCTTAGTTTTTTCAGTGTTTTAAATGGCTTTTTTGTTATCTAGGAAAAAGTTAATATGTGCTACATCTGTAGGTAGCAGATTTATTACTATGTACATAGGAAAAAGACCCAAAACATGTTTATGTCTGCTACATGTGCCATTTACTACTACTGACCTATATATTATTATTGATAAGACAATACAATACAATGACAGGTGGCAATACCCTGTTTCCCCGAAAATAAGACATCCCCTGAAAATAAGACCTAGTGCCTTTTTAATGCAATTCAGAGTTTGGCTGCTTATGCTGATGTTTGTGATGAAATCACTACAGTATATTAATTCATGTTGATTTTTTCTTCAACAATAAATGTGAACTATTGTTCATGGAAAGATAAGATATCCCTAAATATAAGTCTTAGCTCGTTTTTAGGAGAAAAAATTAATATAAGACACTGTCTTATTTTCGGGGAAACAGGGTATCAAAATCTTCTGCATCTGTGAAATTCAACTCTGTTACACTTATATATACATTTCCATTGACCACCCCAAGCCTTTATAGACACTAAATAGAGTGATTACAGCAAATATGTGATCATTACCCTGAATTCCAGCTTCATTTTCCATACCAGAATCCTTTGGGAAATTTCTTGGATGCTATTCTGAGAAACAATATATAAATGATTGTTATAGAGATGATAATTTCCCCTGAACATAAGCCTATATTGACAAATTATCTTCTAACTATTTCTGGAGCTTGTCGGTTTCCTGTGATATCAGTAATGGAAATAGTTTATCATTGAAAATTGAGTTCAATTGAACTCTGTGTCAGGTTTGCCCAGACAGATTATAATGAATTCCTTATATAATGAACACAAGTAATTCTATGGAACGAGGCAGGTTACAAAGAAGGTAACACGTGTGTATGAATACATGCAACACAGTCAGAGCCGGATCGTCAATGGCAAAGGTCCCCAAGCAATTGCCCTCCCGACAATCCAGCACTAGATACGGAACTATTGGTAGTAAATCTATTCTTTGTAAATATAAATCTTGGAGCCATCCTCTTCTGCAGAGGGTTGTTATTCATTTTAATTCAAATTAGGAATATTTAATTTTATCGATATCTCTGAAAGCAGTGGGTTGCCCAAGATGGCTACCACACTCACCTACAGTAATACAATGATATGTTACTATCTTCCCTACTGTGCTATAGTCATTTAAAAGAAAAATCAGGAGTCTCTAAAAGCCGTAAAAATTATATTTCTTAAAGGGAATCATCATGAACTATTGTTTAACTTATTTATCTATGTAAAACACACTTTTTAACAATTTTTTGTAATTTTTCATATTAATATTTTTATTTTTTTTATTTTTTTGATTTGGCCGTTAGGTCTAAAAATAGTTTGAAACTTCCTGCTTTGTAGAGAATGTTTTTTTTTTTTAGAAATCTCCTCATCATCAGCACAGACAGAATTACACTGAAAGGTGACATCAATGTGTATAGCTAATATAGGACCCACCATTCACAATAGGAGTTACGGTTCTCCCTTTCCCATTCCTGCAAACTGACTTCTTCCCAGGTCACAGAGCCCAGAAAACTCTCCTATAGAAGTCAATGGGTCTGCTCCTGTTCACAGGCTCCTATGTCCATGAAGCTGCTGTAAATCATCTCTCTAAATGCTGTTAAAAGCGGTTCAGATGACATGGCTACCTAGATAAACTATATAGAGACAAAAAAAAAAATAACTTACAATCAAAAAATAAAAGCAGCTAAAAAAATTATTTGTGTCAGTCTCTTGTTTTAATTAGTAAAATAAATGAAAAATACAGTAGGTGAAACATTACCTTGAAGGTATACTCGTATCTCAAACAAGTGCAGCGGGGAGCAAGCTCTGAAAAAATGGTGACATTCCAAGACATATCCACACCTTACGAGGGATACAAGTATGACATCTATTCAAATATATAGATCAATGGACCTAAAGATACCATTGAACAATGGGTTGTCTAACAAATGTAAATGCAAGTATAAATAAATATGTAAAAATACATGAATGCAAGACTAAACTCTAAAGAACAGCATACATATCAGATATATAGTGCAGATATATATAATAATCCATTTACCACTGCTTACAAAGGTCTATTTTTATATGCACAAATATCAGAAATGCCTCAGAGGACTCTGAGGATCCACCACCCCAAGCCATGTTTCAGCAATACCTTCATCCAGGTGTGGTGCATTTAGAAATACCTTACCTTGTGGACTTAAAGGGGTTGTCTCACTACATTGATTCATTTTACCTCAGTCCTGTTTTCTTGGTTTCATTTTGAATTCAGTGGCGTGTTTACTGGCTTCTACTAGGCTGCAGTAGAAGCCAGTTCTGTAGCTATAGCAGCCAGTGCTGACAACCTATCAGGAGAGATCAAACAGTTCTGTAGCTATAGCGACCAGCACTGGCAGCCTATCAGGAGAGATCGAACAGGTCTGTAGCTTTAGCAACCAGGGCTGGCAGCCTATCATGAGAGATTGAACAGGTCTGTAGCTATAGCAACCAGTGCTGGCAGCCTATCAGGAGAGATCGAACAGGTCTGTAGCTATAGCATCCAGGGCTGGCATCCTATCAGGACAGATCAAACAGGTCTGTAGCTATAGTGACCTGAGGAGCTGATGCAGCCCATACATACAAGAGGGGATATCTAGGAATAGGTAGAACACTGTTAATGGACATATATTACAAAGTGACTTGTTTTTGCAAGATCTTTAACATAAAAAGCAATCATTGTAGTGAGACAACCCCTTTAAGAAAAGTAGGATGACAAAAGCTTAGGAAGTGGTCAAAAAGACACGTGCCATTTGTCACAATGCTTGTCAACCAATGTATCCAAAAAGTGGACAGCCAAGTGGCTCAGTGGTTAGCACTGTTACTTTGCAGTTCTGAGTTCAAAGCTGACCAAGAGCAACATTCACATGAAGCTTGGATGTTCTGTTCATACTTAAAAGGGTTTCTATTTCACTTCAACAACATCCTGATAAGTAACTTGGAAAGTCGATTGTGATCCACTGGGACTGATGTTACAGCACTTTGGAGTATGTTGGTGCTATATAAAGTAACAAAATAAACTGGATGAAAGAATATAAGTCGAGATGAATTATTTTTTATATGTATTATTTTTTTTTTTACATTTTCCATTTCTTTATCTATATATAAAGTAATCCTGAACTCTTAAAGTTTTCACACTGACCACTAAGCCTAATGATAATCTTACACCTTCTATTCTGTAGAGTGTTCTATTATCACCACACAGAATTATGCCTATATATAGATAATAGAAAATTCACCATCTACAATTGGTGATGGTTACAGCTCAGCTCCTCTACTTCCCTGCACAATGACTTCATCCCAGGTCAAAGAGCTTGTCCACAACACTCTTCCATAGAAGTCTACAGGTAATAGACCCAGTTAATCTCCTCCCCTACACATGAATTTTAAGGTCCATATTATGGTTACAAAAATTGGACCAGTCATAGTCCTGTTGATCCCAAAGTAGAGTATCATACATTACCCGTCTAACCTTGTATATATCACCTGTTTGTTACCTATAAAAATTAAGGAACTGTTTTACTTGAACGCTGGCCCCAATTTGCATATGTTGTAGAGTTTCATAGACCACTATCCACCACCTCTACTCCCCTGCACAACGACTTCATCCCAGGTCAAAGAGCTTGTCCACAACACTCTCCCATAGAAGTCTACAGGTAATAGACCCAGCTCATCTCCTCCTCCTACACATGTATTTTAAGGTCCATGTAATGGTTACAAAAATTGGACCAGCCATAGTCCTGTTGATCCCAAAATAAAGTAGCATGCATTGCCTGCCTAACCTTGTATATATCACCTGTTTGTTACCTATAAAAATTAAGGAACTGTTTTACTTGAACAATTTAATTCAGGCGATCTCGTTGGGGTCTGGGTAGTTCAGACATAATAAAGACCCTAAAGTACAGCCAAGTTACAGCCCTGTGACACCAGATTTAGTCTAAATAATTATGTAAATTGCAATGTTACCTATTATGCTATTTATGAAATGGTTGGATGTTCTAGTTATAGATGGAGCACTAGTTGGGAGATGATATTATTTAGCTTAAAGAAAAGAGATTATATTTTTTTTCTGTGTCCTCCTATAATTCCCTGCACTGCAGTGGCCCTTAAATTAGAGTACTGCTTCTGCTCATCCTACATGTTCATTGCTAGTATAGCACACAAGTAATAGAAGAATGGGATCAGAGGGAAGAATGTAATTTATATACAGACATTCCCAGGGTTATGAAAGGGATAGGGACTGTAGGTTTGTTTTTACATTGAATTTGTATGTAAGTCGGAACAGGTATATTTATTAAATGTTACTCCAGCACAAACGTTTCTTTTTTAGTTTTGGATAGTGCAGGGAAGGGTTTTACATTTGTTTTGCTGTCTGTGCCCCTGTTAAGAAGATTTCACCTCATTTTCACCTCATGTGCTGCTGTGGCATGCTGGAACTTGTCATTCCACAGCTACTACCTGCTGTGGAACATGGAACTACAAGTGCCAGCACGCCCCATAAGTCTCCATTTCTAAATAGGAGACAGAGTTGGGGACCGCCTGTACTGTATATTATTATTATTATTATTATTATTATTATTATTATTTATTTTACCACTATTATAAATTTTATTACCATTTATTCCAGGGCGCTGTGCAATCAATGGTGTCCAAATACATAATGTAAGACCAAGATTAAGTGAATATTTTAATTAGCAATCTAAAAGTTGGCTCATGTACTGTAATCAGTGGTGTAGTGTTTGGCAATGTGGTGAGTGTTCCACCAACATAGTTAAAAAAAAATCTCATTCAGTGTCTGATTCTTGTTTTTCATTATATCATTTACTAATGAGTCTTCTTATCGTCTTTTTTGCATCAATATTGTTTCATATGTCCTAAAACTTAACACACTGATGCCTTTCAAACAGGGACCAGGTTTACATAACTCCCCCTCTGGGCTCTAGAGGAAAATGTACAATCTGATCTCAAGGCAATCCTATTCGGGAAATGAAATGCAGGAAGGCATAGAATGTCATCCGTGATGGGGATTTATTAGTGCAGACAGTTTGGCCTGAACCTTTTTCCATCGTTACAAACAGAACATGCTAATTATTCCTCGGTTTGTGAAAATATATAATTCTGAGTAGATCAGTGTGGCCGTATCGGAATTACACACCAGTTTCCTATTTTGAAGATTTTTAATTGGAATCTAAAAGAAATCACTATAAGGCTTGATGAAAAGCTTGGACGCTGAAATGCAATTAAAATGCTGATGAAATATTATTAAAAATTTTATGTTATTTCAAATCAACTTTAGGTTTTTCATTTTTTTTACACATTTACAAAAAAAAGGAGGAAAATAAATATATAAATGAGCTTGTCAGTCTGTGAATTCCTTCTGGTCCACAAACTAAAGAGCCATTTAAACCCTGAAGCAGGGATTATAATGCAGGTTTTGTGCCCTTTTTGGCAGATTTATGTTTGGCATCCTTTCTCCGGTATATTTGGCCAAAGATATAATTACATGTATGCAAATTCCCGCATCTAGCTTACTATTGTCTATCATAGGGATTGAAACAATTTATCATTCAATATTGGTCAACATCTATTCACCTTATTTATGTGTAAGAGGTTAAATTTGTGCCATTTTGGTCTTGCTTTTTACATAAAGGACTTACGTTTGAGCCTTTAAAAAATATTTTGTCCATTCATTTTTCGCAGTTCAAAAATTGTCACATTAATTGCCATTTTTTTAATGAATATTTTTCCACTTTTATTATTTTAAATTCATTGCTCATTTATGTTTATTTTTGGCTTGTTTTCATGATTATTTTTTTAAACTTTACTATCATTGTCTGAGAGTATCAAGTCACCATGGTGGCCGTATAGTAAAACTTGTAAAGCGGATCCACTCCCCCATGACCTACTTTACATGAAAAGCTTGTGACTGTTTTGCCAATCCTCATGCAGAGAAATAATGAACACAATGATGTCCCAGTACAAGTATAAAACACAGAGTAATGTCCCAGTACAAAGATAATGGACACAGGACTGGGACAGGGTGTTCTGGTGCCTTAGACCAATAAAGCATATAGCGTCACCCCAAGGGAAAATTCAGCCCACTCCATATCTCCTTGTGCCCCATTTTCTGTCTGACATGAAGTGGTGCCTTAGGATGTCACCTACTTTTGCCTACCCGTCATCCCAGCCTTGAATACACATTTTGAATCATAGTATAGAGGTAATGCACAAAGTTACGTCACACTCCAGACATAAAACACACAGTGATGTCACAGTACAGAGATAATGTACATAGTAGTGAAGTCACCGTATGGGGCCAATACACAAAGTTAGTCACAGATGAAGAATAAAGCAACAGTGATGTCAAAATACAATATACAAGATAATGCACAAAGTGATATTACAGTAAATAAAAATGTATGCACTGGTGTCATAGTACAGGAATAATGCACAAGATAATGTTATAGTAAAGCAATAAAGCACAGGGTGATGTCACAGTACGGGGATGAAGGCAAAGTACAGGAAAAAATGCACTTTGTAAGATAGCAAAGTAAAAATGTACACAAAAATTTCAACATATACACTATGACATTAAATAATGGAAAGAGTAATGTGCTTCTACACGGCAACTCAGCTAATCCCACAGGTTTTCTAGAGGGTCCAGCTCTGGAGAAAGTGCAGGTCACTCCATTTGAGGTACCCCAGATGTTATTCAAGTAGTAGTGGCTTCACTGTACCACAACGTGTAGGACAGTTCTGTATTGACTAGACACATCTGCCCACACTGTAACACCACCAAAGGCTCGTCTGGTGACAACAATGGCTGATGCATAGTGCTCTCCTTGACATCTCCAGTATTGTTGATGGCCATCATTTCTGCTTAGAGTGAATTGATTTTCATATCTGAACAGCACTGAGAACCACTGGTTCATCATCCAGTGTAGATCATTGCCTGTACCTGGTGGTGTGGTCAGGTACCCTTGCCCGTTATCTAAAGGCATGGGCATCATCACACAGAGCATACGGTTACAATGGGCTCATTCAGATATTGTTGCCAATGACTTTCACTTCCTTTGCCTAGTTCTGTGCTTCATCATCGGTTCTCGCAGACCTGGCTGATGAACCCTCAGATGGACTCTAGCCAAAAGGTTCACTTCTTCCATTCTGAGAGCTTCCTGTTCGGTATCATACAGGTGATGTACTTATTGACATCTAGTCAGGGGGTCTTTCATCAATGATTGTTCAACAATGGGAATATCAATTTTAGGGGTTGGTATATTTAAATCCCAATGAAAGGAGGAGGACGCTTTTAAATCCCAATTGGGACTGATGATTCAGGGATCAAACACCTGCTGGGAATTTTTTTCATTAAGCTCCTTGTTAGGCTATGTTCACATGGCTTATTTCCGGCGTAATTGCGGGGACGGATTTAGCCTGCAATTACGCCGGCTTCCGTGTAGTGGGAGTGGGGCGGGGGGGGGGCGGCAGCGCGCCGGCCCCATAGACATCCATTATCCACGGCACGTATCCCGCCGGGATAATGTGCATGTCACTTTCTTCCTGCTTACCTTATTTCGCGAGCAGGGAGAAGCGACGGAATCCATAGTTCTCTATGAGAACTGTGGATTACTGTAATGACTGGGGCAGATTTGCACCGTATTTCGCGCAGTACGGCGTATAATACGGGACCAAATCTGTCTTAAAATAAGCCGCGTGAACATGGCCTTCAGCAAGTTGTGCAAAAAGTACTGAAACATTGAACAATTGGACATGTGCAGGAAATGAAATTAGTTCATTTAAAAAACTGTTCAAGAAATGCAATGTTCATCCTGAAAGTCACAAAAGCCAAAGTCTCAGCATAGATACAGTGCAAAGGTAATGCAGCAGAAAGGATGTAATGAAGACAGGACAGATAACCATGCGATTATAGATTAATGAGATTAATGCGATTATATAGCAAGACTTCTTCTGTTTTTCACCCCTGTTCCATTGCCCATAGTCATCACTAGCTGCACCTTATATCTCAATTGAAATTGACCCACTCAGTTATTGGGCCAGACAGCAGTTTATATGCCTGTTACTGTTATGTAAGCCCTTAGTGCAACTTTGATCATATCTTATTTTTTATCATTATGTGTTTATTGTTGTTTCCCTTTATTACAAATTTGTTATTATTCTTGAAACAACAGTGGAAGAAATCCTTGAAAATCATGAAAATAAACAAAAGCCCCACAAACTACAAGGCTGATTTGTTTACTAGTAATTGTACACAATGCTTTGAAATTTTGAGACACTTTTTATAATTTGTTCTTTGTTTAGATGTTAATTGCTTTTCCTGGATATGAAATACTACAATCAATAGTGTGAAATAATAAAACAATAAGTGGCAACATAGCTGTGATTTCTATAATTGTTGTTACTAGGGCAGGGGGAAACAAGAAAATATAATCAGACTAATTTACCAAAACTATTTGAAAAAAGTGATCTTTTGCTCAAAATAACCAGAGTTCAGCTTTTGTGGTAGGCCAGTGCTTCTCAAATTGGGAGGTGAAATTTTCCAGGAAAGGTATAGTCCCATGTTGGAGTTATGTATTTCAGGTGGCCAATGGCTGGGCAATTTTGTAAAAAAAAAACATTGTTTTTACCAGCCAATTGGTGCGATTGGTGGCCACCGTATTTGGATGTGGTTTCATCTGTGGGTCTTCTCAAAACAACAAAGATCAAATGCAAACATATATATTCATAGAAATATATACAGTTGGTTGCAAACGTATTCATATCCCTTGAACTCTTGATCATTTTTAAATGTTACAGTCACAATTTTAAATGTATTTCATTGATATATTATGTGAAAAAGCAACACAAAGTAGCAAGTATTTTTGAATTGTAAAGAAAATTTAATGTGCTCTTATAAATCCATGTAAACAAAAAAAATTAAAAGTGTGACATGTATTTGTATTTAAAAGTCACCCAATTAGAAAATAGAGCACATTTGTGTGTAATTTATTCTCAGTATAGTTGCAGCTGTTTTGTGAAGGAATCAAAGGTTTGTAGAGAATATTGATGAACAAACGGCATTATGAAAACCAAGCAACACATCAGACAGCTCAGGGATAAAGTTGTGGCAAAATGTATGGCAGGGTTAGGTTTTAAAAAAAATAGCCCATGCTATGAACATCTAACAGAGCACTGTTCAATCCAGCATTCATAAATGGAAGGAGTATCCCACACATTTTAACCTACATAGACATGGCCATCCCCCTAAACTGGCAGCCCAGACAATGAGAGCACTAATTAGAGAAGTAGCCAATGTGGAGAAGTTGCAGAGGTTCATAGCTCAGGTGGGAGTATCCGTCCACAGGAGACAACTATTAGTCATGTAAATCTGACCTTTAACCCCTTAAGGACCAGCGTTTTTTTTTTTTCGTGACACGTTCGTTTGTCCCTCCTCGCCTTCTGAAAGCCATAACTTTTTTATTTTTCCACCTACATAGACACATGAGGGCTTTTATTTTGCAGGACAAGATTTACTTTCTAATGGTGTTATTCACTATACTATAGAATATACTGGGAAACCGCCCAAAAAAATTCCAAGTGGGACAAATTGTGAAAAAAAAAAGTATTTTTGCCATGTTTGCGGGGGTTTTGCTTTTACGGCGTTTAATATTTGGTAAATATAATGTATTACCTGAATTCTACAGGTTGTTATGCATCCGGAAATACCAAACATGTAGGGTTTCCGTTATGTTTTGGTACCGTAAAAAAATTCCAAACATTTTCTATTTTTGAAATTGCGCCACGGTGCCATTTTGTGCGACCGATAACTTTTTTGCACTAACACCTACGGACGTCAGTGAGGGGGCATTTTTTGCGGGCTGAAGTGTACTTTTTATCGCTAGCAGTTTGGAATGCATGCAAATTTTTTGATCATTTTTTATTCCATTTTTTGAGTGACGTAAAATGACCAAAAAACTCAATTTTGGCGTTTGGAATTTTTTTTCTTCTACGGTGTTCAGCGTACGGGATAAATGATGTTATATTTTTATAGATCGGACTTTTTCGGACGCGGCGATACCAAATATGTGTAACTCTTTTATTATTTTAATGATTTTATTTGTACAATGGGGAAAGGGGGGTGATTTGAACGTTTAATACTTTTTTTTGTACTTTAAAACTTTATTTATTTTTTTTTTTTTACTGTAACATTGAGGCCACCTATGGTACTTGACCACTAGGTGGCGCGATTGTTAATACAACCTAATGCATTGCATAGGCAATGCATTAGGGTGTACAAAGATGGCGGTTTCCCCACTTCCTGTCTGTGGACGGAAGTGGGGCAAACCGGCCAGGGTAAGGGACGGGAGCCTTCACAAGGCTCCCCACCACCATGCCCGGTCACCGGATCGGCGCAGCATAGCCGCGCCGGTGCCGATGAACATAACGATCGGTGCGTGGCACCGATCGGCGTTAATTCAGACGCCGCGGTGTCTGATGGGTTAAACAGCGCCAGCGGGTGGAGCCACCCGCTGGCGCTGGTACTGCCAGGTGTTAGCGGAGATTTGCCGCTAACACCCGGCGGCTGTGCGGGTGGGTCACGGAGCGATCCCTCTGCAAAGCCCCTTAGCGGCCCTGGGACGTACTCATACGCCCAAGGTTGTTAAGGGGTTAATGAAGTGGCAAGAATGAAGCCCTTAAAGAAATAAATCCATAATAATTTTTATTTTCAAAAAGCTATGTAGTGTAAACATCAAACATATAGAAGACGGTGCTCTGGTTTGATGAGACCAAAATGTAACCAAAATGACACATGTTATCTGTGGAGAAAAGCCAACACCACCCTGGGCACCACTACCCCCACCATTAAGCGTGCAGGGTGGGGGGAGGCTTTGCTTCAGCAGAAACAGGGAAACTGCTCAGAGTTGATGGGAAGATGGAACTAAATCAAAGGCAATCCTGGAAGAAAACCTGTTAGAGGCTGTAAAAGACTTGAGACTGGAGTGTAGGTTCACCTTCCAGCACAGCATCAACCCTAAACATAAAGTCAAAGCTAAAATGGAAGGATTAAACTAAGCATATTCTTGTGTTACAATGGCCCAGTCCCAGTCCAGACCTAAATCCCACTGAGAATCTAGCCATGACTTAAAAATTACGGTGCACAAACGCTCATCAGCCACTCTGACTGAGCTAGAAATATTTTGCAGAGAAAAAATGGGCAAAAATTCAAGCCTCTAGATGTGCAAAGCTGTAGAAACATCTCCCAAAAAAGTTGAATCTGTGTTTTCAGCTAAAGGTGGTCCTACAAAGTGTTGGCTCAGGTATCTAAGTACATATCACATAAAATATCAATAAAATACATCTAAGTTTGTAGCTGTGGAGGTAAAAAATGAGGTATAGCTCAAGGAATATGGATACTTTTGCATCCCGCTATATGTGTATATATATATATATATATATATATATATATATTATATATTATTATATATTATATTATATATATATATATATATATAGATATATATATAATCTCACAAATGTGAATACACCCCTCACATATTTGTAGACATTGTATTTTAAATCTTCATGGGGCAACATTGAAGGTCTGACACTTTGATACAATGTAAACTAGTCAGTGTACAGCTTGTATAACATTGTAAATTTGGTGTGCCCTCAAAATAACTCAACACAGCCATCAATGTCTAAACTGCTGGCAACAAAAGTAAGTACACTCCTAAGGGAAAATGGACAATTTGTGCTCATTTTGGCATTTTCTCTCTACAGTGTCATATGACTTGTTAGTGTTGAAAGGTCTCAGGCGTGAATGGGGAGCAGGTGTGTTAAATTTGCTGTTATCACTACCACACTCTCTCATATTGGTCATGGGAAGTTCAACATGGCATCTCATGGCAAAGAATTGTCTGAGGATCTGAAAAAAGGAAATTCTTGCTCTACATAAAGATGTCCTTGACTATAAGAAGATTCCACCTCAAATTCCATGTTAAGATCCTTATGCGAGCCAACTCCCATTCATCTGCTTGGGTGGTCCTCACTGAAATTCAAATTGTGAACTATAGCCTGGATTTTCCACACAACAAATTTCAAATCTGTGGTGTGGAAAAAAAAAAAAGAATGGACATGTCCATTCTTTGAAGCGGATTCTCAATGGATTCTGCTTTGGGAGGAGTGACGCAGGTTAGCCCCATTACTATCCTTGGCAGAAATAGGAAAAACCAGAAGTGTGAACAAAGCTTTAATAATTTATTTTTTTACTATTAAGATGGATGAATTAACAAACGTGAAATCACATTCAGTGCTTGGTGTGACCACCCTTTGAAAGTGATGAGGTGGCCCCACAGAGGCTTAAACTCATCCTCATCCAATTTGTCTGGCATTACATGAAGAGACAGAAGGATCTGAGCAGCTATATCCACAGAAGATCTGGGATTGGTTCACCAAGGTGTTTGGAACAATCTCCCTGAAGAGCTCAAGTGCCTAGAAGAACATTAAAAGGGCAGTCACATAAAATGTTGATTGCATTTATATTTTTCTTTTTGTTCATTCACTTTGCATTTTCTTAATCGATAGTTTCTTATTTTGGAAACTTTCTTATCTTGCAATATTTTTACGTACCTGCCTAAATCTTTTGCACAGTCCTATAAATACCCATCCTGTATGATTTCATTAATATTTTACGCTTATATGTAGACATACAGGAGGTAGATTTTATTCTCACCATTCCTGACAACATTGTATAGTTTTGCTAGAATGGCTCCAAACCCTACCTATGAAAACTAATTGAATGCTAACCTTTTTGGATTATTGCTTTTTTGTCTGTGGTCACTGCTGAGTGAATTCTTCTCCGGTATCAATTTCTCTTGGGATCTATATTTTACTCCCCAGTGCATATTGATACATTTAATCTTCTTATTCGACAGAATGCATTAGATTGCCTTGCTCGGTTGTAGACACCTCTCACTTCTCAGGTACCCCTGATAACCCCATCTACGAGACGGAGATTACATTCTGACATTGAATATGCGACTTGGAAGCAATACAGGGCGGTTTAGAAACTTATCAGACTAAGCAATTGTAAGCTACTGAGATCATCTCTCCAGTGGTGGAAAGTCAATTCATTCTGCTTTTTTTTTCGCTTCTAATCTTCCTCGAGCCACCCAAAAATAACCACAATTTTTGGATTTTGGGCCCCCAAAAGGCAACGTTTGGGGAAAACAATTTTGGATTCAGCCCGGGGTTTTCAATGAATGATCTGATTTAGGGTTTTTTGGGTGAAAACTTTAACCCCAAAAAACCTGTATACAAAAGGGAAGAGGAAAGATTAATGTTACTGAGGAAAAAGGAGTTTTATATGGGTTTTAAAAGTGGTTTTTTTTCGGTGGGGTTTTTTTTTAAAATTTTTTTTTTAATTTTTTTTGAACAATATCCCGGAAACTGGTTTAATGCATTTAAACCTTTTTCTTTAAATTAATTTTTTTTTTATTATATATTTTTTTTATTTTTTTAATTTTTTTACCGCAAATTTTACAAATAATTTTGGGTTTAAAAAATGTAAACCTTCCTTTTACAAGGGGAGGTTTGTAATAAAAACGAAGCTCCCAAAAAGGTTTTAAAAGGTGGGTTAAAATCTCCAAATGACCTTTTAAAGGGATTTCCCGAGCTCATTTTGACTCGTTTTTTAAAACAGGTGTGCATTTGTAACACATGACCTCCACCTATCACACATTGTGACAGTGAAGAAGTTAGTGCTTGGACCCGTAGATAAGAAAAAAAAGGGGAAATTGTTTAAAAAATTTGGGTAAACTTTTGCCCTTTAGGTTTCATTAAAAACATGTAAAGTGCGCCCAAATTTTTATTAAATTTTTTTAAAACTTGGGTTTAGGTATACCTTGCATAGACTACTTAATGTGCCTAAAATGGCACAACGTATCAAAAAAGGGCGCATTGCATCGAAAAAGGGCGCTTTGTATCAAAAAAGGGGGCATTGTATCTAAAAAGGGGGCATTATATCAAAAAAGGGGCATTATATCTAAAAAGGGGGCATTGTATCAAAAAAGGGCACATTTCTCAACACTCGGCACATAGCATATCATTGGTAGTATATGGTATGCATTTATCGAGACTCATTGCCCGACGGGGGAACACAACATATGTAAGGCGCCTCAAAAGGCGCATTTCGCGACGGGGGAGCACAGTGCACCATATTTAGGTTCATTACAAAGTGTCGTTCCCGGCATATAATGGGCCTAGTTTTGGTGTACGACAGTTCATTTACAACAAGAATATTGCGTAAAAAGTGGGTTTGCCGCAAAATAGAACAAAAATCTGGCGTTGGCTTGTTGGGACATGTCGCCCAAAGTTTTGTTTTTTTTACCTGAAACAACGCATTTAATGCGTATAGCATTTTGTCAGGTTTCGATTCTCACTCATCCAAAGTGTTTGGAGAGTTGTGCCTTCAAACCATAAGAAATTACCAATACCTTCAGGCAAAAGATACATTAACTATACAATAAAATATAACCTTTAATATATAGCAGATTAAAAAAAGTGTATAAGAATAATACACCCTAAAAAGCCCTATTAATTCCTACTTCCTAATACTAAGAAGAACAAACGGAGTAACCACCCTGAAAAAGGGCGACCCCGCAAACCTAGCTTACTAAACCCTGTACGTCCCTAGAGATGGCAGATCTCATATAAATACAGATATCAATAGGTACTATACTGCCATAAAGAAGACAAGTGCCCATACAAGACAAAAAATACAATACAAAGATAACCAACTCACCAAATACCACATATAGACAAACAATATCCCCATACAACAAAGAATCTCAACGCGTTTCCCCCACTGATAGTGCAGGTTCATCAGGGGACCTAAATCACAAGGGATGGCTAGAGTTTGATATCCAAACAGCCATTCATTGATAAAGAGAGAGGCAATGCTCACGTCCCATTAGGTATGCTGTGATGGAGGGTGGTTCCAGATGTACGCCATGGATCCCACTAGGGCACTCATGTACCAAAACACAGGACAGGATTCACAATAAACCTACCTGGGTTCGATGTTTAAATATTGAAACATCCGGAAGCAGCCGGATGTTCCGTCGCTCAATGGATCTGCACATGTCCAATTTCAATAAAGAACACAGATTCAATGCGTGAATCACGTAGAATAGCCGCCTAGCGCATGCGCCGTACGACGAACTTCCTTCCTCTGCGTCGTCGAGTACGGGCATGTGCAGTAATGCCGGCTCAAAGGAGTGCGACAGTGCGCAGGCGCACCGGCCGAGAATAGTGCCGGCGCCGTAACAGAGCCCACAAAGTCAATCAAAAGAACACACGGGTCTGTATCCATGCCGGGTAAGGAGGACCTATGGTCTAGTCCTCAGGATACCTTACTCATAAGCTGGAATCAGGGCACTTAATCCTGGAGCAACTTATTTTAGTTGCACATTGAGCCCAAGGTACAAAGGTATACAGTAAACACCACTCCAAACAATACCCACATACCATAAGAATAACCATACAATTCAAACATAAATAAGGGACGGAAGCCTCTCAGTTCCTCTCATTTCAATAGTGGCAAAAGGAAGTAGTCTACAAATTTATAGTCTACACATATTAAGATATAAAGATTGAGGGGAAGATACCAAAAGATAACATTATACAAAATAATTTTCAAATTAAATAACTACTGAGGATCAAATAAAGGATGTGAAGGACAGGGACTCATTGAGTCCCAGGGGCTGGACCGTTTTTAAGCGGTAAATCCAAATGGCCTCCCTTTGTAGAATTTTTCTTTCATAGTCTACCTAACGTTGTGAAGGATGTAAAATCTCCACCACAGAGAAGGAAAAGGCTAATGGATTCTCGCAATGTCTAGCATTCATTGTGTCCTCGCTAGTGGGGTGTCTCGGTGATGTTTAACATCCCCGATATGTTCAAGATTCATCGTCTTACCTCTCTGATAGTCTTCCGACATACATGAGGGGGCAAGGACACGTAGCTTGGTAAATTACCCCCTTGGTCTTACAATTAGCATAGCCAAAGTATTTAAATACTTTCCAGACTCAAGATTAGTAACCCCTTTGGACACGTATATATTGACAGGCTCTACAACTACCACATCTATACATCCCAGTGGTCTTTGAACCAAGCCAACTTGCAGTTGGTGTAGATGGCATATAGTGACTATGAACGAGAGCATCCCCAATATTCTTTCCTCTTCTGTAGGTAATATTGGGGTATACATCCACAAATTCCTTCAGCAGAGGATCCTGTGTGAGAATCGGCCAAAAGTTGGTAATGACATCCCTAACCTCTTGGGTACGCACAATCAAAGGTACCTACTATCCTGACCACCTTAGAAGTTTTCAGGATTGTTTCTTCTTGGACAGTAAAGAAGCCTGGTCAGCTGAACGGCAAAACGATATGCTTCTGTTTAGGATATGTTGAGATTAACCTTGTTCATAAATTAGTTCTCAAAAGCCAGCTTCCTTCTTAAAGGAGGCTAAGGATGAACAATTTCTACGAAGCCGAATATTTTTCCCCCAAATTTTTTTGGCCCTTCAAAGTTTAGATAATTTGATATACACCTTATAAATAACATGTAACAGCATTGCAGTAGGAAGCACTTGTCTTCTATTTTTTCTGTTTTTTATATGATGGCATAAACCCTTTAAGGATTTTTTTATTTTAGAAAATTCATTTTAAATTTCCTGTAAGACAGTTTGGGGTTAGTCCCCTGCCTTTGTAAATCTAAAAACTTGTTGAGGGTTAAGGGAATACAAAGAGAATTTCTTGCCCTAGACCTTGAATTTCTATACTAAAAATGAAGGAGAACATCTTTTCAAGAGCCTCATCTCTTGAGTGACAGAGAGTAGCTCCTGTACTAGAGGTCCTGCCCTGTCCTGCATTACATGATGTTGATGTGAATTGGTGGTGAGTAATGCTCTGTTTCTTCTGTAGTGGAATGGAAAATACTTACTTGCTACTGGTTACCTCACAGTTTACAGTAGATCACCTTGCACTGGCAGCAGCATATTCTGTTTTTAGCCTTTCTTTAGGGGCCTTTTTGAAAAAAAATTGTATTGTCCTCTTTATTTAGAAACTATGGCTTAGCAGAAGTAAAGAAGTAGTACCCGTCCTGTTGAGATTTTATATTTACTAACTTTTAGGTACAGCTTTTGAACAGTAACATTGCTTTCTTACTGGAATATACAGATGAAGCAGGGATTAAATTTACATTCATTGTACTAAAGAAATGTTTACTCTGCCCCGAAGCATGCTATACTATTTGCTTATCGTGACCACTTTAAAGCAAATACAGGCAGTAACCAACTTACAACGTTCCGACTTACATCTGTCCTATGGTTACAAACAGACCTATGTGGCATGCTGGCATTTATAGTTCAATGTTCCGCAGCAGATAGTAGCTGTGGAACAACAAGCTCTAGCATGCCACTGCAGCACATGAGGTGAAATATTTTTAATAGGGGCACAGACAGCAAAACAATTGTAAAAACCTTTCTCTGTACTACCCAAAACTAAATTCAGCTTAAGAACAAACCTGTAGTCCCTATTCTGTTCAAATCCCGGGGACTGCCTGTAGTGTCCTATACAGTAGAACAAGGGTTCAACTATCTCCTGGAAAAGAAAGCAAATGTTTAAATATCTGTTTATTCCTAAATGACTAACATGGCAGTGTGGTTTCAAAAAGTCACAAGTTTCTGCCACTAGACTTTAAAGGAAGGAAATGTCCTTTTCTGCTATGTTTGAAGACCTGCTTTAGAGTGGGGAGATAGCCAACTCCTGTACCAATCTTGAATTATTTAAGCTGGGAGAGATCTCTAGGCAGGACTCAAAGCTCAGAGAAGATCAGGTGCTGCACATCTGTGGTAGCCGGGACCAGTGGATTACTACTATGAATGTCATTTGTGGTGCTGGGCAGTAGGCTCAGCACAAGGTTAGTGAGGGAACCTTAATGTTCAGTTTTGAAAAAACTATTTCTTCTTGGTGATTACAGATGGTCGTGTTCAGTTTAAAGCGTTAACTACTAAATTGTAGTGACCTAATTGGATATGCTATGTAAACCTGGAGATGGCAGTTCTGAGAGCTAATTGACCCCTGAGATGTCACACTATTCTAGTATTTTCCAAACAAATCAGTGTTGACTCACTAAGGGATCATCTGAGATCATACAATAGATTCTGGTTCTGATGCCACAATAGTGCCACTCTTTTCTATGGCCGAGTATTGCAGTTAAATCACTTCTTTTGATAGGGGCAGAGCTAGAATACCAGATGCAGTTTATGGAAGCTATCTGTAGTTTTTATGGAGATGTGGCAAGTATGTAATAACTTAGCTGATAAATATGTATTAAAGGGGTTGTCTCACTACATTTATTCATCTCACCTCAGTCCTGTTTTCTTGGTTTCATTTTGAATTCAGGGCCGTGTTTATTGGCTTCTACTAGGCTGCGGTAGAAGCCAGGTCTGTAGCAATAGCAACCAGTGCTGGAAGCCTATCAAGAGAGATGGAACAGGTCTGTAGCTAAAGAGACCAGTGCTCGCAGCCAATCAGGAGAAACTGAACAAGTCTGTAGCTATAGCGACCAGTCCTGGCAGCCAATCATGACAGACTGAACAGGTCTGTAGTTATAGCAACCAGTGCTGGCAGCCTATCATGAGAGATTGAACTGGTCTGTAGCTATAGCGACCTGAGGAGCTGATGCCGCCCATTCAAGAGGGGGTATCTAGGAATAGGTAGGACACTGTTAATGGACATATACTGCAAAGTGACTTGTTTTTACAAGATCTTTAACATAAAAAGCAATCCTTGTAGTGAGACAACCCCTTTAAGTCTATTTGTTAATAACTAAGTTATGTTATGTGTGTTCAAAAAATACATGCTACACAGGTAATAAAGGGCCTCATGTATCACTGTAATAGAGTGAATAAGTCAGCTTTACATTATAAGATAATATGCTAGACTTACCTGTACTCTGAACGAAAACCACCTAGAGCATGATAATATCTCGCTTGTATCCAATAACAAAGCAAACTGTGCCGCATCTGTATCCTATATGTGAATAATGAACACATTGATCTGCTATTGAGTGGTGTGCCGTACTGCAACTTTGACTCATGAGAAATTATATGAAATGCTTTATAGCTCTGACAAATTTGCATTCAGCTACAAGTGCACTGACACAATGAGCGACTGGGTCATTGAAATGACATGGCACCATGTAGCCCAGACCTAAGGCAACTTTCAGGATTAGTTGCTTCTTCACTGTGAACGGGCGATAAAAATGATGGCATTATTTTACTGGTTTCTCTACAGTTGATACATAGCCTCCTCCACTTCCTCTAGTAGTTATTTTGGATGTTTCCAGTGGCTCTGTTGGGAATGATCTGCTATGAGAACACGATATCCGAGATTTGTGGTTATACTTTCTATATGTTGAAAACACAAGGACACTTTAAATCCTGAAAATAATTTTCTACTCGGTAGTTTTACGATGGTTTTAGTGGAACATTTGTGATCCTTTCACTCTACATCACTACATCTGTCAACTCAGAAACCCCATTTCCAGAAGCAGTCCTCTTTCACCTCCCATCGCGCATTCAACGAGCAGAGTATTTTCAACTCAAGAAGCGAGTTATGATTACTTTATTAAATTATGACCTTGAAATGTATTTTAAAGTATATTTTCTTCCCATGAATTTATTATATTTTTGTCAAAGTACGAGGAACAGAAGCCATGAAAAATATCTTTAGCTTCAATTTTCCTCTTAAAGAATGATCCCTTTATTCTGCACCCATTTACAATGATGTCAGGCCTCTTATTTTTATTAGCAAGATCACAGAAATAATTTTCTAGGTTATTTTGGCTTGACCTCACTCGGAAGAACTTCAAAGTCCTCTGTGTGAAATGCCAGGTAGAAGCTGGAAAATACTTTGGATGACATTTAATCCATACTTTACGCATGACCTTAAAGTGGAATTATTCTCATTTGCTTCATAATCTTCAATTTAAAGGAATTGAGACCAAATAAATAACCATAAGAATAAAAATGTATAAAAAGTTACCCAGGAATGTAGCTAAAGAGGGTGTAGAGGTAGCACTCGAACCCCGGAAGGTTTAAAAAGGCCCCTTTCCACATAAAAAACAAAGGGGAAAGTTCGGGGGTAGGTTGGTGAGGGGTTCTTTTATAAGATTTGCATGATGGCTGTTACACCACTGATAGTAACTTTATGACAAAGCTAAAAACTCAACAACAAGACTTTTGGTCTGAAGTTAAAAGTTTTTTAAAACCAAAATTTGGGGAACCAGTGTATGTGCCCCTGAAAATAGTTGTTGGGTTTGTGGGGGCCCTATCCTTTACCAAGTATGGAGAAAGTTACAGCTCTTGGGAGACCTGTAATCGGGGTTTTCAACCAATTTTCTGGTAAAAAATGTGGCAAATTGAAAAAATCTAACGATTTTAATGCGAATGAATTGTAGGGCGGGCTTCGTTTCCAACCCCCCGGGGAAAGAAAAACAGGCGGCGGGTCGGTTTTCTTCTGTCAGATACCCTCTTTTGTCCCCGTCCCCCCCTACCTTCCCCCTCACCCTCCCCTCCTTCGGGGTGCACCTCCGCCGCATTTACTCCCCTCCAACCTCCAAAGGGGGCGTTTTTTACCCCCCACCCCACCCCCTTCCTCGACCACTTCGCTTCTGGCCCTTCACTTTCTCTCCATGACATCGCCACATTATCATGGAATTTCAAAATCCCAATGCCCCCCCTCTCCACTACTAACAAACCCCTGTCACTCCCCTTTTCCCTTGGGCCTCACCCGTGGCCCTCTGGAGCCCTCATAAAGAGGACAAAGGGAAAATACTTCCCCCACCCTGTCCTCTATCTAACCCCCTCAATCTCCCCCTCTACCCCCTACCCAACCCGCTCCCCTTCTCCACCAATTCCCCACCCACCTGCCCCCCCTCCCCCAAAATCACTGCTCCCCCTAAAAACCCTACAACCCCTTAAACCCTCACACTCTCTCTGAACCCTTTTCTCCCCCTCTTACCAGTCCTCATTTCTGACCCGACCACCCCCCATTTTCTAAAAAAAACAAAATACTTCCACTCTTACAGGGCCCCCCTCTCAACACAACAGAACCGCAAAACCAACAAAACCCGGGCACACAGACTCCACCAAACACTGAGGCGATTTCCAAAAATTGCCGAACCCCGCTGGAAGAAAAGCCCTCCCCCGCGCCTGCCTATAAAACAATCACTGCATACTTTTAAAAAATCTGCATCTCATCACCAAACAGGATAATTCACACCCCCTCATACCACCCTGCTCACAAACCCAACAACTGTTCAAAACCTTCAACGCTTCCTCCGTCCCCCAGCACCCCCCCCCCATCCTCCTTCAGCAGACGATTCCCACTCACTTCCTAACAAATCAATCTTCAGACAAAGCTTCACCCCACAGTCCCCTCTGTCTATCTCTTTTCCGCAGGTCCCCCATCCCCCCTTTCCCCTCTCTTCCCCACACCCCCCTAACGCTTCTCTACTGCCTCAACAACCTCTCCACTCTATGTCCCAAATCCAAAACTCACTACCTGTAATTTGACCCACGCCATCTCACCTCACCCTGCCCTTAGTGTTTTTATACCAGCCCTCCCCATCTCTTAAACTATTTTAAACCCTTGCATTTTCCCTTTTCATCCTTTTTAAAAATGCGCCCAATCACACCCACCCTTAAAGAAACCACTTTTTTACCCCTCTGTCTGTCCAACTATCCCCCAACCTCACTGCTTCCTTCGCCTCTAAATCCCAAACCCAACCATCCACTTCAATTTCCTTCATCTATTCACCAACTCTCTTTTTTACCCACTGCAATCGGGCTCCGACCCCACCACTCACGAAAAAGCCCTAAAACCAAAATCGCCAAACGCCCCAGCAAAAGGGCCAAAGCCCCACGCCCCTACTCTGTTTCTCCTCCCAACCTGTCCCCTCCTTTGGGCCCTGTCACCCTTCCCCCCCCGTACAAATCCTCTGCTCCCTCGGCATCACGGACTTGGGTCTTTCCGATCTCCTCCTACCTCACTGACGGATTTCAGGTCTTCCCCTCCGCACACCTCCTCCCCCCCCCCTCTCTGTTTGTGAACCAGGGTCTGTCCCGGGCCCACTACCCTTTTTTATTTACACTATGGGGCTGGGTCAACTAAAGATCGCATGGCTTTCAATACCATCGTATCTGATGACACCCAACTTACATCTCCCGGGCCCCGATGTCACTTCTCACTCTCCCGGGTCCCCCACTGTCTTTCTCCCTATCCTCCTTCTTTTCCTCACGTCTCCTGAAGCTAAAGGGAGAAAAAATGAATTCACATCTTTCCACCCCCAATTCCACCCCCCACCTGACTCTCTATCACAGTCAATGGCTACACTCTCTTTTACCAGCTCCACAAAATCCGCTGCCTTGGGATAACCCTTGACTCCCAAACTGTCCTTCCCAAACCACAACCAAACCCCCACTCCCCTGCCGCCTCCACCTGAAAAATATCTCCCCTATCCGTTCTTTCCTTAACTTCAAAGCACAAAAATGCTGGTCCCTGCCCGTTACCCCGCCAGACTACTGCAAACACCTTCTCTTTGGGGTTCCCAGCTAGACCCTCTCTCCCCCCAATCCATCCTTAACTCTGGCCCCTTTTTCACCTCTTCCTCGCTACTCCTCTGCCTCTCCCCTCTCCAATCCCTTCACTGGGTTTCCCCTTTCCCAGCGAATCCAGTTTTTAAATTGCAACCTTTTACCCACAAGGTTCCAAAACCCTTCCCCTCCATAAACTCTGCTCTAAACCCAGATATCTCCCCTACGCAACCCCGCCCTCACGGACCCTTTTTCCGCTCCCCCCCCCTTTCATCCCCACAAACCGTCTCCCAAAACTTTTCCCCCCTGCTTCATCCACACTCTGGAACTCACTGCCCCAACAAACCCCAGACCCCCCTTTCCCCCCCCTACCCGCTTCAAAAAGGGAACCTGAAAACCCATTTCTTCAATTGCCCAAAACCAACAATAAAACCCGCTGTCATACACTATCCATAACCTGTTGCCCCCCCCCCTTTTTTGTCTTTCCCACTTCCTTAAGACTGTAACCTCACGGGAGGGACCCTCCCTTTGTACCCTTGATGTTTTGTAATTTTTTCCCTTTGTACTTGTTTTACCATGTTTTATGAAACCTAAGTACAGCGCTCTGGAACCCAAAGGCGGGGTCAAAAAAATAAAAAAAAAAAAATAAATTAAAAAAAAATAAAATAATAATAATCAGGGATTTCACCATTTTCTGGTGTAAAATGTGGCAAATTGAGAAGTCTACGATGTCTAATGCGCCAAGTGAATGTGTTAGGTGCATTGTTCGTAAGACTCGACACGTTTTAATGTGCCTAACATGTAGGGGTGTACTAGGGGCGTCGCACCACACTCGTAATACATACCGTATATACTCGAGTATAAGCCGACCCGAGTATAAGCCGAGGCACCTACTTTTGCCACAAAAACCGGGAAAGCTTATTGACTCGAGTATAAGCCTAGGGTGGAAAATGCAGCGGCTACTGGTGAATTTTAAAAATAAAAATAGATACCAATAAAATTACATAGGCAGATATAGGCAGTTTAATGTCCCCCATAGGCAGATATAGGCTGGTATAGGCAGTTTAATGTCCCCCATAGGCAGGTTATAGGCAGGTATAGGTCGTAATTGGTATAGGCAGTTTAATGTCCCCCATAGGCAGGTTATAGGCAGGTATAGGTCGTAATAGGCAGGTATAGGAAGCTATATGTCCCCATAGGCAGGCTATAGGCAGGTAATTTCCCCCATAGGCAAGTAATAGGCAGGTAAAGGTCCAACAAGGCCAGGTATAGGCAGGTATAGGTCCCCCTAGGCAGGTTATAGGCAGGTATAGGTCGTTATAGGCAGGTATAGTCCCCCTAGGCAGGTTATAGGCAGGTATAGGTCCCCCTAGGTAGGTTATAGGCAGGTATAGGTCGTTATAGCAGGTATAGCCCCCCCTAGGCAGGTATAAGTCCCCCTAGGTAGGTTATAGGCAGGTATAGGTTGGTATAGGCAGGCATAGTCCCCCAAGGTAGGTTATAGGTCCCCCTAGGTAGGTTATAGGCAGGTATAGGTTGTTATAGGCAGGCATAGTCCCCCTAGGAAGGTTATAGGCAGGTATAGGTCGTTATAGGCAGGCATAGTCCCCCTAGGTAGGTTATAGGCAGGCATAGTCCCCCTAGGTAGGTTATAGGCAGGCATAGTCCCCCTAGGTAGGTTATAGGCAGGCATAGTCCCCCTAGGTAGGTTATAGGCAGGCATAGTCCCCCTATGGTAGGTTATAGGCAGGCATAGTCCCCCTATGGAAGGTTCAGGCAGCAAAAGTCCCCCTATGGTAGGTTATAGGCAGCATAGTCACACATATTGGTTATAGGCAGGCATAGTCCCCCTATGGTAGGTTATAGGCAGGCATATTCCCCCTATGGTAGGTTATAGGCAGGTTTTAGTCCCCTATGGTAAGTTATAGCCAGGTATAGGCCCCTAGGTAGGTTATAGCCAGGTATAGGCCCCGCTAGGCAGGCTATAGAAGGCATAGGCAGCATTTTAAAAAAAAAAAAAAACCCACTTACCTGGCTCCCCGCTGCTCCGGGTTCCCCTCCCCCGCTCCGCCTCCCCCCTTTCCCCCCGGCCTCCCGCGCGCGGGTCCTCGGCTTCTCGCACAGGCGCTGACGTCATCGGGCCGCGCACGCAGCTGTTTGACACACGCTGCCTGTGCCGGAAAACCCCGGACGGCCCAGAGCCCGGAGTCCACTGCGGAGCAGGAGCGCTGCTCTGTGCCCCGCAGTGGTAATCTGTTACTTGTATGCGCTCCGGAGGAGTCGCATACAAGTGAAGAGAAGCCACAGTGCCCGGGCCACCGCAGCCCGGGACACTGTCGGCGGTATTTCAGCGTTCAGTTATATGCGCTCCCTGAGGAGCTGCATATAACTGAAGCGTCCCTGTTGGCACTCGGGCCCATCGCTGCGCCCGAGCGCCGACAGTGACTCGAGTATAAGCCGAGGGGGAATTTTTCAGCACATTTTTTGTGCTGAAAAACTCGGCTTATACTCGAGTATATACGGTATACGTCTAATGGCGTTTTATTTCCCGAAACATGTCAGCGATTCATCCGTTTTTGTCTCTCTGAGTTGCCTGCCTGCCCTTGCACCTTTGTATGTTTCTTCAGTGTTATTGTACCGGCAGTTGTTTTTCAATAAAAGTTTTTTTTATCGGATATCCCAGTGCTGATCATCTGGCAAATTTGTTCTCTATATACTCGTAATACATACACACACATATATGAATGTGGGTCAGCAAAACTAGGCGCATTACTGCTCGGACAGACAGACCTATCTTAATGTGCTCTGCCTGAGCCTCAGGAATCGAAGTGGAGCTAGATTTGCTGTTAGGAAAAAAAATGTCCAATATTTCTCAACTTACACCAGTACAATAATTAAAAGTGATTTATAATCATCAAACTATAGAAAATTAAATTATTTAAATTTAATAAAAAATGTGATCATATAAAAATATATAAAATCCCCAAAAAATTAAAATATATCTTATAAAATGTATTTACAATTAATAGAATCTAAAACTATTTTTTCATTAAATAACCACTGATGTTGTTTAGATTTTCACATTTTTAATTTTTACTACATTAAATTTGAAATTTATTTTTGCTGCTCTCAGCCTTTATTTTACATACAGCAAGAGCCAGCACAGCACAGGTATTGCTGGGACCTTTGGTCCACCGAGCAAGATCAGTCCCATAGTTTCTCTTCACTGGCATGCTATTCTAATGAGTTTCCTTTTATTTCCAGCCTATCTATAGCCTTTATACATGTTTGGTGTATTATTTATGTGCCTAAGTTCCGTAATGCCCCAAACACACAGGCGAGGGGCGGGGAACTTTAGACGTCATTTATGAACACACAAAAAACACTTTCATACATTCAGGCGCATTTGACACTGAAAAATAGATGTGAAAATGAACTTCGATGCGCTTAGTTCCATATACGTCTCCCTTAATGTTTTATGCAAGGAAATCTATACTACTAAACTGGAAGCCACCAAAACTGCCTTCTCTCGGTCATTGGAAGCAACTTATTAATACAGACCTGCCAATGTACAGGCTCACGTTTGTCCAGAGAAGTCATGGAGAGATTTTCTGATATATGGAATTTATGGATTGAGACTCAGTCGGTTTAATTCTGGATGTTGGGATTGGAGAGATCCAGATGTCAAGGTAGTGTGGTTGTGCACAGATTTCTTAGGTGAAGTTAGTGTGAATGGGGTAAATAGGTGTGAAAGAACTTGACTGTTCTTTAATGACTAGGACAGGATATTTTCTGTGAAGCAATGCAATCATACAACAGATGTGGAAAATATTCATCCATATGATAATGCATGTTTTGTGCTTTTGAATATTGCAATCTTGGTACACAGATGTTTGGGTGTGTACGGTCATATTTAATATTGTAATATATAATGTTTGTTTAAAGCCTTTTTTGAAATTATATAAATATATTAATATATATTCATTAATAATATTAATATTATTAATTACATATTAATTATTATTATTATTACTATGGTATGTTCACACGATGTATTGCGGCGCGTACAGTATGTCTCGCAATACACCGTGTGTTTCGGGAGCTCACGCTGATCAGCGCCTATTCCCGAGGCATCGGGGGGGTGCGTTGGGGCTGCAGCCCACTGGCCCTATAGACATGCATTACTCGTGGTGCGTAATCGCCGCGAATAAATGACATGTCACTTATCTCCCTGCGCGTACAATACAATAGTATTGTACGCGCGGCGGGACGAGGCGTAATCCATAGTTCTCTATGAGAGCTATAGATTACCGAAATTGCAGCGGGCATCTCGCTGCGTATAAAGCACAAATACACAGCGAAATGCACGCCACAATTATGCCATGTGCACATACCCTTATTATTATTATTATTATTATTATTATTATTATTATTATTATTATTATACACACAAAATTACAGAATAGTAACAAATTACATTTCTGTCCACTTTCTAGTGCAGGAGATTTTCTAGGTGTAGCATTGCTGGTGGCAGATTACCAATATGCATCAATAACATCAGTGTTTCCTATAATATTTACTTTACTTCCTTGTGTGCTCCATAATTAATTTTCAGACCTCACCTGTAGCAATTTTACAGTATTACGACCCAATTAAATAAATTATATCCAAGAACATACCAAAAATTGCGTGGAGCAAGCCTTAGTGGGGGTATTTAGTTATTATGAGCTGCATAAAGGTTAAGGAGAAACATATGAATATTAAATGAATTCATGATTTAAGAGTCAAACACAGTAGTGGAACTGTAACTATTTTTTTCTATAATGAGCAAGTACTTTGATTAACCATGATTAGTTATTTGCCATCAGCTTTATGCATGACTTGTAATGGCTTGTTTTATATAAAATAATAAAAAAAATTGTGATCCTACAAGTTAGAAGCACTTTTTTTCTTACCATGTCATCTTATTTTTGTAATTAAAAAAAAAATAATAATAATATTTTTTGTAATTTATTTTAATTTGTGCACATTTTCAATTTCAGAGCAACAATTATGTGATCCTGGGGAGTTCCTGTGTCACGATAATGTCACATGTGTGTCAAAGAGCTGGCTTTGTGATGGAGAACAGGATTGTCCAGATAAGTCAGATGAAACACTAGGTCATTGTAAGTAATGGACTTTATTTTAAGTTTCAGTCTTTTTTTTCTGTAGTATTAAATATTTGACCTTGAGATACTTTGATACATAATAGTCACTTGTCTTTGCACTTTGTTGTCATCCTTGGAAAAAGTTACGGAAAAATAAGAACTAATTCAAGTACAGAAAAATGGATACAACATTAATTGAAAAAGTTTTATGTGAAGCAAAATTCTGAAGCCATGGCTTTACAAATTGGACCTTATGGCACCATGAATATTGCATGCTTTGGATTCATGGTAGCAACAATTACATTTTTATAGTAAATATACATTATGGGAATCCTCTGGTTCACCTCGTTCCTATGGTGATTTTTGCATTGTAATGTTTATGATAAAATCTTGGTTCACACAGTGTCCATTATTTCCCTGTTGAGAAAAAAAAAATGGAAGATCTGATTTTGCAGTTTGGGTTGTATGACAGTTGCCTAACAAAAAATATCTTGAAGTCATAGCCTAAACATAAGCATAGAACATGAGAATTTTTTTTTCTTTTTTCAGTAGAATTATTCATGTACCTGTTGGTTTTCAATAGAATCCAATTGTCGATATATTTGGAAATGGGTTGAACTGGTTGGACCTTAGCCCTCCCAATCTTATTGCTTTTTGAAATATAAAAGCCACATTATATATTTAGCAACCACTCGTTGCCTACTAATCTCTACTTATGCTATGCACAGCAATTTATTTATTTTTTTCAAATTTTAGCATTGATATTTTCAGTATATTTATGATGTTTGAGTATTTTAGAAGACAAGTTCTAAAAACTAAAAAAATGCATCTAGAGAATACACAAAACAGGTGAAATAGCTTCTCTGCCATATATGAAAGTACCAGTACTACATGTCATGGCATGTCATAGTTTGGGGGATTCTTATGTTGCACAGGAGCTTGAAGTGAAACTTTTGTAATTTAAAAAAACGAGAAGCGACCGCGGGTTTTGCACAAAATGTGACAATAACCACTGGCCTACATCGGAAAAAAATGTTGGGAAAAAAAAGTCCACTTTCGGCCGGTGTTTTGTCCCATGCAGTCTCAGTCCATGCCCGCTGTTTGCTCCATCATGTCAAAAGTCTTGGGAGATAGGACTCCAAGGGTGCGGCTTAAAAGACTTCCCTGAAAAAGCTACACCCTTCTGGTTACTGTCATCAAGCAATTGGCGGGCTTTCTACAGTTCTATATCAATTGCTTGATGACAGTAAACTCAGGAAACAGCTCTGTGACTACTCCATCAGGTGACCAGAGAGGTGTAGCTTTTTTTCAGGGCAGTATTTTAAGACTACATTTTTCACCAATGTCTTAAAAGTGTCATTTTCCCGGATGGGGGAAAGAAAAGAAATAAATAAAAAAAATTATTATATATTTTTATATATATATATATTTAAAATATAAAATATATATATAATATATATATATATATATATATATATATATATTTATAATTTTTTTCCCCTCACTGGACAACACTTTTAAGACATTGGTGAAGAAAAGAAGCGAGCATAAAAAAATGAAAAAAAAAAAAAAGACTGGGCACTGTGTAACACAGTCTTTATTTTACATATATATATATATATGTGGTAGAGGAGAGTTGTGGAGTATTATCTTTGATTGTACTGAAATTAACTCAACTACATTATTCTCATACATGGAGATATTCCAGTGCCCAACAGACATAGCCCCAAACAGCTAGATGATGATTTTAACTCTGCTCCAGTTGTATTTTCTATCAGATTGACAGAAGGCAATGAAACCATGCTGTTTTTGACTGTGAAAAGTTTTTCTCCTTCTGTGAGTAAGCTTCATAAGAAGAGAAAAAAAATGAAAAAAAAAAAATTCAATGGTATTACTTATCCCTTTATATTGAAAATATGGATTTCTCTGGAGCACGATGCCAAACACTACATAAATGCTAGCTGTTATCTCTAAAAAATAAATATAAAAGCGATAGATCATAACTATGGCTGAGGCACAAGTGGAAGGAAAACAGATCTGCTTAAAGAAAGTAGTTGGAAAATACAGGTTTGCTTAGCATTGCTTAACAATACCCATTTAAGTGGCAGGAGCCGTCGGAGAACACAGCAGTATCTGAATAGATTACGGAGCACAAATGACTGGAGAGAAGATGTTATTAAATTTTAATGTCCCCAGTTTGTGTCTGAGGAAAATGAGAATGTTTCCTGTTGAATGTCACTATGTTAATCATCATGTATAAAAGACTGAGACTGACAAGAACAAAGCTCATGGAGGATTTATAAAGTATTGTGGAGAGGCTGTAAGTGTTTTTTGTTTGAAGGAGAACTCGCAAGATAGTTGAAGGCAATTGGTTAGTTTTAATAAAAGACTGGTATTCTACTGTTTTCACCATTCATAGGAAATACATGACCTAAATCTCAGACCAAAATGTTCAACTTAAAGGGAACCTGCCAGGCGGTTTATGCTGCTCTGTCTGAGAGCAGAAGAGGATAGAAGGAGAGGAGCTGAGCTCTGGGACACATAGGTTTATATAGTTTGATGCTGAATTTCTGATTAAAAGCAGAGAAAAAAACTTTAAAAAGATTTACAAATCTTTAAAAGTGCAACTGAAAGTCCTGCTGACCCTGACCTCATACAGTGATGCTCTGTACACCTACTGATGCAGGGGAAGCTTTCAGTTACAGTGTGTGGGCAGGTTAGCAGGACTCCTACTGCCACTTAAAGAGTCCGATAAAAATTATTAAATATCACAGATCCCAGCTTCTCTCCTCTATCATATAACCATATATATCCAAAACTGGAAAAACGCAGAACTTTTTAGGAGAGGGTTAATAATATGATACAATAGAAAGATGAATGACTGTAGAATCTCTGTAAAATAGAAAGTAGGAGATTGATGCTGATCTCTAACTGACAAAAATGAGGGTCAGGGGATGAGGTGTGTGTTAGAACAGTAGACACACTAGGCACCTTCATGCAGTGCTTGTCCCAGTAGGCACCTCTATACAGTGCTGATCACAGTAATCACACAGGCACCTCCAAACAGAGCTGGTTACAGTAGGCACCGCCATACAGTGCTGGTCACATAAGTCACATAGGCACCTCTATTTGAAGCTAGTCACAGTAGGCACCTCCATATTGAGCTGATCACAGTAGATATTTCCATATAGTGCTGGTCACAGTAGGCACCTTCCATGAAGTGCAAGTCACAGCAGGCACTCAGGCAACTTCATACAGAGCTGATCACAATAGGAACCTACATACAGTACTGGTCACAGTAGACATTTCCATATAGTGCTGCTCACAGTAGGCACTCAAACAACTCTATATGGAGCTGATCACAGTAGGCACCTCCATACAGTGTTGGTCACAGTTGACATTTCCATATAGTGCTGGTCACAATAGGCACCTCCATGTAGTGCTAGTCACAGTAGGCACTCAGGCACCTCCATGTGGAGCTGGTCTCAATAGGCACCTTTATATAGTTATGGTCACAGTAGGCACCATCATACAGTGCTAGCAACAGGGTACCCAGCTATTCCAAGCAACAGTCCTCATTGCCAGACTCAGTACTTCCACTGTCAACCAGAAGTCCCTTTATCATTAGCCATATTACCCCACCAGAATGATAACCTAGGGTAAGCCAAAGATTTACCTTTGCCAACTGGAAAAATACCAGTGAAAAGCTGCCATTAAAACCTATAGCTTAACATTGCCAGTCACATCATGATAAAAAATACACCTTATTAAACATCCATAATGTTCCCCAACAGTGTAAGCCAGAATGCAAATCTAGTGTAAGGGTCAGTACCTTGTTGCCCACTAGAATGCCCTCACTGCCAGTCACAATGCTTACATAGTGTAAGCTAAAGCCCTTACCACCAGCAATGGACCACTGTATTGCCAAGCAAATGTTCTTCATTGTCAATTAGAACAATCCAAAAAAACATCCTCCATCCATCACCCACTCCACAGTATTACTCCTCAGTATAAGCTGTAGATTCTCCATAGTCAACTGGAACAAGTCCAGTGCCAACCAGAATGTCTGTCTGACATAAGTTTCGGACTCCCCAATCCCAGTTGTACCCTTTTGTTCCCTGTTGTCAGCAAAACCTCACTCCACTAAGCAGCCAAAATGTTTTCTACAGTGTAAGCCAGAATGTACCCCTAATGTAAGTATCAGTCTACCATTTTCACCTGGAATACCCCCCTACTGCCCGACACAATGTTTTTTTAGTGTAATCTAAAGCCCAATTACTGATCAGATTGTCCCTATCTGCCATCAAGAACGCTGCCCCCAGTGGAAGAAAGAACACCCTCATTCCCAGTATTCAAGTGTATGTTCCAGTCCTCCAGTTACCCATCAAATTGTTTAGCAGAGTTAATCACCTTGAAGGGTCATTTTTGTATGTGGATATATATATATATATATATATATATATATATATATTATATATATATATATATATTATATATATATATTATATATATTATATATATATATTATATATATATATATATTATATATATATATATATACACAGAGCACCTATCAAATAGAAGGTCTACCACACGTTAATTTAAAAGAACGTAACTTTATTAAATATATCAAAATTCATAAAAACAAGTAAAAAATGACAGGAGAACTACACAGATGCGTAGCTTCACTATACGCCATCAAAGTATATAGTTGTTCTACGAAAAGGTAGGTAACCCCTAAATATACCTTATAATCACATAATATACTGTTACAAATACATATAATAATAGTAAGTGTATACCTGACCTTAACAAGAGAACGTCACAAGTAGCTTCAAGTTGGACAGATGGAATAATGGAAGCACGCGCCCCAACGCGCATTTCGCAGTGCGCTTTGACCCCCGGACGAAGCGCACTGCGAAATGCGCGTTGGGGCGCGTGCTTCCATTATTCCTTTCTGTCCAACTTGAAGCTACTTTGTACGTTTCTTGTTAGGTCAGGTATACACCTACTATTATATTATTTATTGTAACAGTATATTATGTGATTATAAGGTATATTTAGGGGTTTTACCTACCTTTTCGTAGAACAACTATATACTTTGATGGCGTATAGTGAAGCTACGCATCTGTGTAGTTCTCCTGTCATTTTTTACTTGTTTTTATGAATTTTGATATATTTAATAAAGTTACGTTCTTTTAAATTAACGTGTGGTAGACCTTCTATTTGATAGGTGCTCTATAGTTGTAATTTTTGGTCTTACCTGGTATGTTCTGACATAGCCCCAATTTTCTTATAGGTGGGTTATATATACACACACACACACATTTCCATAAATTCAAACATTTACTATAGAGAATATTTTCTTTCTCAGACGGCATTCAACTCCGGGATGTATGATGTCTGTATGAAGTTCTGCCACTTATTTGTGGTGTTTGTCCTTTTACATTGCATTATAGAGTGCTGCTTGATAACCTCTTCATATACAACCACGTACTTTGCATCAGAGACTTGTGTTAAGAGGTTTAATTACACATTATTATAAATATCGGTATCTCGTGAAGTGCTGGAATGAATTGAAGAAATCCATCTGGAAGAGTGGCTGTTAATAATCATTGATGAGACTAAATAAGTGAATATATTTACCTGGTGTTGATCATTTATGGTAATATGTTATGCTTGAAGGACCTGCTGAAGCTTTCCTGTTGGAAAGAAATAATGGAATATTGTAGTAAGGCTGATATAGTTGACACGGGTGGGTATACCTCGGAGAATCACATAGACACTTAGGTGCTATTTCAATCTCCCATGTGTTGCGTTCATCCCTCTAGTCATAAACAGCTATTCAGGTTATGTGAGATTATAAGGAAAGGATTGACAGACTGATAATAGAGTGTGCACTGTCGAAGAGTCCCCGGCTTTCAAAGGTATCCTGCCAGATCTGTATTGTGATAAAGGTAGAGACTGGCACTGGTTGTATACAAGTATTTACCTTGTAGTAAACACATTACAGGAACTATATAGATCACAACTGGTATTTTTCTCCAGTAGCCCTTTTTGATGTCACAGTGGCCAGAAAATATAGCCAGCCACTGGTCTATTATAAGTGTTACTAAAGTAGGGCTCTGTTCAGTTTAAAGGAGTTTTGCCACGATGTAATGTTGACGTGCGATCCTCCAAAATGGGCATTTAATCACTTTTCTAAATATATGTGATTACAAAAAGTGAAGCCTGTGAGAGCTACAGCATTGCTCAGTCCCCCTTAGTTTTCTGAAACTACATTACACTGACCAGGACACTTGACAGGAGCTGATCTGGCCACTCTTGCATGTTTGCACTTCTTATCTGATGGCAGGGAACATGAATGAGCTTCCAAGGGGCTGGGGAGAAAGTGCAGTGTATGAGGCTGTCTGCTGTATAGAGAATTCACTGTTGTGTTGTTATTATTTGAGTAAACATTGCAGACGCTCCCTTCTTCCTCGCTCTCTGCTCACCCCCTCCCTCTCACCGCTGCAGTGTTCATGAATTGTTTATCTTTTATCCTGGGCAAATAAGAGGAAAGGAACTCACTTTGTGGCAAAACTCCTTTAACACTGGTTTTACCAAACTCGTGAAAGCATACAGTTTCTGGGCATCCCTTTTTTAGGGTTGGGGCTACAGATAGTGTTAGGGATAATGTAAGAGAAAAAAACATTGGGTTTGTAATATCCCGGACATGAATGTTCAGTCAACCAGTTTTTGGTTAGGATTTTAAAGCTGTTTTGGGGGTTTAACTTTCCATTCAGCATCACTCCAAACTCCGGACATGGTAGAATTCCACAGAGAAGGGGAAACAGGGAGAGGATATAGGGTTAGTATTATCCCCAACTTTTAATCCTCTATGCTCATGTCTATGGCTACCATGGCATTGCTCTCTTATTTATTAGGTCATTTGATTACGGACATACAATTTGCAGGATTCTCTGACACCTTTTTGGGAAATCCCTACTATTGTCTATGTAAATCACGGACATATGATTGGTGAGTGTACGTGTCCTTTGTCTACTCTGACTCATTTTATAGTTACGATTAAAAGTTACATTTTAGGGGTATAATCTTTTTCTTATTTGAATATACATAAGAGTGGTAGTCAATGCCCTATTGAATAGACAGTCAATGAACAATGTCAGCCAGGTAGTAAACAATGATAAAAAATGCACTCTATTAACAGCCATAATGTTCCCCAACTGTGTAAGCCAGAATGCAGATCTAGTGTAAGGGTCAGTACCTAGGCACCTTCATACAGTGCTGGTCACAGAAATCCCATAGGCACCTCCATATTGAGCTGGTCACAGTAGGCACCCCCATAGAGTGCTGGTCATAGTAGGCACCTCCATACAGTGCTGATCATAGAAATCACACAGGCACCTCCAAACAGAGCTGGTCACAGTAGGCACCTCCATACAATGCTGGTCACAGAAGATACATAGGCACCGCCATATGGAGCTGGACACATATGAAGTGCTAGCCACAGTATGCACTAAAGAAAATCTAAAATGAGCTGATCAAAGTAGGCACATCCATACAGAGTTGGACACAGTAGACATTTCCATAAAGTGCTGGACACAATATGCCCATCAATCCAGTGCTTCACAGTCCACGAGGCACCCTTTGGGAGCGGGTTTCCCATTAGGCACTTTATACAATTCTGACACGGGGGAACCTTCATACAGTGATAGTCACAGTAGGCATGCAGGAATTTTCATTTGGAGCTGGCACATTAGGCATCTTTATATAGATATGGTCACAGTAGGCACTATCATGCTGTGCTAGCAACCGTGTACCCAAATATTCCCAAAACAGCCCCCTCTTTTGCCAGACTCAGTATTCCCCCGGGTCACCCAAATCCCCTTCTCTTTCCCATTACCCCCCAGAAGGTCACCGGGTAATCCAAAGTTTCCTTTTGCAACTGGAAAAATACCAGTAAAAAGCTGCCATTATAACTTATAGCTTACCATTGCCAGTCATATCATGATAAAAAATGCATCCTATTAAACAGCTGTAATGTTCCCAACAGTGTAAGCCAAAGCAAAATTAGGTAAGGGCCCTACCTTTTTGCCCACTAGAATCCCCCACGTTTCCACAATGCTTACTTTTGTAAGCAAACCCCTTCCACCAGCAATGGCCACGTTTGACAAGCAAATGTTCCCTTTATCGTCCCCCCTAACGGAAGTTTTTGCCCCATACTTGGGTTTGCCAGTACCCCCGAACGATATAATCATAAACGGACAGCACTTCCAAAAGAATTGATGGTGGTTTATTCAATCTGATGAAAATGTTTCAGCTCTAAACAGTGCCTTTCAAAAGCAATGACACACAGAGGAAAAGTGAATAATATGAAATTTCAACAAATAAAATAATCACACTAGTTAGTGAAAATACCATCAATTAAAAGAAATAAATGAAAATTATTTGGGATTGTAAACAAAATGTGTAGAAATTGTGGAAAACAATTGAACGGGTTGAATAAAACACCATCAGTTCTTTTGGAAGTGCTGCCTTTTTGATTATTCGGGTATTAAGACCCGGGGTTATGGTCTATGGGACGAGCACCCTTTTTTCATTATTTTTTCATGTGCTGCTAAAATTTTGGCTTTTTGTGACCCTAGAATCATCTGGCGCTAAACAATGCCAGACAGCACCCCAAAATAGGGCCACTCAGAGAACCCATGAGAGCCAGGGAGCATATCTCAACCACTTGTGGAACCAAAATTTTTATTTTCCTGTCTGGGGCCCCCCAAAAAATTTTGGGACAAGCATCAATGGGATGTATCAATGTATGTAATGTATAATGTATCCAATGTATGATACATTGGATAATGTATCATAACACATCCTCCTATTACTACTGATCCCAAATCCATAACATTCTATGATGAAAAACATCTTTAAGAAGCATTTGTTTGCTCTGCTCAAATGAAATCTGTATGACCCCCTTTTATGAAATAGAAATTTTGAAAATGCCACCCCCGATGTCAAAGGGAAAGTGTTGTTTTTTTTTTTTTTTTTTAACCTGATCTATGTCAGTAATTTTGAATCTGATTTTGATTTGTCCTCCATTAGCTTATATTGGTTGAATGAATTAAACATGCTCCAGGTTCGCTTTGTCAAATCAAAGAGAATAAATGGAGAATTGATTCAGCCATTGTTCTCTATAGGTTTGGGAGTTGGGGGTATTAATTCCCCAAAAACATTCTGACGTGAATGTTTTGTTCGTCCTTGGTTTACATTAACTAACTACACAAAAAGGTTCACTAATGTGATGAAAATATCACATCAAGCTATTAGCAACCTCAAAATAGTCTTGTAACAATAGAGTACATAAAACTAGCGAAGACCTTCATCCAGGACACAGCACAGTTCAAAGCAGCATCAAACATCCTTGTATTTTAAGAGAATTAAATTATTCTTTACATTATGCAGTGTTTTGAAACTTTCAGTTTTGGAACTACATATGACTCATGCATCCGATTTGATTGGTTGCTATGGGAAACAAGGCCACTTTTTTTTTTATCTCCTAGACAGTTTTGATACATGAGGTCTATTCGGGGTCATGTATAAATCTTGTTATGATGATAAAACGATTCAGATATGTTAAAAGGTATTTGTCAATGTGTTGCACATATCCAACAAAAATAACAGCTCCAATAGTTTCCATTTGTCTCCCATGATATTGTAAAAGTAAGACACTTGCATAATATGCAACAAAAAAAAGTTTACATAACAAAGGTTTAGGTAATACCCACTTGTGTTGCTGGTTAATATTACAGAAACCCCTTCCAATCTTGGACATGGGAACATGAGGCCACATGTATGAAACTGTTTAGGTCTAAAACTCACTCTTTTGTCCATAGCAACCTATGGGCAAAAAAGTGAGCTTTAGACCTAAACAGGTTCATACATGTGGCCTATGGTGCTTGTTTCCCTCCATATTTTTTATGATTCTGAGGTAAATTCTCCATGCCCTGTTTTTCAAGGACTTGTCTTACCACCCATTGCAATAAGGAATATAAGCCAATCTGGTCTGGGATCCATTATTTTAATTGGCCTCTTGTTGTAGAAGACACACAAACTGTCTCTACACACCCATGAGCAAAAAAAGAAACGTGTATTATCCAAGAAAATGTTGATGAGGGCAAAATTATGAAGGTTAGGTGACTTTAGACAGAATCCAGATCCAAATTGGCAGGTCTTGTAGGGTATTTCAGATAGGCAGGAGTTAGTACCTATCAAGAAAGAACAACTGGTAAACCAGTGATAGGGTCATGGACAGCCAAGTTTCACTGAGTGTGTGGGAAACAAAAGCTAGCTTATCCAATAGAACTGCATGTAAAAAGTAAATTCTGGACACATTCAAAGGTCTCGTGAAGTCCATGGCCTGATAGTTCCCATTCACCATTTTAGATTTTTAGTGCTATGGATGATCGGTATATTTTAAAATTTATGTACATTTGTGGTGGAATCCAAGAGTTTCCTGGGCACCTTTAAACTTCTAAACCAAAGCTGAAATATAGGGATGTAGCAAAGATTCATTTTGTTAAGCTTTCGATAGTACTAGCTCACTTCTTCAGACATGGTGTTATAACATTCCATGGTGTGGTAAAACTCTCGTCTTCCGACATGGTATAACACCTTGTCTGAAGAAGGGATCTAGTAAATCTCAAAGCTTTACCATCAAATATACTCAGTTTTGCCCTCTAAAGTAAACGCCTAATTTCTTCACTCTTCTGCTACTTTGCTAACATGGTACAACATATTCTACAAGCAAAGAGTCTTTGGCAAAGATAACCATTGAAATGCATTCCCATACTGTAAATAACTTTCCAAAACCACAATGTTTCTGCTTTCAGAGTTGGACTAAGATGTTTGGAGCTTACCAGAGGCCCAGCTTATGATCACACTCAACAAGTGTATGGTCATTTTGCCCTATAATTAAAGGTCATGGTAAACCATTCAAAAGCATTCCCAAAAATAAGTTTCCAAAACCCCAATGGTACGGCTATCAGTACTGGACAAGGATGTTTGGGGCTCACTAGAGCCCCAACTTACAATCACACTCAACAAGTGCATATTCATTTTGCCCTATAAATAAAGGTTATGGTATATTGTTAGGGCATGCAAAAAAATGCTGATAGGTGGTGTCTTCAGTGGTATCCTTGAGATATGCCAAAAGTATTAGAGAAGAATTTCCTTAATCTTCATCTAGAGACATCACTGACAGCACAGGTCATGTCATGTATAGGAGTAATAGCTCTTTTTTGTGAAATAATTTCTCCAAATGGTTTACCATATCAACAAGGGATGCATTTCACTGTCCGCTTCAGGTGGAGTTGTCCATAGTTGGACCTCATGCCTCATGGGCCCTATTATAGCAGAGCTCCATTAGATTATCAGAGCTTTAGCTGATTGGAGGGTCCTTTGGTCCCCTTGTGGGCCAGTTTGACCCTGACTATTCAAAGTTTAATATAAATATAAGTAATGATATAAGCTATTACTCATTACTCACTAAAGATAAGGATAGAGTTTCCACTGGAAATATTCATGTCACTTGGGTATTATAACTTATTTCTTTCAGAAGGGTATAATGAATCATTTTAATGTGCACCATTTTACTCGGTGAACAATTTGAATAGAAGCATGACCCACATCTTATTAATTCTAAGAAGCTAAAGAATGAAAACTTGGCCGAGTAACTTCAAAATGCAATATTCCGTTCTTATGTTTTAATAATATCTGGGTGAACAATTTGCATGGAACTCTCGTTGCTGCAGACTGTGATCCACCTAATTGTTCAACCCCATAGTAAGCATTTACATATCGTATAATAAAAACATTATGCCTTACGTTTCCAGTTTATTAGACCCCATATAATGCGCCGCAGCCACATTAAATCAAGTGCTCACAATAACGGCACATAATATTACACTATATAATCATCAATGAAAGCTTCCAATTTTTAGGTGGCGTTCATTTAATACATTCGAAGGAATCATGCAAATAATTCTATTGAATTAGCTTCAATATCATTTTAATACCATTTAATTACCCAACACAGACAAGAAAAACTAGAAAGGAATGTTTTGCATTTGTATTGTAAGTCTAAAAACAAAAGGATTATGTTCTAATGAAGTTTAATGTAGAATATTTATTATCTTTGCTGCAGTAAATTATAAATGCTGCTGCTGTGACAAATCTTCTACCATTTTGGTTCCTTTCCCTTATTTTCCCACAGCAATGCAAACGGCTACATGGCCGGACTCTGAGTGGGTGTTTTCAACACCAGTGCACAAATATATGTACTTCCAAGTGTAGACTCATGAAGGCACAGATTGTGTGGTGCCTTATATTATGTCCATCTAGTGTGCATATTCATAAGCCATATATAGCTTTATAGTCTGTCCATCTAGCGTACATTATAAGTCATATATAGGTTTATAGTCTGTCCATCTAGCGTACAACATTATAGTCATATATACAGTAGCTTTAAATTATGTCCATCTAGAGTGCATCTTCATAAGTCATATATAGGTTTATAGTCTGTCCGTCTAGCGTACATTATAAGTCATATACAGCTTATATCTTCCACTAGCGTCATTATAGTCATAAACCCCTTTATATTTTATCAGGGGTGCAACATTATAAGTCATATATAGCTTTATTTTCTATCCAGTGTGCAACTTCATAAAACATATATACATTGTAACTTTATATTATGTCCATCTAGCGTACAACATTATAGCGTGCAACTTTCATAAAACACCCACACATTTATATAAAAATATATATAAAATAATATAAATATATAATATATAATATATATATAATAGATAATATATATATATATATTTTAAAATTAAATTATATACATTAAAAAATATATATATAATATATATATATAAAATTATTAAAATTATATATTTTATATATATTAGCTTTATATTATGTCCATCTAGCGTAAAACATAAGTCATATATAGCTTTATATCCTGTCCATCTAGTGTACAACATAATAAGTCGTATATAGCTTTATATTTTATCTAGTGTGCAACTTCATAAGTCATATACACAGTAGCTTTATATTCCGTCCACCTAGCGTACGATTTCATAGTCCCTGGGAAATTTCGTTTATATTCTGCCCCTCTGAGGGACATGTATGAAAAGTGGCGTCGCCTCGACAGTCGTTCTTCTTAGTAGGTTAGTGTAGCATTTGTCAGTATGTATGAAAATTTCTCAGCACTTTATAAATATGTTGCATTATGAGACACTGGACATGCATTTATGCACTAAAAAAGTGGTGTAAAAAGTGTATGCGCCAAAATTTACAAAAAATGTGACATTATTTACTTAAAAAACACGCAAACAGGAAACCATACTCACAGCTCAATGGTTATACATTGAACCATTCCCAGTAAGGCCATGTTCACACAGCTTAAAATGGGCCGTATTTCGGTCTGTAAATTACCGCCCGAAGGGGGCGCCAAATTAAAGGGCTGAAACGGCCCATTCAATTACGGTATCCACCAGTTCCTCATAGAGCACTATGGGTTACGTCTCCCCTCCCCGCCCGGCGACGCCGCCGGGCGGGGAGATAATTGACATGTGAATTACTAACGGCATATACGCGCCGCTAGCAGTGATTGTCTATGGGCCGGCGAAGTGCCGGCCCCCCGCTCATTCCCCCGCTCCCGCCCCCGTCCACACGGCGTAATTGCGGGGCGAAATTACGCCCCGCAGTTAAGCCGTGTGAACCTAGCCTAAGAGTAAATGAGCCTGACTGCTACCTGGGAGAAACTTTACAGGTGCAACTCAATAACAAATAATTGCTCACACACCCATCTACTAGGGGGGCAATGCCCAGCAAAAAAACTCCACATAGATAAATACCGGGTCAAACCAGTATGCAGAAAAGCCACAATACAACTAGAGAGAGACTGCTCCGATGCAAAAACACTGATAAACAATAGCTCTTATCTACTATCCATAAAGGGAAGGGGCACCTGCCAGCATTTCAATTGGATATGAAGGGTGCCAGTAATGCCATGTGTTTTTTTCTGTGCAAAATTTGTCTCAGCCTCCCCATTTGGAAATTGGTATGGATTAGTCTGACACTTTTTTGCGCCACATTATGTCAAGTCTCATTCATAAATGTGTCTTGTCTTTTGAAATTGGCACTACACATCCCCTATGAATTCCCTCATACAAAACTTTCAAGGGTGTCAGACTTGTGGCAGAATTTGACCAAAGACCTTATAAAAATATGTCTGAGAGGGATGACAGTTTTTTTTTTTACACAAATCACACCAGAGAACTGATGCAGCCCTGTTAATACATATCACCCATAGTGTGCAACTTTATAAGTCATATTTAGCTTTATACTCTGCCCATCTAGGGCGACATGTATGTATTTTGGTGCTCAGATCTATGAACCTATTATACTGCGGGTCATAGATTTAGCACTTTCTAGCTACAAAGAGACAATTCTGGATCAGGTAAACCACTTTTAAAGTGCTCTACCTGTCCCAGCAGTAATGCGCCCGGATTTTCCGTACTGAAGCTATAAATGTGTAGCTTCCTATGGTTGTACTGTGATGCCTTCAACATGCGCCGGATTAAAAGTATAGCGAACGGGGCTGAGCTAGTTTTTCTGGCTGAAAAGACGCCAGACTTCTGGCACAGACCCATGTTGCCCATAGTGTACAACTTTACAACTCATATATAGCCTTATATTCTATCTAGTGTACAACTTTATAAGCAATATACTGTATAGCCTTATATTCTGCCCAGCTAGTGTACAACTTCATAGGTCAGGTATAGCTTTAAATTGTGTGTTTTGCTACAAAATAAAGCAGGATTTGCCTAATCATACAAATGTGCATGTGTATCACAGTGTGTTTATGTGTGTTAATAAGTGTAAATCTGTTGCAGTATATATATATATATATATATATATATATATATATATATATATATATATATATATATGTGTGTGTGTGAATGTTAGTACATAGGTTTGTGTACAGTATACAGTATGTGCCTCTTTGTCTACATGTAAATGTTCTATGCAATATCTAAAAATAAACTTCTAATATGGAAAGGAAAATTACAGGAGAAGGTGCTCTCCTAGTATAATAGAGTAGGGAATACAAAAATAGTGGCACAGAGTCCTATATATTATTCTTCTAGCATTGCACAACACGAGGCACATTGCAAATGAAATGTCCAGCAGCATCTCTAATCTTTACTCTGTTGAATGTTCAGGGAGGACAAACAAGCCAGGAGAAGTAGAGAAGGGGAACCCAAATAGGCTGTTTACACGTCACAGACCAAATACCGGTCGGGAAATGTCAACAGATATTTGGTCTGTTTTTGGCATGAAGGGGGGTGGCTGTTCTCCGCTGTGTGCGGATTCAAGCCGTCCCCCTTCACATCGACAAGTTCATGTTCCGCCCGAAAATTGAGCAGAAGAAAGAACATGTTCAATGTTTTTCAGACCGCCGGCGGTCTAAAAAAAACGTTTGGGGGAAAATCCGTGCAGTGGGGACCACTAAACAGATTTTCCATTGAGGTTCATGTAAAAGTTTGACAGTCGGTTTACAGAGGGCTTTCAAAATCGAAAAACGTCTGTAAATCCGGCTGAAAACCTTTGCCGTGGGGACAAGACCAAATTGTATGGTATCCTTCTACTATTGGAGACAACTGGCGCTGGACGTCAATAAACTGCAAATTCCTGAGCCTGTAACGTAGCTCTTTTATAAGCAAGAAACATTAATGGGACAACACGTTTGGGCCTCAAAAGCAGGCACTTCATCAGGTCTAAATATACAATTACAGATTACAAAGAACAGTACTTATTTAAAAGCAGTCTAAGAAAAGTGCACTAATGCAGCGATAGCGGTGCCTAGTAATTGACACTCAACACCACTCACAATGCATCGGATTTTTAGGAATGGGCATGTCTGAACCCTATTAGAACATATAATATAATCATTTTGCTGTGGATATGGGTTAGAGGGAAATATACTATTTAAGGACCATGCAAGTTAGTATATGTCTATGTTCATTGCCATAAACTCTACCTTGACAAAATCTTGAATACGTCCCATGTGGACTATTCTTTGTCCTTCAAGAGACTAAGCAGCAGTTCCAAGCTTGTTACGATTGTGTTCCTGCACCTGGATGATCACTGTAGAGGCTATGACGGATCACCATGGTCTATCCTCTGTAGATGGTCCAGCCATGTATCTTCCCAGATAACCCCTTCAAGATTACCAAAGCAAATTCATTAATCTGAGATCTTGAAGGGGTTAGACAATAAGTTTACTTGTGATTTTACATAGAACAATAGGAAATTCTAAAGTTTTGTTTTGATTCCCAGAAAAACCTTGATGCATTAAAAGCTTTGGTTAATAAAAAGACATATAAAAACTAGGGGGGACATGCATGAAGATCGGCGCGTCGAGGTGGCCATTTTTACGTTTTTTTCCATGAAAACTGCGCCTGATGTATGGCCGCGTCCGAAGTGCGCTCATACATATGGTGTAAAATTCCCCGCGCCTCGCCTGTGTGTGAGGCGCAGTGCGGAGCTAAGGCGCATAAGGAATGCGCCTAACGTGTTAAGTTTCGAGGCTGGAAAGCAGGGAAAAATCATTAAGCATGTTAGTGAAAAGAAATCCTGCTTGGAGGACCACAGGTCCTAGCAATACCTGTGCTGTGCTGGCTCTTGCTGTATCTACTAAATAGAATAAAAGGTGAAAGCAGCAAAAATACATCTTAAATTGTTGGTATTAAAAATGAAAAAAATTAACCTCAGTACAACATCATCAGTGGCTTATTTAATGTAAAATTACTTTAAGTTTCTCGGAATTTTTAAGACATTTTACAGCTGACATTTCGTTCTTTGGAGCTATTATATATATTTCCAATAATTTTAAAGGATCAACTTTTTCATTGAAATCTTTTTTTTATACAACTTGGATATTTATGTTTATTAATTAACTAATTTTCATTACAAATCATTTTTATTCTTGTACTGTTGTAACTGTAGACCTAGAGCACATTTTGCCCCATTACAATAAGTTCTAGCTCCACTTCGCCTCCTCCGGATCAGGTAGACCACATTGAACTAAGTCTGCCTGTCGAGCTGTAATGCGCCTCACTTTGCCGACAGGCATTCATACATGCGTCGGAGTTTTCGAATGTGGTGCGTCCCGCCCCAGAACACCCACAGCACGCCCAAATAAAGCCTCTTCATGTTAGGCGCATTACAAAGTGGTGAAGCTTGCGCCTAACATCGCATTAGTGCATACGATAGCGGAGCCGGCACAGTGAGGCGCAGTATACACCAGAAAACAGGCGAAAAGCCCGATCATACATGTTCCCCTAGACCGTTAAATAATAGAACCAGCTCTGCTATATTTTTCTGTGGTCTAAGTAGGCGTGATTCAGCAGTGTTGACCCATTAGATAAGCTGTTTGATTACTTCTTGCTTGACAGAAGCCAGTGAAAGATGACCACACTGCCAGGCCAAGTCTGTCCCCCTGTAATTTTTTTTCCTGATTGCATTTCCAACATGTCTGATAATGACCAAACCACCTGGAGAAGTATTAGGATCTTTTGTTGCTGGAAGGAATCTGTGCTGTAGTAATGATACAGAAATCATACTGTACGTGTCCAGTAACAGACTGCAGGCATTTCCTGTTGCAGGCAGTGGAGCAGCACATAGAAGCTACAGTACTGTAAGGATACAATTTTATAGTATAAAGAATATTACAATATTGCAGAAAATCATCAGAAAATTATTTTAGATATGAACAGGGCCGGACTGGGAATAAAAATCAGCCCTGGCACTAAGCCCAAATATCCGCTTACAAAATGTCCCTTGTTCTCGCACCTCGTCACTTTCTAAAATAAACTACACTATAAAGCTGCTTTCACCCCGGGGGTTTTTTTGGGCTTTTTTTTGATGTTTTTTTTGGTGCGGTTTTTTTTGCAGAAAGGCAGAGCATTTAAATGCTTCCATATCTGCAAAAAAAAAACGCTTTAAAAAAAACGCACCAAAACCTTCTTGTAAGAGCCCCAAAAACAAAAAAGAAAAAAAACATGGTGAAAGAGAAACCCCTCATCACAGAGTCAGGGGGGGCATTGTTTTAAACAATCGGGGACAAGCCCACACTGACACTACAAAAGGGGCCAGCACAACCTACAACCCCACCAATCACATCACCATATTTCAGGTCCCCATCAAAATGAATACAAGCCCTGATTAAACACAAAGTAAAATGCCCCCTGACGCGGGGACTCCGGGAACCCGTCATCTCTGATGGGATTTTGTTCTCTTCCCCTTTTTTTCCTGCTTTTGGCCCAAACCCCCCATAGTCACCCCTATATTTTGTTTCCTTTCCATTTTTTCTCCGCCCCAGAAGTCCAGTACAGCATGTATGTCTTTTTCCCTCCCGGCCCACTACTTTTCCCCTGAAAGAATTTACCCCCCCCAAAAATTTAAACTTTTTTTTTAAAACATCTTAGACCCTCTTTTTTTCCAGCATTTTTCCCTAATCAATTCCCAACTCTGTAAAAACCCTCCCCATCCATAAAGCCCCAAATAGAAATTAGGGGCCCCCTTTGGTGCCCTAAACAGAAATTTTGTACCACAAACAGCATATTTTTAGACCCAAAAAAATTAGAAATTAAAAAAATAAAAATAAGTGGCATGTAAAAGGAAACCCCCCATTGGGTAGGTATTCAAGCCCCCCAAAATGGGCGGGAAGTATATAGACCTACTAGACCCGGGTACTAGGTCTGCCCCCCGGGAAATTTTGGGCCAGGCAGAGCCAGAAATTTTAACCCAGGCGGGGCCAGAAATTTAACCCAAAGGGCAGGGCCATTAATTAGCCAAGCGGGGCCGTAATTACCAAACAGGGCCAAAAATTAGCCCAGGAAAGGGCCAGTTTGGGGCGGGCAGGGGCAGTTTTTAGGAAAGGCAGGGGCCATTAATTACCAAGCAGGGCCAGTAATTAGCCGGGGCGGGTCTTTTCCCTTAGCAGCGGGGTTTATTTCTTGGCGGGGTGGGGCCCAGTAATTAGGCAGGCGGGGCTAGTTTTTTGGGCAGGCAGGGCTTTTTTTGTGGCGGGCTGGGTTTAGTTTTTCAAAGGAGGCGGGGCTACTTTTGTCAGGCTGGCTATTTTGGGGGCCCCAGGCAGGGCTATTTTTGTGGGCGGGGCCTGGGCTAGTTTTTGGGCGGGCCGGGCTAGTTTTGTGGGCGGGCCCGGGCTAGTTTGGGGCGGGCGGGGCTATTTTGGGTGGGCGGCGGGGCCCTATTTTGGGAAAAAGGGGCCAGGAAAAGAAATGTAGGAAAGGCGGGCCGGGAAAATTTTTTTTTAAAAAAACAAAAATTTTTTTTTTTATAATAATTCTTCCCTTTTTTTTCCCTTTCCTTTCCTCTCCTGTTCCCCCCTTTTTCTTCGGGGCCCGGGACCGGGCGGCCGCTGAAAAGCATTAAACGGGACCCAGAGCGGGCGCCAAAGACACGCGCGCCTGCCCCCGACCTCCTGGGAGCGAACGACAGGATCAAAAAGGATCTCGGCGTTTCTGCCCACCGTTTTGCTTCACCGCGGGTGCAGTCGGCGGCCGTGATTTGGCTGCATGCTGTGTCTGGGACCTGGCCATGCACCGTGTGGCAAAAAAGGGCCCTTTCCCGGCCCCCCGGGCACGGGGGCCCGGGTCGCAGATGCACCATTGCGGCCCCAAAAACGTGCCCCAGGGGGCACTCGGATCCCGCCGGGGGGAAACACCAGCCCCCTCGGGGCGATCCGAGACGGCGCTCCCGGCCCCCGGGGGGGCCCCCACAGCAGCCCCCCCGGGCAAATGCCCCTTTTGCCCTAGGGGCACCCCCGGGTCGGGATTAACCCCCTCAAAGAACCCCAAACCCCTTCCTGACGGACCCTTTTTTTTGTCCCCTTTTCTTTTTTTTCCCCTCCTCGCCTTCCCCACAGCCTTAATTTTTTTTACTTTTTCACCTACAAAGAAAATTGAGGGCTTTTGTTTTGTGGGACAAAAAGGGAACTTTCCTAATGATGTTTTTCATATTTAATAGAATAAAAAGGTGAAATCCAAAAAAATTCTAAGTTGGGCAAAATTTTAAAAAAACATACTTGTCCATTTTTGCAGGAGTTTTTTTTTAAAGGTAAATTAATCTTTAATAAAAATGACATTTTTAAACTGGTTTATACAAGGCTTTACCACCGAAAATTTCCCAAAAATTTGGGGTTTAAAATTTTATTTTTTGGGGTTTTCTTTAAAAAAATTCCCAAAAAAATTTTCTATTTTTTGAAATGTGTGCCACGGAGCATTTTCGGGCCGACCAAAAAACTTTTTTGACTAACACCTAAAATTTAAAATGAGGGGCTTTTTTTGCAGACTGAAGTGTATTTTTGATTGCACCATTTTGGAAAAAACACGAAAATTTTTGAAAAAAATTGTTTTCCCAAATTTTAAAAAGGGGCCCGTAAAAAGGGCCCCCCCCACAAAACGCAATTTTGGCCCCGGGAAATTTTTTTTTTCTTCTACGGTTTTTAAACTTACAGGATAAAGGACGTTATTTTTAAAAATAGACAAATTTTTTGGGGACGCGGAAATTTAACCCAAAAAAGGGGAAACTTTTTTTATTATTTTTTTTATTTGTAAAATGGCAAAAGTAGGTGATTTGAACGTTTAATTTTTTTTTTTTTTTACACTTTAAACATTTTTTCTCCTTTACTTTAACCTTGAGTCCCCCTAGGGTTATTCACCACCATCATTGTATAGACAATGCATTAGCGTGGGAAACCAAAAATGGGGGGGTTTCCCCACTTCCCCCCCCTGGGCCAGAAGTGGGGAATTCGAAAACATGGCAGCGATGAAAGCCTTCCCAAAGATTCCAGCTGCCATTTTAAGCACTCTAGGCCCCACGGCATCAGGACTTACTCACGCATCCAATTCCCGGGAACCCGGGTTAAAAGACCAATGCAAAAACAAAAGGAACATTCCTTTCAAAAAACAAAATTTAAAAACCAAGATATAAATCAAAAAATATTTTCCCCGCCTATCTTCCCCCCCAAATTTTTCCCAAAGCAGGATGCGATATAGGGAAGAAGCTGAGCTATTTTATTAAAAAGGGGTTTTATTATAGAGGGGGAGGAGCAGCTCTGAAAAAAATAGGGTTTTTGGGAGAGGGGAGGACTGAGGGTCTGGGTATATAGGGTTTAAAAATGATAGAGGAAAAGGGAAAACAAACTCTTTTGGAAAAATAAGGGTTTTATGATTTAAAGGGAGAAAAACTGAATCGTGAAATAAAGGGGGTTAAAATGATAGAGGGGAGAAACGGCCCTGTGGGGAAAATAGGATTATATGAATAGAGGAGAGAACTGGCTCTGTGATATTTAGTGGGTTTTATTGATTAAGGGGAAAAAGCTGAACTATTGATAAATGGGTTTTTATGATAGAGGAAAAAAGCCCGAGCCTGTTTATATATAGGGTTATATGAAAGAAGGAGAGAAGCTAGGCTCTGTGAAAAAATAAGGTTATATGAGAAAGGGGGAGGAGCAAAATCTGTGATATAAAGGGGTTTTTTTTTAAAGAGGGAGAAAAGCCAAAATCCCGTGAAAAATTTGGGGTTAATAATTTATAGAGGGAGGAAAAAACTTAGCTCTGTGAAATTTTAGGGGTTAAAATGAAAAGAGGGGAAAAAGCTGAGTTTCGTAAATAAAAGGGTTTTAAAAGATAAGGAAAGAAACGAGCTCTGTGATATATAGGGGTTTTAAAAGAAAGAAGAGGAGCGAGCCTGTATAAAATAGGGTTTTTAAAAAATAAGGGGAGGACTGACTCTGTTTATATATGGGTTAAAAATAGATTGAGAAAAAGCGAGGGTTTGTGATATATAGGGTTAAAATGAAAAAAGGGGAGAACTGAGCTCTGGGGATAAAAGGGTTTTTAAAAAAAGGGGGGGAGAGAAGCTAGGCTTTTGTGTATATAGAGGATTATAAGAAAAGGGAGAGGACTTTGATCTTTGATAAAAATAGGGGTTTTAAAAAGAGGGGGAGAAGCCGAAACTGTGATAAAAAGGGTTTTTATGGGTAAGGAAGAAGCTGACCAAAGTGATAAATAGGGTTTTTTATGAAGGAGGGAGAGAAGCTTATTCCCCTTGAAAAAGGGTTAAAAATTTGAGAGGAAAAGGAGAAACTGATCTCTGTGATAAAATTAAGGGGTTTTATTAAGAGGAAGGACGGCTCTGTGTTTTATAGGGTTATAGATAGAGGAGAGGGGGCTGAGCTCTGTTTTAAAATAGGGTTATAAAGATAGAGGAGAGGAGCTGACTCGTGATAAATAGGGGTTTTTTGATAAATAAAAGAAGCTTAGCCTTTGATAAATGGTTATAATGAAGGAGGAGAGAACTGACTCGTTTTATATAGTTTTTTTTCTGCTGTTACCTTTAAATACAATTAGATAAGGTATGTTGGTAACATTTGGAAAATTCTAGAAAAGCAGTGATATAGTATGGTACTTATTATATCTTTTGTAGATTTTAGACCCTTAATTGGAATTTAAACTTCAACACCATAAAACATTCCCACCCGATTAAAAATGGGGTTTCTGTTTTTTTCTATATATTAAAAAATACTAAATAAAACAAATATTAAAATGTTAAAAATTAAAAAATCTAAAGAATACTCTTGGTTTTTTGCACATATTGTTTTGGGAAAAACACATCATTTAAAGCAGCAGGTCTTGTTGAACACGTTCCTTTCATCCCCATTTTTTTTTTTAAAGGAACAATTAAAAACAGAAAAAGATAAAAATAGAGCAAGTTCCCCTCTTTCCCTTTAAACAGCTCATTTCCTTAAATCCTGTTTTGTCCCCTATTGTATTACAATACAATTGATAAACATATAAATAATTGCTCCCTGTTTGTCCCAGGAGATCATTTACATCCCCTATGCAAATTTTAACTGCCCTTTCCCGCCTATAAGACAGCTGGCTGCAGCAGGAGCCTCCCCCCTGCCCTGTTTTTCAGGGAGGGCGAAACACCAGTTTTATGTTAGAAAAGGGTTGGAAAGTAATTAACCTTTTTGTTCTATGCAGGATTCCTATACGAGTCAGGACCATGCAGATAATGTTGTAAACTGCTGTGTAATTGTGTAATTGATCTGAACTTCCTTCAAGATGGGTGCCCTTTTTTGGGTTTTTTAAGGGATTAAAGTTGAATCTTCCCCATACTTCAAACTTCATGTAAAAAACAAATTTCCCCTAAAAAACCGACAATTTTTTCAAAGGGATTGCATCTAAGGAATATTGCAGAGTACTCATTTATACATGACACCATCTGATGGAAACCCCTATTTGCACTCGTCAGAAGCATTCTTCACTGCCAGTATAAGGTGTCATTGCCTTTAGGCCCGGTAGTCTTCCGAGAGGACCTTGTAGAAAATGTGTTGCCATTTTAGGTGACATGCAGTATTGGGTTGATATTGGTTTAAATTTTATGCAGCCCAAATTAAGGCAGTTTCTTTAAATATTCTTGGAAATGGTCTTGGCATAGAAAGTCCTGCATAGAGAAAATAAACTTTTGGCAACATGTAGAATTTTTATGCCCAAATGCCAATTTTTTAAGCACCAAAATAGAAGTGTAAATGTGCCTGAGTCTATGAACCTGTTTTACTGTGTGTCAAAAATTAGGCATTTTCTAGCAACAAAGCGACACTTCTGGCTCAGGTAAACCACTTTTAAAGTGCTCTACCTGGTCCAGCAGTAATGCACCTGGATTTGCTGTACTGAAGCTATACAGATGTAGCTTTGTACGGCTGTAGTGCGCCATGCCCCCTACCTCCCCCACTCAAGCGCATTATAAAGTGCTGCAGGCACTCTGTAATGCGCCTGATATTCGAGTGCACTGGTTAAAAATAAAAAGCGAAGTAAACAAATGTCGATGGGCTTTCCGGCACTTGTCAGGGAGGAATCCAATTTGATTAAGTAAAACGCCATTTTAATTGGAAAAAATTTAAAAAACACACTTTAAAAACAACCGCATGGTCTACGCGTTTCGAGCCTGTAGGCTTTGGCTCTTAGTCGTAACATCCAAATAGTAACCATATACCTTCTTATATACTACTCCCATGGATCAATTAACAAATGCACCTGAAAGTTAGCCCCATACATGTCATATTGTTACGTAACTAGTGGTTATCCGTGTACCAATAGCGTAACATTTGTGATGCCTATTATAACAATATACATTAGCATAAAAGATAATTATATGTATGCTCAAGAAAAACTGAACAAAACATATATACAAAAGATCCGATTTCTAGTTAAGGCCACGTGGATACCTTGTATCCGACATTAGGACCCAGAAAGCCTCTCTATTATTCAAACACTTCTTTCTATCACCTCCTCAACCGCCTCAACCGCTCTCACCCTGAACGACTCTAAATTAGAGCGAACAGGGCTGCACTAGTTTTCGGGCAGACATGATGCCAGACCTCTGGCGCAGCCCCATTCATACATGTCGCCCTTAATATTTTAGACTTGACTTACCATACGTGGAAGCTACTGCCAATAGGTGACACTAGACACCTGTCTGTTAAGCTTCCTATATCAGCTTGAGGCTTTCCAAATTGGGAGTTATCCTCCTTAGTGCTAAATACAATGTCCTTCACCCTACCAACCACAACCCTGAAATAGCTGTCTGTAGATTGGTGACTTTTTCTTTTGGGAAAAAAAAATCTGGCTTAGTTTAAATCTTAAACCTTTGTAGCAGATATTACATATTGGCTTGTGGCAAAATTATGCTGCTTCCAGTGCTGATCTTTTTTACAGGGTTAATAAGATTTGTATCTGAAATTGTTACAAACTCAATCAGGTTAGTGCAACACTATACTTTTAATCCAAATTTAAACTATAGTCCCTGCTACACTAGAAGTATGGAAAAAGTAGAAAAGATGGGACGTGTGCTCCCTAGAGTAAAATGCTTAGGATACAAATACGGGCAGTCTTCGGGTTACGAACGGGATAGGGACTGTAGGTTTGTTCTTAAGTTGAATTTGTATGTAAATCGGAACAGGTATATGTATTAAATATAACTCCATCACAAAAGTTTTTTTTTGTTTTTGTTTTGGGTGGTGCAGGGAAGGGTTTTTACATTTGTTTTGCTATCTGTGCCCCTGTTAAGAATATTTCCCCTCATTTTCAGCTCATGTGCTGCTGTGGCATGCTGGCACTTGTCGTTCTACAGTCACTATTTGCTGAGAAACATGGAAGTACAAGTGCCAGCACGCCCCATAAGTCTCCGTTTGTAATTAGGGGACAGGTGTAAGTCGGGACGTTGTAAATTGAGGACTGCCTGTACCCTCTAATCTAGCATAGAGTATATAGGTTCTCTCCTCACCTTATGGGGTTATGCTTCGGCAGGCACAACACTCCATGAACTTTTCCGGGTCACCGGTACCGATAGGGAGACAAGGTTTCAGCCTATTTTTGCGCTCAAAACACCACATAGAGTAGCAAGAACGAATATTCAAAAATGGTTAGTTCTGAGATATAAACCAGAACTTGTGTCTACTGAGGCAAATCAGATAGACAGGCATGCTAATAGTATGTGGTGCAAACCTTGGTTTCTCTCCCAGAACTAACCATTTTTGAATATTCGTTCTTGCTACACTAGAAGGGCGCCTTTCTACCTTTTGTATCCTTCTAGACTAGACTAGTCATATAGCAGGGCTCTTAATGGGTTTGACTTGACAAACAAGGAAGCTGCCTCTAATAGATGGCACTTGAGAGAAACTTTCTTTCTTCTGGAGGAGAACTTATTTGCATATCTGTAAGGTTCTTGTCCAGTTTTTTCAGTGGTATATTCATAGATCCAATGATTATATCAATTCATCTTTCTTGTCTTCTAGCTCTTTTTGTCTTCCAACTATAATTGTCTTCTGTCAGTAAGCTGATCATGGGTATTCTGAATTAAAAATATAGGAAAATAGGCAAATCCAGTCAAAATATTTAAAGGAGAGTTTTCTATTGTAATCTAATATTTTGATACAGTTTACTATATGTAACAGATACAACAATTTCAGTGCGATGTATTAAGAAGAATTTGTTAAGTTCTGTTTACCGAAAAAAACAGAAAGTTCAATTCTGTCTACTATTTGGCCCACCCATGCAGCGCAATCACTGGGTATCTGGATGTGAGGGCCCCCAGGCCTATCATCTTATGGCACCCATTACACCCTTCCTGAGGCATGGTATATTAGGATAGTCATAATTGTAAACTGTGCAGTATAGTGTACAAATGATATCGCCCCCTATTGGTCAAGCACCCTAGGAGGACTAACCATACAATTTTTCAAAAAAGAAAAATAACCCCAAAAAATAAAAAATAAACATTTGCATTGCTATGTCTGTAAAAGTCCTATTTTTGAAAATGTTGCATTATATATCTTTCCAGGTACCCTAGAGAGACTAAATAGAAGTAACAAAATAAAAAATTAAGTTTTAAAATATTAGAAAAAAATATTTAAAAACACCTGCCTCGAAAACCAATAAAAAAAATAAACTTAATTGACATTGCCACATCTGTAAAAATCCTGTCTATTAAGCTATAACTTTATTTATCTTATATAGTGAGTGCCATAAAAATACCCACTGCCACAATTCAATGCTTCATGATCATGTCCCCAAAAAATTGGAACAAACAGCGATCAAAAAGTGGCACAAATCCCCAAAGGGTTCTAATAATAACTACACTTCAGGACACAAAAAGCAAACCCCTAGAAAGGTCTGTAAAAATAAAGAAGTCATTAATTTTAGAAAGAGACAATGGAAAGCAAATTAAAAACAAGTTTTTGTTTTGTTACATATGACTAAAACTATATGGATTTGATATTGCTAGGATTGTATTGACCTACAGAATAAAGTTAACATTTGTATCACAAAGTAAATATCAAGAAAATGAATCCCTCCAAAACATGGAATTTTTTTTTTTTGTTTTACAATATACAATATGATATAGTAAATGGTACCATAAAATACAACTTGGCTCACAAAAAAGTCCTGATGTGGTTTTGTAGATGGTAAAATAAAGTTATGGCAGGGAGAATAAATGAACACATTGTAAACCTAAATCACTGTGGCAGGAAGGGAAAAAAGTTTTTTTGCGGTGCAGGACTGCTTCTACTCGCTGCAAAAATGTTTTTTTCAAATTCAAATGGTTTATTTTACATAAGGAAAGAAGCACATGCAGTAATAAGGATGTAAGTACATAGATAAACAGTATAAAGGCCAAATGTATAGACAATTTCAATAGGCAGAGAATATTGAAATATGATGTCGAGGTAGCATAATATGATCTCTACAACAAAGCATTGCATGCATTATGTATGTGTACAAATAGTTGAAGGAAAGAGAGGAAAAAGGAGGAATAATAACATCTCAGAATATTACTGTGTTTTGTTAAATATCATATTTATTTAGTTTTAGTTATAAAGTACTATTAGGCTATGTTCACACAGCGTAATTGCGGCGCGGACAGTACGGCCGCAGTTTACGCCGGGTGATTTGTAGTTGAGCTGATACGAGAATACTCCCCGCTTGCGGACATGTCACTTATCTCCCCGCGCGTACAATACGATCGTATTGTACGAGCAGGGAGAGGAGGCGTAATTCATAGTTCTCGGTGAGAACTATGGATTACCATAATTTTGGCGCACATTTCTCCCGTATTAGAGCGCAAATGCGCGTCAAAATTATGCCTTGTGAGCATACCCTAATAGACTCCTCCGGCAGCTGACGTTTCCAAGTCACGGGGGTGGACCCCGAAACGTCGCGCAGTTCACATCCATCCTAACCCCAGAGAGGACGGTGTTGCTTGAGCAGGCTGCAAAGCTTATTCAGCCAGCTATACAAGAGTTCAAAGAACGAACATAGTTGCTGGTAGCAGCACTCGCTATTAAGGAAGCTAAAGGAAGCCGTTGAAACAGGGTAAGATTACCCATAAGACTGTTTAGAGAAAGCTTTGCAAAGTCTTGATGATATACCGCTTTCTTGGATAATTTTGTTATGGCATGACTTTAAATCGTGTCAACTTTAAGTTGTGTTTTTGATGTTACAGAGAGGAATAAAGAAAAGATTTTATAATTATATGCTATGTCCAGATTAATAGAAAAAGGTTATAATAAGAAAGGGTTGAGGACGCCCATCTCGCTCGTATTAGAGCGCCAATACGACGCAAAATGCGTGCCAAAATTTGCCTGTGTGAACCCTTATAGTTCCCAGCGATATACATTGTTGTCATTTACTTTGGATCCTGTCCTCCTTGGGGCTCACAATTTAAATTCCAGATAAGGTATGCAGTTTTTTTTTGAGTGATGGAGGAAACTGGAGTAACACAGATATAACATACAAACTGCATGTACATGTTGTCCTTGGTGGACTCAAGGACTCAATGGAAGAGTTCCACTCATGGACGTTTCTGAGATAGGTGTGGGACCCAGAGGGAAGACCTACGCCTATCAAAGATTAATGGGATATCTTATCCATACACCATCAATGTTTGTGGTAGGTGTACCCCTTAGCCAACCGTCTAACTAATCCATCGGCATTTCGTAGTCTTTTCCATGTGGTGGAAATTGCCTAGGAAGACAAAATACCTTGTCCTATGCGAGTTACTATGTAACTTACTGATTTAGATTATGTTGACCTTTTTTATTCATACACTATTTAAAAGCCTGGAGACAGAAACAGAGACTAAGAAAATCTAGAAATGTAAAAATGTACTGCTGTTTCTGCACTTAATATAAATGATACTTAGCTACTGTTCCATTTTGTATCTCCTCACTATAGATGTGCAGGTGAGGTAGGACAGGGGACTTGGGTTTTCTGTCCTATCAAGTGATTAGGGCCCTTGGAGGTAGGTGCACCAGTGATCTTACACCCTCACTTGCCCCATGAATCTAATAAATAAATGTCTTAGCATGTTATATATTGGTTTGTAACCAAAATATTGTTACCATGTTGGATGGCCAGATGACGACATGACACACCAGGTCTTTTATGTATGTTGGCCAAGACAGGGGGATCTAATTGTTCATATTTTAGAGGATAATGTAGCCAACACTCAACAGTGGAGACAAAAATCAAGAAAAAAATGGAGATAGCGCTCCCTAGTATAATACTATAGGTATATTTATGGTAGTGTATTTATAAGTACATACTACTCACCTCCTTGCGTTATGCAAAATCCAGGCACAACACTTTGAGGCTCGATACAACAATTTTTCAGGAGCTGTTGCAAACCATTGTCTACTGCAGGTTGTCGGTCAACAGTGGAGGGTGGTGGTAAGGTTACCAGGGTAGTGGAGAGTGGCTCAAGCAACGCTTACAGTCAACGCCTATATAAAAGCACTGTACAGGAACTTAAAGCATGATATAGGCGGTACCGAGTGCGTGTGTATCTGATAAGGGGGAGCTGTCTCATGCAAACTCACTCCACTGTGCCCTGTACTCAGCAGTGTAGTGGATGGATAGTTATATTTATAGATTGCAGTTGTATTCTCGGACAAGAGCTTTGAACTTAAATGAATGCAGTTTATATTACAGTCATTGCCTGGGACGGGATGCTTACTAGTGGATAATAAATACTGAATACGTGGAATACTCCTTTAAGAAACAGAGTTGTTTCTAATGTTAGTCAGCTCAAACTCTAGATAGCTATTTTCAGTTCTGTAGGAAAACACATCTATTTGCACTCCTAGCCAGGTATTACTGTCATGTTTAACTGATGGTTTTTTGAGAACTCACATGTTGAATTATCCTATTCTTGGAAGATATCTGAAAATAAAAAAAATAAAAAAAACAAGTGCATTAGTGTCTTTTCTCGTTATTAAAATCCCCCTAAATCCCTCTATCTTTATCTATTGTCTCCTAACTGTAGACAGATTCTTATTGTAGTAAAAATATTTTGAATTATTATGGGATTAGACTGTTTAATCCATGATGATATTGACATTAAAAACTCAATTAAAGGTTACATCAGAGGATTATATTTATTTAATAAAAAATACAAATTGTTCTTTTCTGTATGGCAGTACGGGAAGCCTGAATGGAGCCATTCATGCGTGAAATTAAAGTTTTGAAAACGTCGAAATACATGAAATATTTGTACGACTGCCCCTCCCAAAAATTAATATGAGAGCTAAATAAGTAGATGACCAATATTTTTATGCAACTTTCACAAACCCACATTAACCTCTGTAAGGTGTAAAAAGTTGAAAATTCTTGACACAAACCTTATAAAGGACTTAAATTCTGACAATGTCCACGAAGTCCATCAAAAACAAACCAACTTTTTGCTGGGGATTTGTCATTTTTGGGGGTTATTTAATAAATAAGTCTTGGGATATGATCTCTCTTCCTGCTTATTAGGTAAGCAGGAGTTTCTATGTTATGTCTGTCTTCTGTTGTGTGTATTTGTTTGCAATGGTTGCAGTGACAAATGTCTAGGGCTCTTGTATGTCAGCTGACCTGGCTCTACACCTGAGCTCATTAGCAAACTTCTGGTGTCCATAATTCTCAGGGGAATCATACAGTCTGGGTGCAGTGTGTACAGCTATGTCCTGTTTAGTTTTGATGTCTTATTATTGTTTATTGAAATCTATTCTCTAGTTCCATTGTGCCAGCTTGTAGTATTTTGTTGTTTCTTGCCTAAGATCCATTTGGCCAAATTTATGAGTTTGTAGTCCTTAAAAGGCTTTTCTCACTACAAATATTAGCTTTCAACATGAAGGGACAGGTAATTGAATGCTTTTTCTAAATACATGAATCTAAGGATTTTACTTTAGACATGAGATAGGAGAGATTTTATTTGCTTTTGTTCACAGGTTTCTATGGTTCCCTGACCATAACTTTGTTATCTAATTAGATCAGAGAGCAGAAAGCAGAGAGTAACATCTCCATGGATGGATGAAGCTCAGTCCCTTACTCCAGAGCAAACTAATTATCTCTATCAAGATTAGCTTCTGTTTACAGAAAAGCAATTGGTGTCAGTCCTCACAGAGCATGTACCTTTTGTTTACTGAAGAATAGCTCTCCGACACTCAACAGTGTAACAGCTCAGCTAGTTACAGAAAAGCTTAATATGCTAATCACAGCTATTAGAGATGGGCGAATTTCCCAAAATTCGTTTCGTTCACTTCGCCGAATTTCTCGGCAAAAAATAACTTCGTTCCAAATTACTTCGGGACGAATCACGTTAGAAAACAGCTATTTCCAGGATGCACAGAGCCTACAGGGTGCTGTAGAACGTTGTGCCATGCTTAAATATGCAGAGGGAGCTTGGTTTGGTCTTCATACAATGTTGTGTTTTAGTATGACACGCACATGACTGCCGCCGCTCTTAGAATCGCTTCACTATAAAATTCCTTGGGCACTTAAGAGGGCAAAACTGACCAAAAAACTGAAGCGGGAATGTTGCCGGATAAAGTCATGCCAGAGAAAGCTGGGAAAAAAACAAGTGAAGCTCAGGTGGCAACATCATGACAAGTTTTGGGGGTGAAAAGGCCGGCAGCCACGCAGATGAGGGCAGACATGGCACAATGACATCGGAGGTGGCAAAAAAAAGGAAAATCCCAGAAAGGGACAAAGACACAGTGTGGGGTCACCGCACAGCGCATGAGGTCAAAGGGGACCAAAAAGCACAGTGTGTAGTCCGGTTCCCCAGACAGCATGAGGTCAGACAGGGCACAAAGACCGGTGTAGTCACCGGCGCAGCCACAGCAGCAGCATGAGGGCGACAGTGGGACGACACAGTGTGAAGGGCACGGCAGCAGCCAAGTAAGAGAGGTCAACAGTGGACAATGCAGTTTTGTGTCACGGCAGCAGCCACCCCAGCAGCATGAGGGCAGCAGTGGCACAATGACGTGTATAGGTCACCGGCAGACCACAAAGCAGCAGCATGAGGCAGACATGGCACAATGACGAGTGGTTGTCCGGTATCAGCCACAGCACGCTGAGGTCAGCAGTGGCCAAAGACAGAGTGTGTGGTCATACAGCAGCCACAGAGCGCATGGGCAGACGTGGCACAAATGAACAGGGTAGGTCCGGGCAGCACAGAGCGCATATGTTTGACATGGCACAAAGCACAGGGGGGTGGTCACGGGCACCACAGCCAAATGAGGTCAGAACTGGCCAATGACATTCTGGGGGTGGCAAAAAACAGGAGTGGCCCCAGGTGGGACAATGACACAGTGTGTAGGTGACGGCAGCAAACCACAGGCAGCATGAGGGCATAAAGTGGCACAAAAAAATTCTGGAGGTGGGAAAAAAAAAGGGGGTAGGCCCAGTGTGTTACAATGACACTAGTGTGGAGGTCACGGCAGCAGCCACAGCTAGCAAGCCAGAGGTCACACAGTTGGCACAATGAACAGTGTGTAGGTCCATGGTCAGATAGCTCAAGCAGCAGCATGAGGTCAGACAGTTGGCACAATGACATTTGGTAGGTGGCAAAACAAGTAGCAGCGCCACAGAGTGGCACAATGACAGAGAATGGAGGTGACTGCGGCGGCCTAGCAGCATGGGTCAGGACAGTGGCACCACTATGACATCTGGGTGGGCAAAAAACTGGAATAGGCCACAGAGTGGGCACAATGACACAGTGTCTAGGTCACGGCAGCCAGCCATCAGCAGCAGCATGAGGTCAGACGGTGCACAATCAAATTCTGGTGGGTGGCAAAAAAGCTGGAGTAGGCCACAGAGTGGCACAAAGACAGAGAGTGGTGGTGACGGCAGCAGGAGCCAACAGATAGGTCAGGAGAGTGGCACAATGACACAGTGTGGAGGTCACCTGGCAGCAGCCACAGCCGCAGCATGGAGGTCAGTACAGTGGACACAAATGACCAGAGTGTGGAGGTGGGTGCAAATATCAAGTCCCTGGTAAAGATGGTGGTGGCAGGATGGAGAAAAGTGTCAGCAGATGTGTGGCATCAGGCGGGTGGCGGCATCAGATAGTGGTTGTGTTGAGGCAGTAGTTTGAACCAGACTCATTTTCTCACAGTTTGGGTGAGGCGTCATGGCTGATGTAGTCTGACGCCATAAGGCATTGGTGTGCGGAAAAATCCTGGCCGATCCACGCCTTATTTCATTCTTGACCAAAGGTCTAATCGTTCAACTTTTTCCGTGGACAAGCGGGTTTCCTTGGGGGTAAAGAGGGCCCACCGCGCACTGAAACACCCGCTTCTGATGCCACACTACTGGCGGGCAGGACAGCTTCTCCCACTGCAAAACTCGGGAGGTTGCGGCCAACCATCAGTTTGGCTGCCCTGTAGTCCAGCCGGATCTTCTAACTTGTGTGGCAGAGGTGCTTTCCAAGTAGCTCCACCACATGAAGGAGTTCAGGGTCTGCTCCACGTCCCTGCTGCGCTGGCGACTGCCCTCCTCACTAGGCGGGTGCAAGGGGAAGATGCCCTCACTCAGTGACCTCCCAACCGCGCAGTTAATGTTAGGTTGCTGCTTGATGGGAGCTGGTACTGCTCCGACCCCCCCACCTTCTCACGGCAGGCCGACAGTAGTTCGTGAGCGCTGAAGAAACCCCCCTGGTCTCAGACCTGTCAGGAGGAGGGGACGATGCCGCACGTGGGCAGTGCCCAACTGACTACGAGGATTTCCCTATTATAGTATTTGTGTTTCGTCTCCCTCTCAATAGCTGGGAAATAGGCTCCCATTTTGGACGGGGTAGCGAGGGGGTCAATAGGGTGGAGAGCCAGAAGTCATCCCTCTGGCTGGATGCTGACTATTCGGCTGTCATAGCCAGGCAAATAAGCATGCTGCGGGCCATCTGCACAAGTGACTCGAGGCTCCTGCCTCCTATCTCCACTGCCTCCATCTGCCACGGTGCTTGCGGGTCATCTGCTCGTCTTTCTCATTCTCCATCTTGCTCCTCCAGAGCCTCCTGTCCTCCTATCTTGTCACCTGGTAGAAAATCATCATGTTCACCAGGACAAAGCTTCTGCTCATGTCCTCCTCCTTCTCCATTTCAGTACCCACCGGATCATGTGGCCATGAGATTGTAGGCGCCACGTCTCAATGGTCCCCTGCCCAGACAGATTTTTCAGCATCGGTTCAGGACATGAAGCAGTGGAATGGGACGTTATTTCCCGGTAGTCATGGGCGACTGACAAATATTGTGGCCTCCTCGAAATGGGCCTCAACAAACGGCAGGGTGTCACGCATGGACGCTGCCATTGGCTGACATCAAGTTACCACAGGGGAAGTACTTATGTCTGCCTGGATCATCAAAAAATCATTAATGGCCTTTCTCTGGTTATAGAGTCGGTCCAACATGTGCAGGCTGTGAATTCCAACGGGGTGGGAAAACATGCATATCAGAGTGTTGTTGGGGAGAGGCCGTTCTGCCGCTGCAACCTCGAGGAAGGTGTTCCTGACTTTGTCACGATTGGATAAAGTGCATGGCACAGTTTCTGGCCATTTTCAGGAATGTTCTGAAGATCGTTGGAGACTTCAGGAACCCTTTTCACTACCAGAGTTGAACACGGTGCGCCATGCAGGGCGCATGGACCATCCCTCCTCGGTGCAGTCACGGAACCATGTTCCTCCCTTTGTCAGTTCACCATGGTTCCGATTTGAAGTTGGCGCAGAGATAGCCACACATCGATTTCATTGCTGCATGAGCGGAGCATTTCCTTCTCCTGTGTGACTTTGTTTCGCCGGAGGCAAGCAGGTGTAGAACTCGTTGCACCGCTGTGCCCTACACATGTGGTATGATGGAGCATAACTTGTGGAGACCTGAGATGGTGGTGGGAGGAGGAAGGAGGCGGACATTGCGCAGGAGCCGCAGGGTTGTCAAACGTGGATGGTGGGAAAATGCGCCGTCTCCTGTCCCAAGTTGTTGTGTGCCTGGGCCGTGAGGCACATCATCCCAGAGGGCCGTAAAGGACATGTACTGGACCTGACCGTGTTTAACAGCTCCAGACGTCCGCGCTGCATGCACCTTGGAACAAACCGATATAGCTCTAGGACTGGCCACCTTCTGTATACTAATTATTATGAAGTGTGGTACTGCCTTTTTGGAAAAGAATTACGGCTTGGAACTCTACATCTCGGCTCGGACAAGCCATTAGTTTTACTGAAACCGGTGCAGAATCCACCATTTGGAAAGGGGTGGACTGCAGTACCAACAACTTTGGACAGGAGAACGGTCAGCTGCTGTGCACCTTAGGATGGTTGGAGGCATACTGTTTGTCTCTTTGCAATCGCCTCATGAACGACTGCTGGCGCATGATAGAGAGGAGCAGGAGGCATCTGGACGGGAGATGATGTCAAAGAGAAACAGCTCCCTTCTGCAGAGGAGGGTGGAGGCCTTGACTGGTGTTTATGGCAATGCGTGCCCACTGGGCGCTATGCTGCTTGTCGCTTGCGAGGTGGCAGGTCGGACCACCAAATCTGAGCCACGGTTCTCCCAGGCCAACGGGGATGGTTGAGCTGCATGTGTTGACGCTAGGGCCGTGGGGTGCCAACGTTTAGGCTCCCTGGCCTCGCATTCACTTTCTGCTTACAAATTCTACATATACCCATATTCGGCTCCTCCGTGTCTAGCAAATGAAACTGCCACACCGCCGGAGTCATCCGGATTTTACCGCCACGCTCCGCAATGAGTGACTACTGACGACCGCTTGCCTCAGCGCTGAGCCCCTGTGCCGCTACTTTCTTGGACTGCGGAAGTGGGTTTTTTACCCCGTGGCCGCTTGGCTTCCCGGACCTCACACTGCTGCTATCCTGCTGGACTCACGGCCCACGACCACTTGGCTGGCTGGCCGCTGCCTAACGCGCAAGCTGACGCCCTTCTTCTATCCTGACGATGATGAGCCCTTGCATCACCCGACTCCACAATTGCGGTGGCTACATCATCATTATTTGTGTTTCATCGTCACTGTGTCCATCAGGTATTGGTATGACAGAGGCTGACCCCTCACAAACATGACCTCCCATGGCCACTCTCAAATCGATACTTTGCCGCCTACTGCAGACCGCAGTGGATATTGGCCCCATATTTCTTCGCATGCATGTAGCTGCTGACTGCCCTCCATCAAAATTGTTCATCCTCCCCTATATTAGTGGCACTGAGCCCAGACCACATATAATAGATGCTTGGCTGAGGGAACTTGATGGGACAGAGGGGGTTGAGGACAAAGGTGAGGGCCACTGAACCGCTCCCGGGCCTTTGCCAACTAAAGGGTAGTGTTGACGTTCCACCGACTCTTGCTTGGGGTTGTCAGATGTCATCTGGGAGGAAGTGGATGGACCTAGTCAACCAATCAAGATCCAATTGGGTTGCTGAAAAACACACGGCTGCTAGTTTGACAGCAGGGCAGTTGTGGACTTCACGAGTGACCCCTGCTGCGACGTCCCCTTGCTGTGCTGGACTGGGCCTGGAATGTTTGTTGGCCTCTCCAACTCGCAGGTTGATAGAGACCCTGCCACCTCTATGTCTGAATCTGTTTGTTCTAAAATGTAACAGACCACTGTTTGTTGAAGGGATATCTGATATGATAACTACACCACCCTGTATTTGACGCCAAATGAACCCCACTAAGGATGCTTGGGTATCCCTTTGGATATAAATTGCGCTCCACAAAAATGGGCAGGAAAATTGACTTGTATGTGCCGTTTTAATACTCTGGTATTTTACTGAATTTAAAAGCACAAAAAAGGCTTAATTAACCTTCGGATATGAATTATGCTACAGAAATTTCATCTGTCGGCGGTTGAAAAAACAAAGTTTTTTTACTGAGTACTACTGCAGAACAACGCTTTATTAACCCTGGATTGTAAATTGCCGCCAAACAATTGAGCCCACCACTAAACTAGTAGCTTTGTAGCGTGTTACTAATGGTTGTGGTTTTTACGCTCCACAACAAGTAGATAAAATTGTAATTAAACCTTCGCCTGCTGGAATTATGCTCACAAGAAAATGTATATATTTTGGCGTTGAAAATGACGGTTTTTGGGATCACACAGCTGAAAACAACGTTAATTAACCTTGATGTAATTGCGCCAAACAATTGATCCAACACAAACTAGTAGCTTTGTTGAGTGTTACAATGGCGTGTTTTTTACGCTACCCTCAACAAGAGATAAATTGTGTAATTTATCCTGTCGCTTGTGAATTATGCTACAGGAAAATGTATATTTTTTGGCGTTGAAAATTACGGTTACTTGGGATCACCACAGCTGAATAAACAACGCTTTAATTAACCCCTGGATGTAATTGCGCCAAACAATTTAGCCACACCATACTTAGTAGCTTTGTTAGCCGTGTTACAATGGCGTGTTTTTACGCCAAACAACAATGAGAAAAATTGTAATTTAACGTTGATTGTGAATTATGCTACAGGGAAAAATGTAATGTATTTTGGCGTTGAAAATGACGGTTTCTAGGATCACACCACAGCTGAAAAACAACGCTTAATTAAACCTTCTGGATGTAAATTGCACAAAAGAATTGTAGCAACACAAACTACTAGCTTTTAGCGTGTTACAATTGCGTTGTTTTCTACGCCACACAACAAGAGATAAAATTTGTAATTAACCTTTGCTTTTGAATTAGGCGTTCAGGAAACTGTATTATTATGGCGGTTTGAAAATGACGGTTTCTTGGGATCACACAGCTGAAAAAACAATGCATAATTAAACACCCTGGGGAAAATGTAAATTGCGCACAAAGAATAGAATTGAGCCTACACAAACTACTAGCTTGTAGGTGTTACAATGGGGTTTTTTATGCTACACAACAAGGGAGCGATAAAATGTAATTAACCTTTGTTTGCTTGTGAATTATGTACAGGAAAAATTTATATATTTTGCGGTGAAAATGACGGTTTCTTAGGATCACCACAGCTGAAAAACAATGTTAATTAAACAACCTGGATGTTAAATTGCGCCAAAGAATTGAGCCACCACAAACTAGTAGCTTTGTAGCGTGTTACAATGTGGTGTTTTTTACGCCACACACAAGAGATAAAATTTGTAATTAACCTTTTGATTGTTTAATTATGCTACAGGAAAAATGTATTATATTTTGGGCATGAAAATTATGGTTTCTCTGGGATCACCACAGCTGAAAAAAAAACAAGCTTATTAACCCTGGATGTAAATTGACGCCAAACAATTGAGGCCTCCACAAAACTAGTAGCTTTGTAGCGTGTACAATGCCGTGTTTTTTTACGCTACACAACAAGAGATTAAAATTGTAATTAACCTTCAGCTTGTGATTATGCTCAGGAAAAAATGGATATATTTTGCGTTTGAAAATGACGGTTTCTTGGAGTCATACAGCTGAATAACAACGCTTAATTACCCCTGGATGTAAAATTGCGCCAATAGAATTGAGCAGTACAAATTGAGAGTGGTATTTGTATTGTAAAACGCGTTTCTTTAAATGTAATACATCAGGAATTGGCTTAGATCCCCCTTGGTTATCATATGTGCTGTGAGCGATAGCCATAAAATGTATATGAGATGCAGTGGAACGCACAATGGATTTCAGACCAATTACCAAAAAAAAATCAGAATAGACGTTAAGTGAAGCAGTCTCTGAGACAAGACTGGACCCCACAAAAATCGGCTGTTAAAAATCAGTTCTTCAGTAACAATCCAGCCGCGGCGAGCACCTTCCTGATCAGTACAGTGAGAGCGGTATGAGCTCCAGTGTTCACGCCCGGACTTATATAGTGCGGTGACGTCACCAGAATCCCGCCGGTTCTGATTGGCTTACATCTCTGCACATGTCATGCACCGGCTATTGCCCTTCTCCTCCCAGAGTGATTTGTCCCCAAGTGTGGCATGTGCATCGCAGCATTTTATCAATCAAAAGCACACTTCGTTCACCTGAGGAGACAGAGTGAGTGTAAAACTGCTTGTGACTCAGCATGGTTAGAAAACATGGTTAAGAATTTCAGTTTGGTGTTTGTATGGTTTCTGATGTCCCGCATAGATGTACCTTAATGTACTTTTTATCGGGGCACTCTGATGAATATCTCAAATGTATTAAACAACACTGTGTATACTGTGTATACTTACAGAACCTCATGTCATAGGGTTGATGATCCACTTAGATGCTAGACAGCTTCTATGCCTTAAACCCCAGTAGTTACACCTAAAACCTTTCCTAAGACTAGAGGGCACCTTCGATCCTTTGCATACAGCGATGGGTGCAGAGCTCCCCTACATATAGTATGAGCCTATGGTATAATGCTAAAATACATTATACCACTTTGGATTGTATAATTTTTAAAAAATGTAATGACATTTTGTTAACAAAACTCTTAGACTCAATACTATCCGACTTTGACTATAAGAAGCAAAATGAATCATTACTTTTGAATGAGTGCTCATGCGTTAAACTGCACTTCTATCAGAAATGAATAAATGCTCGTAGCCCATTTTACTGGGGGAAATGCTAATCAGCTGGAGCATTTTACGCCACCTGTTTGTGCCAAATTGTCTGAAATGATGCAGTGCTTAGATCTCAAGGATAATATCTGTCTTACTGTATATCACCAAGTCTCAGGCCATAGTGAATGATAAGTGAGTGTGAATGGATGCAGATGGACAGCGCAGGGCAGGATGAAGGAGCCTTCTACGTAACAATCATTACACGCTCATCCAGAGGTCACAGCGTGATTTCCCAGCAATGGATTGTAAGCGGTCAATGCTCAGCAATGACAATGAATCTTTATTCCACGTAGGGAGGTTGGATTGTATCGCTGGGGAGAATCGCCATCAGCATTAACATGAATTCTTAATGGGGACTGGGCCACATACTAGCTGCCATTTAATGGACTGATTAGCCGTAACCATTTTTATTTAGCTGTTTATGATGAGGGAGCACATCAGTGACAATCTGCATGTGTGGGGGAAGCTTTATTCTTTGCACTTCAGAATGAACCCATTCACAGTTCATTCACCTTCTGTTATATAGACATATAGCTACTTTTTTTTTTATTCAGGTCTGGAAAGGGAATATATGCTATATTGTTGCTTAAAGTGTTGACCAGTGTCACACTGATGGCACATGGTAGGCTTATTAAAAAGATATATAAATACGGGCTCACCCTACATAGGCTTCTTAGTGCTATGTTCATCCCTTGTATCCTGCAGTATCCATTGGTCGGGTGTGCTGCTGGGATCCCCCACTGGCTATAGCGGTATTAACGTCAATCTATACTTCGAACATTGGAAGCTGTACATCAACACTGAGAGATCTCTACATATCAACAATGATACTTGCACAATCTGCCACCCATTTTCCAGAATTTGCTTTGCCCGCTCTATTATCAACCATATCCACATCCTATAACATCTCACCTGTAGATTTCTTTACCAGTCACATTCACATCCTTCCCCTCCTCCACAACATCATGGAAACACCCATAGGATATTACCATCTAGGCTGCCAGTATCTTTATATGTCCATTCTGTTGGCATCACCAAGCCCTCTTCATGCCACTGCCAACCAAGCCTACCATGTTTGCTTGGAACACGATCCATGAGCCAGCACTCACTTAAAGTCATCACTTCGTCTTTCATACTACATTTTATGTTTCTTCATTAAACTTTCTGCAATAAAGTTGGTTACTTTAAGTGAGCACTGGATCGTGGATCGTGTACCAAGCAAACATGGTAGGCATGGTTGGCAATGGCATGAAGGGGGCTTGGTGATGCCAACAGAATGGACCTGAACGTCGTATAAAGATGCTGGCAGCCTAGAGGGTAATGCCCTGTGGGTGTTTTCATGATATTCTGGTGGAGGGCAAGGATGTGTGGTGACTGGTAAAGAAATCTACAGGTGAGATGTTATAGGATGTGGGTAGGGTAGATAATAGAGCGGGCAAAGCAAATTCTGGAAAATGGGTGGCAGATTGTGCAAGTATCATTGTTGATATGTAGATATTTCTCAGTGATCTACAGCAACTAATGATAGAAAACATTCTGGTTTTGCAATTCAGGGACATTAAAGATATCCAAATTGATGACAGCTCCTGCTAAAATAGAAAAACACGATGGGCCTCATTTATTAAATACGTCTAAGCTTAAGACTGTCTTTGTTGCCCATAGCAACAAATGAGAAGTCATAGCAACCAATCAGAATCCAAAGCAACAAATTAGAGCTCAGATTTTATTTTTTCCAAGCAGTACAAAAAATTAAAACTGGGCTCTGATTGATTGGTATGGGCTCTGATTTGTTACTATGGGATCTTTTTGGTTGCTATGAGCTCTGATTGGTGGCTATGGGCTCTGATTGGTTACTATTGGATCTTATTGGTTGCTATGAGCTCTGATTTGTTGCTATGAGCTCTGATTTTTTTACTATGGGATCTTTTTGATTGCTATGAGCTCTGATTGGTGGCTTTGGACAACAAGGACTGTCTTACGCTCAATCAGATTTCATAAATGAGGCTCCCTGTTGTGGGTGTCTGAAAGGGCTAGTAGGGCAAAGTAGATGTAAGATTTGTGTCTCATTATTATTGTTGTTTATTTTCTGTTACATGATAACCAATAATATACTGCATTAATTAGCTGGTATAGATGGATTTCCTCTTGTGCAAGATTGTGGACCGGGCTTGTGCACCCCATGCTAACAGTGACTATAACCTCCCACCCCCCGCCACCCATTATGTTACCAGATTTTACCACCAAAAACAGAAGAACTTGTTATTTCTCATCACTTCCATGATACTTGAGTCAGTTCTCCACCTCTTTACTTCCTTAAAAAAGAGTTCCTCTGGTCAGTCTCACCACTTAATTATAAAATGAATCTGGACCAGCCACACCAGATTATCTTTTTTCCAATGTCCTGATAGCAGCCTCTTAAATAAAACAGTAACCTTTCCTAGTTTTCCCAGTCAACAAATTGTTTTTCATGATTTAACCTTGTGGTGGAATTTGAGATTGATAAAAGCCTAACACGTTAGCACCTCCTGCCCAAATTTTATAAACAACATGAATTTTTTCCCACTGTGCTCCCTACTTTTAGCAAATAAATAAATTATGTGCAGATATTTTATATCATAAACACAACAGAGCCAATTTGAATATGTTAAAACAGAATGTATTTTATTGCACTTCTTATAGGCTCCCAACATTGCTTTTCTGCCTGCAGGTCATCTGTAAGCTTGCTAAGAGCCTAACATAGCAAAAATGGGACATTCATTGCTCAAAAAACACAAAAACAAGGCCATACTCACAGTTCAAAGGCTGGACTGAAGACTGAACCCAGTAAGAGGCAACACAGGCCCCTGTGCTACTTGGGAAAGATAAACAGGTGCAGCTAATTGTTGAGCAGTAGCTCACATACCCCTCCACTAGGGGAACAATTGCACATTAAATTAATACCTGATAACAACAGTATGCAAAAAAAATACAGTATAATACATGGGGAGATTGCACAAATGCAAAAATACTGATAAGACAACCACTTACATGCCTTCAATGTGTGAGGTGGGTGGTTGCTGGTGTTATAATTTAATGTGCAGTCTTATTGTTCCCCTAGCAGGAGGTGTGTGAGCTGCTGCTCAGCAAATCAGCTGCACCTGTTTATCTTTCCCAAGTAGCATAGGGGCCAGTGTTGCCTCTTACTGGGTTCAGTCTTCAGTCCAGCCTTTGAGCTGTGAGTATGGCCTTGTTTCTAAGAGCCTACCTTCTCAGAGAAAGGGAAAAGTGGCACTTGTGCCCATCCTCCCCATTCATTCCTATGGGAACTATAAGTATAACAAAAAAACATACTTGCTTGGCTAAGTTCAGAACTCCTATAGGGATGAATGAAGATGACCTATCTCATTCTCTGAGACTTAGCTTAGAGCTAACCTGCAGCATGGAGAAGTCCTTATAGGAAAACCCCATTAACATTGGAAGAAGGCTTCTACAGACGAGGCATCACTTAGATTTGCATTTATAGTATCTCTGGCATTATTATTTGTGATTTTCACCATAGTCTACCAGCAATCACTATTTATCCATGAAACGCCGCTTCTCTTTATACAATATCGAATACAAGAGATGAAGCGCTATCAATCCATCACGGAGGCTGACATTTCCTGATATGTACATGGTAAAGGAGACACTGTTTAGTGTTTTTCAGATAACTCTGCAGAGCTGTAAAAATAATTTATTCACATCTGTCAAGCGCGGTGTACATGTGTATTTGTGTTTCTTACATTCCATTATAAAGACATCTTTCTTGCTAAATCAATTCCAATACATCTGTAGACTCATTTGAGATAGCGCACATAGAAAGGCAATAGTTTATACAATAGCTTCTAATAAATGTATTGGATATTTGTTGATTGTTTCTGACTTTCATTGCAAGGATGTAAACTTAGCAAAAGGAAAGGGTTTATCCAAGAGACAGGCCACAAGGAAAGGGGGAATTTGGCAATGGTGGAAAAAGGGCTTTTACCAGGAAGTTTTACATCAAAATTATGCTTAAAGTAGTTGTTCAGGGTCAAAAAAGCAACACCATGCATGTCTACTTTATTTTGTTATATTGCAGCTCAACTCCATTAAAGTGAATGTGGCTGATTTTCTATACAGCACAACCCGTAGGCAGTCATATCTGTAAGAATGTAGTCATTTTTGAGGTCCAGCTTGTTACCCCATATACACTATCTGTCACCCCACCGATACAGCACAACCCGTAGGCAGTCATATCTGTAAGAATGTAATCACTTTTGAGGTCCAGCTTGTCACCCTAGGTACACTATATGTCACCCCACCGATACAGCACAACCCATAGGCAGTCATATCTGTAAGAATGTAGTCACTTTCGAGGTCCAGCTAGTCCAGCTAGTTGATTCTACATAGTTTGACCAAACGTGTGAGAAAATTCATGCTCAGGATGTCATTTTTTTCTATATTGCTAGTCCTATCTTAAACCCTTTCCCAAACACAAACCATTATTGAAATAAACCCATATCCAAAGCACAAAACACTTTTCTAGACCCTATGGGCATAGTGATCACCTCTAAGCAATCACCTCATTGTCATCACTGGAAAAAAAATGGAAGCAGATCACATGGAATCCATTACTGAAATAGGTGATGTCACTGTCCTGAGCCTTCTCCTCCATGCACAAGGATCTCGCACCTGTCCCAGAGCATGCCCACAACACTTCCCCATAGAAGTCAGAGTCATTTCCAGACACCAGTTTACTATTTTCATGTGGCTACTGTAAAGCAAGTCAATGAGCGGCTTAGAGCAGATCATTAGCTTATGTAAGATGGTCACCTCGATAATCACGTACAGTTGAAACCAGAAGTTTCCATCCACTGTATAGAAAGCCCCATCTGCAGGTTTCTTTTACTATCTGACATGAAATCAGAATAAACCTTCCCCATTTTGGGTCATTTGAGTCATAACATTATTTATATTTGCCAAATGACAGAATATTGAGAGAGAAAAATTTTAAGGCATTTTTATCACTTTCTGCAAAGTCAAAAGATTCCATCCATTTCATTAGTATTTGGTAGCATTGCCCTTAAACTGTAGGACTCGGGTCAAACGTTCTGGATCCTTCCACAAGCTTCTCACAATAGTTGGTAGGAATTTTGGCCCCTTCCTCCTGACAGAACTGATGTAACTGAGCCATCTTTGGAGGTCACTTTGCTCACACCGGCCTTTTCAGCTTTGCCCATAAATTTCCAATAGGATTGAGATCAGGGATTTGTGATGGCCGCTCCAAAACATTGACTTGGTTCTCCTTAAGCCACTTTGTAACCAGTTTGGCAGTAACTTCAGGTCATTGTCCATTTGGCAGTCCCATGGATATGTGTCACTTTATATAGTGTATGTAAACTTCTGGTTTCAACTGTACATAAAATAAAATACTACAATGAAAAAAAATAAAAAAAAGTATAAAAATAAATACATCTTAGTAATTGATTTTAATAAAAAAAAAAAAAAAAAGGAAAAATAGGTGATACTATACATTCAATTTAATTTGATCACTTACAATCAACCAAGCTGGGATCTTTATTAGACTGACACACAATCCTTTTCTCTGCCAAGAAAAACTAGTGCCTTCCACTAACATGTGCCTAAGCCAGATGTCTCACCAACCATTTTGTCAGGGAGTACCATGATGTTTGCATGTTTGCATATGGCTGTACTTGAAGGCAATGAATACATCTTAGCTGGTGAATGGAGCAGAGATCTGCAGGGTTATATCTAGGAGCAACTAGAACTAAATCTTTGCCTGTCATCTAAGTGCACAATTTACTGTACCTGGAGTTATAAGAGACCAAACAAGATATCTGTAGCATTAGCTGAGCCTATTTTCTAGCTGTGAACATACTCACGCGCCGCTTTCACACCTGAGCAGATGTCACTGATGTTTTGTGCACTTAAAACATATGGAAAATCCATGCCATTTGCACTCGCTGTTGGCACCGTTCCCTCAAATGTTAACGTACGTGGGAGAGATGTGTTTTACTATATTTTTCTCTGTTTTAAAATGTTCTTTACACTTGTCATTTACCTTAAAGAAAAACAATGTTTTATCTATAGACTTTTTATGGTGCTCGTCCACATTTTGTTTAACAGTAACATTACATGTATTGTTCTTGCAGAGCAACATCATATCCATTGTTATCAAAAATGCAATATTTTGTTTTCCCATCCAGTTGCATGACCTTTAAGGCTATGTCTACACAGCAGGCAAAAACGACCGTTTTTTTGGCAGTTTTAGGATTTTAAAACCACTGAAAATACAATCGTTCAGCCAGCCCATAGACAATAAGGGTGCGTTCACACGGCAATGGACAAATACCGGTCGGTTTATCCGACCGGCATTTGTCCGGTTTATGTGCTGCGCACACGACCGCGATGACCGGAGAAAAGCCCTCCCCCTTCACATTCACTTGCACATATTCTGTCCGAAGCCCGTTGTGCTCGTTTGTGGTCTGCAAAACCGCAAACCGTTTGAAAAACCGGCCGCAAACCCGTGCCATGGGGACATGCCCTAATAGAAAAAAATTTTACCGTATCTACACAAGGGGGAAAGGACATTTAAATTTTTCTATGGGGGTCTATTAAAAACTAGGGTTTTTACCCCCAAGGGGGGTTTTTCATTTTGCAGGGGTGTCTCTTTTTTCTACCTCCCTTCCCGTGGTTCTGGGGGAGGTTTCATACCCGTAGAGGGGAAAGGGGACTGAAAATAGGAGAAATTTTTTTGGGGGCTTTTGGCTTTTTTTCCCCATGCTTTGGGGAGGATTCAGTCTAAATTGCCCCTTTCCCTTTACTTGCCCTGCTTTTTTCGGGGGAGCAGGCTTCCTTCCCGCCCCAATGCCTTTCCCTTTGGGGTTTCCAGTGGCCCCCCACTTTTTTTTTAAAAGTGCTATGTCGGTGTTTTGATCCCCAAACCCAAAATTTCCCCTCACTTCAGCTCCCTCTCACAGTATATGTCCCGGGGAGAAACCCCATTAAAAGGGGGAAATAAAAAGACAAGCTGCAAATTTTAAATTTTCTTTAGAAGGGGAAACTAGAATTTAAGGGGGCCCCTAACAAAATGTCCCCTTTCCCCCACCACCTTGTTTCAGCACCCCAAAATAATGATCAAAAAAGATTTTAGGTACTTCATATTTCAAGAATAAAATAATAAATGTTAAAATAGCAAAACAGCTACCAATTTTTAATTCCCTTTTCAAAAATTTCAGCGTTCTTGGCACCTGAGTTTTTTCCCCCTCAACCTTTTTTCCTATTGCACTGCTTTGGTTTCTAAAAGCAAAAATTGATGCCCTTTTTTACCCAAAACCTTTTTTTTTATTAGATTGCCCAGAAAAAGATGGGCGGAGGGGCTTTTTTTAATAAGAGCCCGCATTGGGGAAAAATATCAGTACGAGGTGCCTTTTTTTCTTTTTCCCAAAATTAAAAAAGCATGTTTTAAAAAAAATTTAAAAGTGACTTTTAAAATAATTAAAATAGCCCCAATTTTAAAAAAGGGTTTCCCCTTTGGATGGGTTTTTCAATTGAAAAGGGTCATGAAATTGAAAATCTTCCATACCCGACAGGAAATGGCGGTTTGGGTAAAGTTCACCCCGAGTTTTCAAGTGTTTTTTTTGATTTAGTCTTTTTGGAAATTTTCGTGTTTCGGATCCCAAAAAGGACCCAAAAAACAAAGGGTAACTTTAAAAACCGGGCCCTTGTTCAAAAGTGAAATTGGGGGGGCCCCCAGTTACAAAAAGGGTACTTACAAGCTGGGGGTTACTTAGGGGCAGAAAAAGGGGTTTTGGGGCCCCCCTCGGCCCGTAAATATATTTACTATTTTTCCCTAAAGGGAAACCCTTTAAAATCTATCATTTTTCTATCCCTTAAACATAAAAAATTTAATTTTAAATTTTAATAATTCTTTTCCCTTTACTCAAAATATTTAAAAACCTAATTATTCACCTCTTAAATTTTAAACCCCTTTTTTTCTTCTGGGAAAAAGGGAACAACCCCTTTCTACATCATGTCTGGTGGACACCCCTAAAAAAAATAAGATCCCCTTTTATTTTAAAGCAAAGTACTAGGGTTTCCCCCAAGGGGTCCAAGCCCCTTTTCTTGGGGATTTGTCCCTAATTCTTTTTGACACCCGAACCCAAAAAAGGCCCCTTGTGACCCCCGGGGCTGCCCGCAGGGGACACTTGTAGACAGAGGTGAGAAATCACAATTTAAAACGTCAAAAATCTGACCTCGCCGACATTTTTTCGCTAGTAACCTTTGGGTTCATCAAAGGGTTAAAGTTTTCCGAAACACATGTGGTCTGAGCTCACTTCCTTTATAAAAATTTTTGGTAAAAACCCCCCTTTAGGTTTCTCGCCAAATTTTCCAAACAAGAATTTCCCCATTAAAAACCCCCTCCCCCTTCCCGCTCTCCTGCACGCACACTCCCTAAAAAGTCCCGCTAAAATACCACCTTTTCTCTCATGAGCCAAAAAAATTCAGACAAAATTTTACCATCTTTTATAACGGGCCCCTTTTCCCCCTCATCTTTTCCGTATGCCCGCGCCAAAGCACTGCAAACCCCAAGACACCCCAAACCCCGACTTGGGTGGGCTTCCGTTTATTTTCTTTAAATTTTTGAACCTTTTCGTTTCTCACCTAGAATGAACTGAGCAGAAAAAGGGATACCCTTATACAAACACAAAAACCAAATTATCAACTCCCATCAGGGCCCCATCTTCAATGGTCTAATATGCTATTTAATTGGGAATTTTAAATTTCCATTGTACGTAGACTATTTTCATATTATCTTCCCCTAAAACACTTCTCCTATATATTAAAAAGAAATTTATTTTAATAGGGGCTGCAGGCCCCCATTAAATACATGTTCCATTTTTACTTTTATACATTGTTTTCAAGGATATTTTTTAAAAAAAACCACTTTTTCTTTTTCCCTAAAAATATTCATTTATTTTTAAAAAATGCTGTAGGCTCTATTTTGGGGTTTTGACCTTCCCCCCTCCCACATTTTTAACTTTTTAACTTCCCCATTTAAATTTTTTCTCTTACGGGCCCCCCCAAACTAGCCCCCCAATTCAAACCCCGTCACAATTTTGGGAAAAAAGGGGGGGGGGGGGGAAATTAAAAATGGGGAGCAAAAAACAATTTAAAATAAAATAGGGAAACTTCAACCACCATTTATCCCGTTTTCCCTCCACTTCGCACTAAAACAGGCTGCAAGCAGAAAAAAAAAAAATCCCTTTTCATAGATGGGTTTTCATAAAAAATGGGAACCCAAAAAACCCCTCCCCGGGGTGCATTTGCCACAACAATGGAGCAAAATTTGCAAAAGAATATACATGCATTCCCCAATTTGTTAAATTGAAACCCTGGGCCCCACATGATGAATCCCCATAACATTACAGGGCCCGGGGAAAAAAGGGGAAAAATGTGAGCAGGGGGGGGGGAGATGGAAGGGAGGAAAAAAAAAAAAAAAAACATGTGGGGAATCTTTATGCTTCCCCAACGGCATATATTCAAGGTTGTATATTCCCCCTTGAACCCTTTCTTAATCCAAATTATGTTTTTTTCAAAAATTGTTTTTATAGGGAATCGCAAGATTTAAATAAAATGCCGAAAAAGAAAAACCCCTTAATTAGGCCCAATTTTTTGGGTTTTAATGAAATTGGGGTCTGATACCCTTCAGACAAAATATTTCGGAAAAAAACGGTACTAATAGTTTTTTACATTTTTTAGCTTGGGATCCACCCTTTTCAAAAAAAAAAAAGGGGGTTTTCCATAGGCCAATTTTGAGGGGTTTGTAGAAAATCTTCCCAATTAGAGAATTTTTAAAGAAGGAAAAGTATAAAGTTAAATTTCCCCGTTTTCCCAAAAAAATGCCAAATATGTTACTAAATATAAAACCATTACAATAAAACCAATTAACCACCATACAGGACCATAAGGGGGCATGTATTAAAATGTCTAGGTGTAAATTTTTTGCCCAAAAGCAACCAATCAGAGTTCCCCTTAAAATTTTTTCGAACACTATAAAGGGGCACTCTGATTGGGTTTGTAGGCAACAAAAAAGTCTTACACCTTTAAAAGTTTTCAAAAAATGGTAGATACAAGTACACACGTACAGTTATTTTAGGACTCACAGGTGAGTCTCTGATAAATTTCACTTTCCCCCTTTTTTTCCATCCGGTCCCCGGCCACCATGAGGACTTTTCTTGGACACCCAATGTCTCTGAGAAATTACAAAAACAAAAAAAAACCTGAGCTCAAATCCCCCCCTGTACACATCTCCCTTTGAACAAACTCCCCCCCTTTGTTCCCCGTCGTAATAATTACCCCCTTTGGTGCCCCGGTATTAGTTTTAAGGGGCCCCCAAGGTAATAGATAGGGGTCCTCATAGGAGGTACAGGTAGAAAGGGTTCCCCTAAATAGAAAGGGGAATCGGTGGGGGCCCCCATGGGGGAAATTGATGGTCCCCCCCAGCCCCGCTTGCGTCCCACTCAAATTCCAGCCGTGTGGGGCCCCCCAACTTCGGGGGTTTTGGAGCCCCAAAACATACAGTGGCCCTTTTGGGGGGGACCAACATACAGGGGGGCCCTTTTGGGGGCCCCACAACTAGGGGTTTAAGGGGGGCCCCAAACATACAGGGGCCCTTTTGGGGGGGGCCCCAAAAATACAGGGCCCTTTTGGAAGGGGGCCCCAAACATTACAGGGGCCTTTGGGGGGGGCCCAAAGTACAAGGCCTTTGGGGGGCCCAAAAAATACAGGGCCTTATGGGGGGGGCCCAAAAAAACTTGGCCTTTTGGGGGGGGCCCCCCAAGTACAGAGCCCCTTTTGGGGGGGGCCCAAACGTCAGGGGCCTTTGGGGGGGGGCCCAACGTACAGGAGCCTTCTGGGGGGGGTGCCCAAATGTCAGAGCCTTCTGGGGGGGCCCCCAAAAGACAGGGCCTTCGGGGGGGCCCCCAAAGTACAGGGCCTTCTGGGGGGCCCAAATGTCAGGGGGCCTTCTGGGGGGGCCCCAAACGTACAGGGGGCCCTTTTGGGGGGGGGCCCCAACTACAGGGGCCCCTTTGGGGGGGCCCCCCAAAAATACAGGGGGCTTTTTGGGGGGGGCCCCCAAAAGACGGGGGCCCTTTGGGGGGGCCCAAACTTACAGGGACCTTCTGGAGGGCCCAAACGTACAGGGACCTTTGGGGGCCCCCAAACATACAGGGGCTTCTGGGGGGGCCCAAATTACGGACCTTCTGGGGGGGCCCCAAAATGTACAGGGGTCTTTTGGGGGGCCCCAAACTATAGGGCCTTCTGGGGGGCCCCAAATGTAAGGGCCTTTTTTTGATGCAATGGCCGGAGCTCAGATGGGGGGGCCCACTCTGAAAGAAAACCCAGTGCTGCCGCCAGCATGTAGTTCAGGGCTTCTTTTTATTTCTATTTCTTCACGCGGCGCAAGCTTGTAAATGGCACGGGCGGCCCCTCCTCCTTCCCCGGGGCCGGGGGGCAGGACATTTAAATCGTGGGCCCCGCCCACGGCCCGAAAGGAGGAGGGGCCGCCGCTGCCAGTCACAAGGCTGCACGCGCTGAAGAATAGAAAGTAACAGACACCCACTGAACCATGCGGGCGGCAGCCCCTGGTGATTTCAGAGCGGGCCCCTCCCCATTTAGTAGCCCCGGCCCTTCCCATCAGTAGCCCGGGCCCCCCCATCGTAGCTCCGGGCCCCCGGCACAATGCGGCGCAGTCAGCGGGCGTGGAACCCCAAGGGAGAGAGAACAGGCCCGTCCTCTTTCCTTTCCCTTATAATGAAGCAAGGGGGCGGTACCTGCCAGCGGCGGCGGGCCCCGCCTTGCTTCATAGACTGGCTGGGCCCTGTACGGGAGTACTGCCTGTACCCCCCTATCGGCGGCCCTGCTCTTACTGGAGCTAGTACTTTGCTATAGATATAAGGCTCTTTTGTTAATAGGTGGTGCTCCACCAGATTGATATTTAGAAAGGGAGTTTGTTCCCTCTTTCAGACAGCAAAAAAGGGTTAAATGATGAGGTGAGAGATCAGGTTTTTTAAATAGTGAGTATAGGGGTTTAAAGAGTTATATATAATAAAAGTTACGTTTTAGTGTTTAACAGATAGAGAACTGATAGAGTTTAAGTTTGCCTATGGCAAAATAGTAAATATAGTGATCAAAAGTCACTCTCTGTTCTCTTGCGAGATTCCCAATTTTTTGGAGATTATGTGCCCTCAGGCTGTAAGGCCCGGTACGAATGTTACCTCTGCACCCCCTGTAGCTACACCCCTGGATCCAAACATGCATCTAACAAAAATAGACCAAAAAACTGGCTTTGGCGTGTTGGGACATGTCGCCCCTGATGTGTTTCTGATGTGTCTTTTGGATCCGTTCAAAGTATTGTCATGTCAATTTTTGATCCGTTTGACACAGCATATGCCCTATGTAAAACTATAAGATGTGTTCCTGCTGCAGCCAAAATACATTCAAACACGTACCTGTGTATTGGATGCGTTTTGGATGCGTTTTACGCCGCGCTTTTGGATGAGTTTTTTGGATTGAAAACAGACCCAAAAGCGTACTGAACATGCCATGTGAACATACCCTTAGTTATAATCTATAAAACTTAAACCTCAAAAAAAAGAAGCCACAATTGTGTTTTTTTACCATTCTACCTAGCTGGAGAGGTTGCAGCCACAAGCATTGTGAGGCAGTGGAGGTGCACATTTGTCCTATTTGCCTAGCGTCCAAAAATTTCTTATCCCGGCCCTACTGACGCCTTTAGACACACATATTAGTAAATTGGGTGGCACCTCTTATAGTTGTACCTGGCACAGCTATATGAGGAGCTGGGTTCCTGTATATGCATGTTTAGCACCTCTAAACTCTGCTTGTAATGGGGGTCATGGAGGTTTTTTTGTTGTATGCATAAAAGGCAAAGTACATCTGAGGAATGTGCTATCTTTAGTACCCATATAGATGCAGATGTAAATGTATACATCCTTTAGCTTATCCTTTAGAGCTCCCATTGGTGATCATGTGATATTTTTCAAAACGGTGATTGGTTTTAGCTATGTTTTAAACCATGGCGGCAACATACATGGACACTATAGTGAGCAAGAGTCTATTACTCGAAATGCGTCTGTCTGCTACACCGCAGTTGGTGTCTGTGGCCTTTGTGCTTATACATTGTACTTGAAGCAATAAAGTATCTGTTTTTACTACTACCAGATTTTGGATTCCTTTGTGACACCTAGTGAAGCTGGAACGCGCTACCGGATATCCGATACCTGTCTATGTCATGGAGGTTTAGACCACCAGCTATCACCCATCAATGGCGTGTGCTCATTGAAATAGTTTGTGCTATTGAAACTAACATTCACCTTTTGCCTCTTCTGATTGACCTTGAGGGCTCAGGAACACTATATCCACATAGTCCAGATAGTCTGAAGATTGTTACGCATGTGCAGACTCAGCAACTACTGTTGATTTTTCTTATTAGCTAATCTATTAACTGCTCCAAAATTAGTGCTTGTCTGGTTACAGCTGCTATTAATATACAGGAGACACACATTTTGACTATGAGAGAAGTATTGAAACTGAAAAAAACAAGATCTGTTTTCATCAAAGGCCACATTCATTCAATGTGTTTGCCATCCAAAGACTAGAGAATCTAAACGTATTGGAAAGGATGTGATAGTGTCGTAACATCAAATAATATTGTTCAGCCTGACCTTCAGTCTATTGCAATGCTCAACTGTGTTAGTTATTGCTGATTTTCTGGGTCTTTGTATTTACCCACATTGTATCATTTGTAATGATGGCCATGCTCCATTTAATTGAAAATCTCAGTAGCAGCTCTTTGATCTGTTGTGTTTGAGAGAAAATGCTTCTATACACAAGACACAATGGAGAACGACATCCATAGGAACATTGACTATTGACCTTAATCTAACACTTCTGACCAGAATCAACTAATTCATCTCTCTTTAAATTGTTTTTTTCATTTCTTTACAGTACTTAAAAAAAAACTGAAAAGGGGGATTGGGTTCCTCAACTCAATGACTACAAATTCATAAAATTTTCCCTTTTTTAAATTTACATAAACAGCACATGCAAAGAAGCTCTGCTTCAGAATCAAGACAACTTTTACTAGCGGGGAAGGGGTCAAACCCATTTTTCCCCCCCGGGGAAAAATTTGCAAATGCTTTACCTCAAAGGGGCCCTTTTGGGGGTTGATGAGGGTGCCTGGGTATGGCTGTCAGATCCATCCAAACATCTGTAATTGGGGGGTGAAGAGCATTTGGAGGTTTCCACCAAGCTCCGAATACACAAGGGGGCTAGCCCCCCCCTTTTCGGGTGGCCCTACCTCTCCAAAGCTTTGTTTTCCCCCGGGGAAATTGAAAATCCGAGCCCTTTGCCCTTTTCCCCATTTTGGCCCCCTTTCCCAAACCTTGTGTCCTTTAATTTTTCGTGGGCCACATAAAATGACATGATGGGCTGAGTTCAGCCTGCAGCCTTTAGATTGACACTTGTGATTTAGTGCTACTTATTAGAAGCACCTTCTATGTAAGTTCATGCCCAACCTGTAAAACCAGCTTGAAACATGTTTTAGGGTACAGCCACACGGCACTGACAAAATACCAATTGGATTCTTTAATCAGAATTTTATAGTTCTTTGAAAGTTTAGGAGAACGGTTTCTTGCGACGATTTGTGGACTTGGCTGTCCCCCTTAGCCAATGAACAGTACAGGCTCTGGACCTAAAACCGGGGCGGAAGAATGTGCATGGTACAAGTTTTTGTGATGGTTTTCAGATTTGAAATCCGACCGTCAAAAAATCCGAGCTGTGTAGACTACAACTCAGATTTTCTATTGATGTCTACGGGGATGGCTGACAGTCGGTTTTCAGATGATTTTCAAATCCGAAAAAATGGTCTGAAAAACCTACTAAGAACCATGCAGTGAGGACATAACCTTAAGGTTTTTTTATGGGCCAGACATTGATTTAGGGCAGAACTATATTCCCTATGGGACACTAAACAACAGAAACATAGCTTTTTTAGTTCAGTTTTTCATACTTTTTCCCTAATCGAACATTTCCTGAGCTTCAAGACTCTCTAAAATAGCTGGAGGTCTCTACAAGGAGCAACAGTAAACCTTGCTGAACAGGACATGTTCCAGATTGTGAAATATTCAGCACTAAATACTCAATAGTTGGAACTCCAATTGCGACTTCAAATAGGTGACACTAGAGAAACAGTTTTCTTCCTTCTATAAGAAAACTGATTTTTATTTCTTTTCTACCAAAGAGCATTGCTTGGCCTGTAAGACTCTGCTAACCAGCTGGTGGTCTCTAACAGGATAAACAATACACTCTGGTGCACAAGACATTGTAAAAATATTCTACACCAAATACCTCAATAGATAGTTGGCGCTCCAACAGTTTATCAAATGCAGAATGTAATTATTGTTCCATTTTTTAAAAAAAAAATAAATCACCATCATACATACTAGTTCTATAATAGTGGAGCAATGGGGCAGCCCTTTTTCAGGTTTTTATGTAGGTCAAGCAGACTTCTATATGCACAAGTTCTTTTCCTCAATTGTGGTTGCTAAGACACAGCTTGTAGTGAGCCCAGGGCTCTTGGAGGTTGCAATTATGCATGCCCACACAGGACCACTTGGTGACTGACATTTGCAATTCTTCATGTGATCTATGGGTCATCGCTTTTGGAGTGTTAGCTTTATTCTTAAGTATTTGATATAGATTAGGTGAATTATGAGGCCGGTCCCAACAGGTTAGCAGTCAAGACAAGTTAGAAGTCAGAGTTCTGCCCATACATAAATACATATTTGTAAAATATTCTGTATTACCTGGTGAACATCGAAAAATATATAGATCTTATTTTTAGTGATCGCTTGTGGTCTCTTCTCTAGTCATGTTACTATCAGTCACCACTTTCATTTTCCTTCCCTTTTGGCCTGCTATAGTGCATAGCAAAACATGCAGTGCACAGAGCAGGGTTGCAGAGCCCATGATGTACAGGAATTACCATACCACCTTACCTAGAAGTGTAGTCCTATAGCACGGGTGCACAACATTTTCTGGTTTAAGGGCCACATGTCATACTTTACCTCTTGCAGGGGCTGCAGTAAATCTCATAGGGGTATTCCTCATCTCAGACCCTTCTTCAGTTGTAAATACCCAAAATGGCTGAGAAGTTTTGGTTCCACTTTAAGGACTGTCAAGATCAGAATGGGGGGTCGGTCCCTGCTCGCTTCTCCAGAAAGAGGATATGAGGCACCTATTTTCATTGTACTTTTGGAGGTTACAGAAGTGGCTGTTTCACAAGTATAACTAGAGAGAATAACACACATACATGGCCTCCTCTCTAACTCATTTCCTCCTGTCCAAGTCTGAAACCTATCAAACTTTTTTATGTTATATTTTGTGAATCTGCCGTGATTGTGTCAGAAATGAAATCAGGAGATAACACAGAAATAGTTTCACTGGATTGCTTATTTGGTTTGCTTAAAATACAACATACAGCCCTATAGTGCCTGACATAAGGTGCCCACCATAATCGTGCTTGCCATACAGTGCCCATAATAAAGTACTTACCACACAGTGCCCACTATAACAGTGCCAGCAATAGAGTGCCCACCATAACAGGTCCAGACATACAGCGCCCACTATAACAGTGCCAGCCACACAGTGCCCACCATAAAGTAATTACCACACAGTGCCCGCTATAGTAGTGCCAGCTATACAGTGCCCACTTTAACAGTGCCGGAAATAGAGTGCTCACCATAACAGGGCCAGCCATGCAGTGTCCACCATACAATGCCCACCATAAAGTAATTACCACACAGTGCCCTCAATAACAGTGCCAGCTATACAGTGCCCACTTTAACAGTGCCAGCAATAGAGTGCCCACCATAACAGGTCCAGACATACAGCACTCACGATTACAGTGCCAGCCACAAAGTGCCCACCATAACAGTGCTTGCCATACAGTGCCCACCATAAAGTAATTACCACACAGTGCCCTCTATAACAGTGCCAACTATACAGTGCCCACTTTAACAGTACCAGCAATAGAGTGCTCACCATAACAGGGCCAGCCATGCAGTGTCCACAATAACAGTGCCAGCCACATAGTTCCCACCAAAACAGTGCCCACCATACAATGCCCACCATAAAGTGATTACCACACAATGCCCACCATAACAGTGCCAGCAATGGAGTTTCCACCATAACAGGGACAGCCATGCAGTGTCCACCATAGCAATGCCATCAGTTGTCAAAAGTGGAGGACAGAGACAGTGCTGATGGGTGAGGGCTGCGCTGAGGGGAGCTACAGACCTCATCCTACCTCTCTAACCGCTCCTTCAGTGTCTCATTTTCGGGTTCCATCTCCGCTCCTCTTCCTCTTGCTGTTGTGGTTCCACAGGGATCTGTTCTTGGACCTCTCCTCTTTTCAATTTACACAGCCCCCATTGAACAAACCATCAGCACATTTGGCTTCCAGTACCATCTCTGATGCTGATGACACTTAACTATACACCTCCTCCCGAGACATCACTCCTGCCCTGCTAAAAAACCCAGGGCCTGTCTGTCTGCTGTCTCTGACATCATGTCTTTCCTCTATCTTAAACTAAACCTCACTAAAACTGAACTTTTAGTCATCCCACCGTCTACTAACCACCCCCACCCTGCTATCTCTCTCTGTGTGTGTGGCTCCACCATAACTCCTAGGCAGCAGGCCCGCTGTCTGAGGGTTATACTAGACTCGGATCTGTCCTTCACCCCCTATATCCAATCCCTTGCCCGCTCCTGTCACCTGCACCTAGGGACGTAGCTATAGGGGGTGCAGAGGTAGCAGTCGCTACCGGGCCCTGCAGCCTGAGGGGGCCCCAAAAGCCCTCCTGCTACAGCATTGTCAATGGCACATGGTAACTGAGGGGCCCCATTTCACTATTTGCACTAGGGCCCAGGAGCTTCAAGTTACACCTCTGCCTGCACCTCAAGAACATCTCAAGAATCCGTCCTTTCTCACTGTGGAAACAAGTCAAACTCTCATTGTTGCTCTTATTCTTTCTCGTCTTGACTACTGTAACTCCTTGCTTATCGGTCTGCCTCTCTGTAAACTCTCTCCTCTCCAATCTTTCCTGAATGCAGCAGCCAGGCTTGTCTTTCTTTCCAGCCGCTATACTGATGCCTCTACCCTGTGTCAGTCTCTGCACTGGCTGCCTATTTATTACAGAATGCAACACAAACTAATCACTCTCACCCATAAAGCTCTCCACAGTGCTGCACCCCCCTACATCTCCTCCCTCATCTTTGTCTACCACCCTCCCCGGGCTCTCCGCTCTGCTATTGATCTAAGATTACACACCTCACTCATCCGAACCTCCCATGCCCGTCTCCAAGATTTTGCACGTATTGCACCAATTCTCTGGAACATGTTATCCCATGTGATCAGGCACACTCACAACCCTCACAGTTTTAAGTGCGCTCTGAAAACTCATCTTCTTAGACAAGCCTATCAAGATCCCTAATTGTCAACCCCCCAAATTCTGTCACAGATTCGTCACTTCCTGCACTTTGGCACCCACAGGCACTTATCTGTATATAGATGTATGGTTGGGATGGCAGGTTCATCCACTTTTTAAAGGGTATACTCCCCCATATTTATGTAACATGGCTGGACCATTGTAAACCAAGCACTTGTCACCCTTTGTTTCACCCATACAACCTAATAGATTGTAAGCTCTTGCGAGCAGGGCCCTCACATCTCATGTCTCATTTGTCAGCTTTTTTATAATGTAATGTCTGGTTTGTCTGTAATTATACCCTCTATATTGTAAAGTGCTTCGAAATATGTTGCCGCTATATAAATAAAGATTATTATTATTATTAGGCCCACAGACTGAATGTTCACCCCCGTTCTATAGTCATGTCATTGAGGTGTAAAGTCCAGGCAGGCTCGTACCTGAACAATTCCTGTTACACTGAGCCTCATTTATCAAAACTTTATAACAGGAACACTATCCTTCGTTGCCCATCATAATCAATCACAGAACAGTTTTATGTTTCTCTTTTTTCCCTAAGACTGTTGTTGAATAATCGCTGGTCTTCTATTCACTAGTGTCAATCAAGAACAAAAATATAAACTGGCAGAAAAGGCCCATTTGACAAACGTGGGGATTTGTGATTTGTTTATTGCTGTAGACTCACCATTTTTTTTTTTAGAAACTGAAATATAAGTGAATGAGCCTGAAGGGATTTACCTATTGTTAAATAAGTCTAAAGTGTAGACCAATCACACACGATGTAACTTTAAAGTGTATGTGTGAGCAGTGCACATGATGGGCCAATAAGCTTTAAACTTGTAGGAGAGGTTGGTAAATTATGCTTTATAAAGAGGGTTAAGCTGGGCGAGGGGGGTATCTTCTTGAACAGCCATTTTGAGTTAGGAATGACATTTAGGGCCACATGTATGAAATGGTTTTGGTTTAAAACTCAATTTTTTTCCCCATAGAAAAATATGGGCAAAAAAGTGAGTTTAAGACTAAAACCGTTTCATACATGTGGCTCTTAATGCTGTACAAGAAGATAACCCATATATTATGCATATTACATGTATTGTATCATTCTAAAATGATTTGTCCCAACACATGGGGAAAAAAGCATTTGGTGAAATATCTACTAAAATAAGTGGCCACATGTGGCAAAAGCACAAGTCAAAATGCCCACTTTACGGTCTTTGGTTTTACCATCTAGGAAGAAAAGTGTTGCATTGGTGCCTCCCTTCCACTGCCTTTCCCTTTCCTTTGTTGTGGTTTTCCACCATGGAAAGACTCTCCTAAGGAAGTAGGAAAGGGATAGGACCAGCCTGAGTTGAGCCCACCTTCTTCAGGGGCCCCATAGCAGTCTACCTCTCTGGTACCTTTGTCTTTGGAATTCAGTAACTTAAAGGGGTTTTGCCACGAAGTGAGTTGCTTTCCTCTTATCTGGCTCAGGAGAAAATATAAACAAATCATGAAGGCTGCAGAGGAAAGAGGGAGGGGGTTGAGCAGCAAGGAGCGCAGAGGGAGAAATAAGGGAGCCTCTGCAATGGTCACTCAAATAATAACATTACAACCAGTGGATTGTCTATATAGCCTAAAGCCTCATACACTGCACTTTCTCCACAGTCCCTTGGAAGCTCATTCATGTTCCCTGTCATCAGATAAGAAGTGCAGACAACTCAAGCCAAGTGTGGCCAGGTCAGCTCCTGTCAGCTGGAGCTGGTCGTGTCTAATGCAAACTTTTAAGTAACTAAGGGCATGTAAGGAAGGCTGCAGCTCTGACAGGCTTCACTTTTTGTAATCACATATATTTAGAAAAGGGATTAAATACCCATTTTGGAAGATCCCACGTCAATATTACATCGTGGCAAAACCCCTTTAAGCAGTTTTACATGAGCTGCAGTCTCAGTAGTTGTTGCAATGCTTCGCCAAATGTCGTCTAAATCTTCTTACAAAACAATAAAAAATAACAATATCCCCAGTAGCGTCTGACTCTAGCGCTCAATAATTAGTTCCAGGCCTTGGATCCTGCTTTAATATGCAGGTCGCAGGCAGAAGTTTATGCACTTGTGAGATTTTCTTGGACTGAATTTGACAGTCACTTTGTTAAAACAGTGGAAGCAGCTAATAATAAGTAATGTAGGAGATGCGGCGAGCGTTCCATTCCGTATCCTTATGACCTCATCTACTGACACGTTGTTACTACTGAAAGCGAGCTGAGACAATTTGCAGTTTGCAGTGTCTGGGGGTCCCCTATTTCCATTTAATGGCTCTAGTAAATGTGTGATCATGATATTACGCTGTCACATAACTGGTGGCATGATATTTCTTCTGATCAGCACGCCAGGACTATAAAGCCATGTATTCCGAGTGGAGGCAAGAAAGGTCATAGTTATTTATGGTTTATTTGCTCAGCAATCAAAATCGAGTTAGTTTCTGGGCCTATATTTGAACAAATGACTATGACACAATCTATCAATGGATTCTTTCATTGTGACATTAATAGCACTCATGGAAGTCTGGCTCTGGCTTTGCTGGCGTTATACGTTTACATATTAGCAGAAAAGCAGGATAATTTATTCTCTCCTTGGATCTGACACCTACCCGTAGCATTGGCTGCCATTTTCCAGTCTATAGCACAATTCATGATTGTATATCCCATCCAGCCTCTCTAGTAAACTAAGAAACTACTTCACAAAATGTTCACCCAATAATTCTGGAATAATAAGAACCTGACGCTAGTCTTAAATGGGTTGTCTCACCACAAGGATTGCTTTTTATGTTAAAGATCTTGCAAAAAAAGGTCACTTTGCAATATATGTACATTATCATTGTCCTACCTATTCCTACATATCTCCTCTTGTATGGGCTGCATCAGCTCCTCAGGTCACTATAACTACAGACCTGTTCTATCTCTCCTGATAGGCTGCCAGCACTGGTTTCTACAGCTACAGACCTGTTCTATCTCTCCTGATAGGCTGCCAGCACTGGTTGCTACAGCTACAGACCTGTTCTATCTCTCCTGATAGGCTGCCAGCACTGGTTTCTACAGCTACAGACCTGTTCTATCTCTCCTGATAGGCTGCCAGCACTGGTTGCTACAGCTACAGACCTGTTCTATTTCTCCTGATAGGCTGCCAGCACTGGTTGCTACAGCTACAGACCTGTTCTATCTCTCCTGAAAGGCTTCCAGCACTGGTTGCTACAGCTACAGACCTGTTCTTTCTCTCCTGATAGAATGCCAGCACTAGTCGCTATAGCTAAAGACCTGTTCAATCTCTCCTTATAGGCTGCAAGCACTGGTTGCTACAGCTACAGACTTGAGCTATCTCTCCTGATAGGCTGTCAGCACCGGTCGCTACAGCTGCAGACCTGTTCAATCTCTCTTGATAGGCTGCTAGCAAAGGTTGCTATAGCTCCAGACCTGTTCAATCTCTCCTGATAGGCTGCCAGCACTGGTCACTATAGCTACAGACCTGTTTACTCTTTCCTGATAGGCTCCCAGCACTGGTTGCTATAGCTACAGACCTGACTTGTACTGCAGCTAAGTAAGTAAAGACAGTAAACACGCCCCTGAATTCAAAATGAAACCAAGAAAACAGGACTGAAGTAAGATGAATCAATGTAGTGAGACAACCACTTTAAACTGTTCCCGGGTTCACAAACTTATTTATTGTGGGACATCATTTGTTTCAATCCCGTGATGTACTAATATGACCCTTGGCAAAAAAAAAAATGGAATGTCCACGTAGAAGATGATCACTTGAGCTTTTTTACTTCATAACAATCACACAAGTCATAGATAGGACACAAAACCACGTTTAATAATTAAGTATTGTACTTTATAAAACAGTCTTCAAAGGAGATTATTGTAGGTAATAGCATATGCTTTTCCAGATCAAGTAGAGGAAAAATTATGAAATCATCAAGAAAAATTATTTCCCATTAGTCCTTTGTACTCGTCTTTGGCTTTTATGGCTCCTGAATTCTTTATGGCCTGGACTTCGCTAATGATAAAAAATATTCTACATCAAGCTGCTTCCAACTTTTTCGGAGAGCGGTGACAGATCAGCATCTCGGAATGGAGCCTTGTCATGGACCAATTTTTATATATTATCACCATAAATCAATCGGACTGAGATTTAGACTGTTTGCTGGCCATGTCATTGAGTTGATATGCTTTTCCTGAAAAATGACTTCATCACCACCAAACCTATTTTCTATTTATGGAATAAGAAATGTCTCCAAAATTTTTATGCCGACTTCTGCATTGACTGTTGAGGTCATGATTGCATCTCCTCTGTTCTTTTAGCTGTTATACAGCCTCATATGATAAATGAGTGGTGAAATGTGATTGTTCTCTTTAGGCATCATCTTTATATGTTTTCATAGTAGGGCACCAGTCACAAATTCCAGTCCTCTCTTTGCACAATACAGATTGGTGATGGATGAGTGATCTCACTTTCCTTCAATCCTCTACATTCCATGATGGCTTCTCTTTACGTTACTATCACCTTGGGTTCTTTGGTTTTTAGTGTTAGTAATGGCTTTTGTTTGACTTTCTCCGTTTATATCCTGATTGATTAAGCTGATTTCTGTCACGAACATTGACCTCATTGACCTCTGTTGTGTGATACATTTGCTTTTTCCCAGGCATATTAGTTTTCTATCCTGAATCTGTCATCTATCTTGGTCTACATGGTTTTTCTTATATAATTTTTCCATTTTCTTTATACTTTTCTAAAAAAAAAATTCAGACAGATAACTTGGAACAACTAATATCTTTTCCACACTCTCTTTAGGAAGAAGTTTTATATTACCCTCCATTGTTTCATTTACCAACCCACTTGTTGAGGGTCTTTTTCAATGAACCAAGTCCACAGTTTGGTTAAATCTATGAGCACTTTTCCTTTTAACTAAAGACAAATTAACGTTTGTAGACTGGGCTGTTATTTGTTTTGGAAGTGCTGATTACAAAGGGATTTCATTTTTTTGTCTGAATTCTACTTAATCTGAAAAATAGGACAGAAATTAAAATAATTTGCTATCCTATATATGAAGTGATGTCCTCATTTGAATGTACTATGTGTTCAGGCATGAAACATTGTTATGTGTCCTGTCTGTAATTTGTGTATTTGCTAGAAAATGTTGCCCTCTACTTGTGAGTTCTTAATTTTATTTGCCAGAGTTTGAAGTATCTGTCTTCACTATTGCAAAGGTAGAGACCGGCTGCAGTGCAACCACAGCTTTATAACAGCTGCTACCATCTCATTGCCAAACTTTGGACTTTTTTTTTTTTGCACATGGCATTAGAATCCTGGATTTGAATATGACCAAGGGCAATATCTAGGAATCTTTTATGCTCTCCAAGCATTTGTGTTGATTTTCCTAAGCTTCTCTGGACTAGATTGTGAGTCACAAGAAAAGGAATGACATGAGATGTCACATAGGTATGGAATATGTTAACACTATATAAAAAAAAAGAAAATAGATGAATGCATGTAACCTGGTCCTCTAAAATATAGTTAGAGAGGTTTGCAGTGTCAATCAGCTGCCTCTAAGAAAAGCAAGATATTGGCGTGTATTAAAAGAGGCATGGACTTTGGGAACAAGGATGTAATTTTACCGCTGTATAAAGCATTGGTGCGACCTCACTTGAAATATGCTGTTCAGTTCTGGGCTTCAGTTTATAGAAAAGATGTAATTGAGCTAGAGAGAGTGCAAACACGAGCAACCAAACTTATAAGGGGAATGGAGCATCTTAGTTTTGAGGAGAGGTTACTAGAATTGAACTTATTTAGTCTTGAGAAAAGAAGGCTCAGGGGAGACATGATTAATTTATATAAGTCTATAAATGGTCCCTACAAAAAGTGTGAAGAAAAATTATTTCATGTTAAGCCCCTCAAAAGACAAGGGGACATTACCTTTGGCTGGAGAAAAAAAGGATTCAATCTCCAGAGGAGAAAAGCGTTCTTCACTGTAAAAACTGTAAATCTGTGGAATAGTCGCCTGAGGAGCTAGTCACAGCAGGAACAGGTGAGGGTTTCAAGAAAGACTTAGATAACTACCTGAAACTAAAAAAATATGTATACGTATGTAGCTATAGAAAATTCTGGATCCTGTCTGGTGGCGGCCCTGGGGTCAGAGATGGGGTCTCTCCTGGAACATATTGGTTCTTGCCTTGTGGGTTTCAGGGCATTCACCAGTGGGGCAGCTGGGCTTGAACTCCTTGTCTCCCTCCCTTCACGCACATTTTCCTCACCCTTGTTTGAACTTGATGGACACGTGTCTTTTTTTCAACCGGACTAACTATGTAACTATGTAGGTTGAGCTGATTTGCACTGACACCTGAAGAACCCACCTGAAGTGTCCATGTAAGGATATCATCCTGGATATTCTGGACCCAGGTTTATCTCCATTGAGCACATAAAAAAAGCTTTAGTCACCAGCTGACTTTCCCTTTAAGCATTAAAGTTTTCCTGCAGACTATCAGCAGGTTTCAAAGAGAGCAGTAGCAAATGCATTTTCTCAGCAGCTGCCCTTGACGAGATGAAGATTGCCATGTACGGTAGCAGAAATTCAGTTATTAATAAATTGCAGACAATGCCATGTACCCAGTGTGTTGGATTATAGTGCACTCACTTTATTAAGTACTCTATAGACTATTTATAAAGTGATTTCTAAAGAGATATTGGACAGCCCTACCATAGATACATTCACTAACCTACGTTACTGTGTTTGGGTTCTGTGGCTAAAGGATTGGCAGCATGAGCGGAACATTGATTGACACGTCATTAGTCAACTGCTGTATTCAATGGACTTGGCATTAAAAGTCTGATTTTAAATTCAGATTTTATTAGATGAAATTCATACCAAGGCTCATATACTGCAGATAGAAGCATATTAAGTTAAATAGACATCTCAATGAATCTCTTGTGTCACTTCAGTTCTAGACGTCATAAATGACCTTACCTGCACTGTATTATAATCCAGGATGTGCAAAGAGGAGAGCAGGTGCTATAGCAAGCTACACAAATGGGCTCTTTTCCTGGGGGGGGGGGGGGGGGTTGATGTCAACCCAATTCAATATCCCAACTGGAGAAGAGGTCTAGGTTTGTGTTTGAGATACCATTAGGGTCCCATCATGTTTTTTTTTTCTACATTTAGTATGATCCCCTAGAAAAGATCTCAACATAAGCAATACACTCTGTATTTGTGAGTTACATTATCCAGAGGGAAACCAAAAGAGTAACGTTTTATCCTTAGTTGGGTCAGCACACTGTTTGTCAATTGAAGGAGAGTCTCCAGTGTCCAATCAAAACAGTCAATGTTGTATTCCAATCTTTAAGACTAAGGGCTGAAACCCAGCCTGAAACTTGTTAGATGGATCTATGCAAATTTCCTATATATGAGATTTTTAAATTGTGCACTGTTTTTCAAGCTATGGATTTTAGGTATTGGAATAAAACTTTGGATGTCTTTATGGGACACTCTACGTTCAAAAACCCATTCAACAATAGCTAAAATGTAGCTTTTACTCAATGGGCAATGTGTATGTATTTTGGTGCTCAGACAGCATATTTTTTCACACATTTGTAGCATAGAATGCGCCTGAATCTATGAACCTGCTCTACTGCGTGTCATAGATTTAGCTATTAAGTGATGATTCTGGCTCAAGTAAACCACTTTTAAAGAGAACCTGTCACATAGTTTTTGCCCCCCTGGTTGAGGATAGCACAAGCCAGTGTCAGACCTGCTGTTTCCAGCGCTGTGTCCCTTATTCTGTAAGATGCTGTAGTTTTCATGTATTTAATTCTCAAATCTGCAGTTTTCAGCCAGAAAAGTCATTCGAAGAGTCCTTCAGAGTCAGTTTTTTTCAAACCCGGTCAATCAGAGGCTAGCCCCGCCCACCTCAACTGACAAACCTATTACTTTGAATAGGTAGAAACATGTGAATAACTGTCAATGGGCGGGGCTAGCCTTTGGTGGGCAGGGCTAAAACATGCTCGTGAATAAGATTCAAGGGGTAAATGCTTTAAAACTCCAGCATCTTACAGAATAAGGGACACAGCGCTGGGAACAGCAGGTCTGACACTAGCTTGTGCTGCCCTCAGCAAAGGGGACACAACCTATGTGACAGGGTCCCTTTAAAGTGCTCTAACTGTTCCAGCAGTAATGCACCTGTACTAAAGCTATAAATGTGTAGATTCATACAGTTGTAGTGCAACACACCTCCACCACGCCCCCGATCTCAGGCACGCTACAAAATGCCGCGGGCGCTTTAGAATAAACCTAGTTTTGGAATGCGTCCGATTAAAACTATAGTGAACAGGGCTGTGCCACCTTTCAGGCTGAAAAGACGCCAGACTTCTGCTGCAGCCCCATACATATTGTACATGACGCCCAATATGTCTAAAGGAATATAAAATATGATTTATGAGCAATGTTGAAACACAAATATCGCTGTTTCTATAGATATATCCAACACACAGTACTTAAAGTTGTATATTAGACCACAATATATATCCCATTAAGGAACCCAATGTTACACTTCAATGGGCACATAGCTATATATAATTGATCACCAATTTGGGTGTCAATGTTTTATCAGGTTGCATCTATAATTTGCATTTTGCGGTCCATGTTATCCTTATTCCCCTGAACAACCGTAACTGAAGATGCTGAAATGCGTTGGGTATTTGAAAATTTTCTTGGACCCTGCATTTTCCATCCCTTGGAGAAAGGTACCATAAGTTGTTATTAGGGTGTAACCTTCATAGGGAGTATTCGCTCCTTTTGGGGCGGTAGCTCTGCCAGGTAGGTAGGGCACACTAGGGACAGATAGGTGGTTCTTTTCTGTTTGTACCATCTTCTACAAGGAATCTGTCTACAGATATTTATGGACCATATCCTAGCTGTATTCGCACAGGTCATGTGAGTTTATCTCTCCACGTTCCTTAATTGGCTATATATTGTGGTCTAATATACAACTATAAGTACTATGTGTTGGATATATCTATGGAGAGAGCAATATTTGTGTTTCAACATTGCTCATAAATCATATTTTATATTATTTTAGACCTATTGAGTAAAAGGTTACATTTTAGCTGTTATTGAATGGGTTTTTGTCTAATTTGGCTGATTTAGCCCTCCACGGGACCTGGTGATTTGATTTACACTTAACGTTCATACTACATAATCAGTAGTAGGAGAGGTGATTTCTCTGTTTTGATAGCTGTTTGTCAATATCATGAAAAAAAGCATTGAATAGTGTAATAGGCTGCATAAACTAATGGTGGAGTTACCAATTACAGAATGCACACATTTAACAGATGTTATAATGTCCTTTGGGTAAAGGACATCGCTATATGGCACCTATCACTAGCCCCTATTATGTTCAATTATTACTTGAATTTCCCCAGGCCACTCCGAATGACTGTGTTGGGCCGCAGGATGACTGCATGGCCTGGAATTAGCAGTGTTCTACCCCCCTGGAGTAAAGATGGACAGTGGGAAGAATAATGTTGAAATCATATGTCACAATAAGGCTCTTCCAGAACTGAACATTGGAATTCAGAGTTTCCTCTCTCCAAATCCCATGGATTTGTTGGAGGTCTCCAACTGCCCAGGAAAGCTCCAGTGACCTAACTGTTCATATATGGCAGTTTCTCAATGGAATTTCCCCAAACCAATTTCTATATGAAGAAAGAAGAAAGTATTGGCAGCATATCCTATATTATTGTTGTAGTCTTCTGTCGGATATATACCTAAACAAATGTAGGAGAGTTTAACTTGACCGTGATATCAATACATTCCATGTTATCTGGGCTTATCCCTAAAAAAACAAACAGTGAAAAGCATTGAAAAAGTTGAGATAACATTGTGTGCCGTGATATCATAATGAACTTCATTCGAAAACTGGAAAAAGACTCGAGAATCTTAGTGAACAGTAAAGTTAATTGTAGCAGCCAGTGTCAGGCAGCAGCTGCACACGTTGAGGGTATCATTCTCCCATTATACCAGTCCCTTGTCAGACCATATATGGAATATTGTGTTCAGTTTTGGGCACCAGTGCACAGGAAAGACATTGCAGAGCTTGAACTGGTTCAAAGGCGGCACCAAAAATAATAAAAGGACTGCGTGGACTGCAATACCCAGAAAGATGAGCAAGATTAGGGTTATTGAATTTAGAGAACATACGTCTTCCAGGGGGACATAGTAAATATGTGTAAATATATCAAAGGTCAATATATCTTTCTACATACTAGGGCATCTCAAAAAGTTAGAACATCAGTGAAAAGATAATAGATATCAATAATTTAAGTCAAACAGAGAAACCCATAGATTTTATTGACTCATTACAGTATGAATTACAAGGTTTAATATCATACATCTATGAGCCCTGTAACAAATAAAAAGATAGTCCTGGAGAACCCCTTTAATTTTCAATAATATTCTATTTTTTTGAGATGCACTAGTATAAAGGGATTCTTTGCTGTAAGAGCAGTGAGACTGTGGAACTCTCTGCCAGAGAAACTTGACATTTCTTCTCTAAACTGAGGACAATTGGCATCTACCTCATGGGACTTTTTGCCTTCCTCTGGATCAACACTGTAGCACAATAGGCTGAACTTGATGGATTTCTGTCTTTTTTCAGCCTTACAACATACTAGTATGTAACGATAGGAAGGAATTTTTTCCCTAAAATGTGGACAATTGACTTCTACCTCATGGGGGCTTTGCCTTCCCCTGGATCAACACTTTAGCACAACAGGCTGAAATGAATGGACGTCTTGTCTTTTCTTGGCCTTAAAAACGATGTAACTATGTATGTAACTATGTTATCTGTCAAGTCTCCTTTTGCTACATTTGTATGATTTAGGTTAAAAACATGATATGAATAGAGCCAAAGTGACTTATAACAGTTTTTCTCAATGTTTCTCAGCCAGAAATCCCAACATAAATAAATTATATTAAAGAACCCCCAAGAGTTTGATGCATCATTTTCTGCAGGGATTATAGTTTAAGCAGCCCCTAGAAGAGCACTCCTTAGGGTAGCGGTCAGTGGCTCTTCGCTTGTTATTGTAGTGGGAGTTACGGTTTGCAAAAGAGCCAAAGCCTGGAGAACATTGCCCTGTGGACATGCCATGTATCCTCTGGTATACTCGTACCACTAGTCTATAACCTTGGCCTAATAGGAATAAACCATGGTGGGACACTTTGGTTAGTCCTGTGTAGTGGATACTATGATAAAGTGGGTTAGAATCAAACTGATTTGACCCCCTCCTTTTTAACGGCCTCATCACATCTAAAATGGCTGCCCCAATGGTACAGGACCCTTGACAATAAAGTTTGTACTTCAATTTTTAATGAGAAATATTTTACTCTAGAATAAACTACATTTCTTGGCAATCTAGGTTGAATATGTTTTCTGTCATATTTACATTCACTGGACCAGAACATTCTTCTTGTTTAACTCTTGGGACCTTATTCTCCTCTGATATGGCTTAGATAGTTGCAGGTTTCAGATGTCTTTTGGGAAATCAATATGGTCAGCAAATCATGTGCTTTCTAGGGCCCAATAGTCTACTAAGATGTCACTGGGACTTAAAAGCCTAAAATATCACAGTGCATGTGGGAATTGACTGTAATAAATGTTCAGGTAGATTGTGAAAACTGAAGCCTAGCGCAAAACAATGTAACCCAGAAATTAAAATAAGTGCTGCTCTAAACAAAGGCGAGATCATGTGAAGTGTTCTTTGTTCTTCATGTTTAATTGGAAAGTGTTTCTGCTCAAAATAATCCTGAATTTCTAGGAACTTTATAATAAATGCAAACAATAAATGTTCACATAAGTCGTAGATACCTAGAAACTGGAAACGAGCAGAAAAATGGGGATGAAGGTGGGGGGGTTCGCTTGCATATATTCTAATGAGAAAACCATTATGTAAAAGCTGTTATCAGATATTTTCTAATTAACTGTAATTATAAGGTTTCACATATTCTATTTATATACTCGACGCAATGATTTGATGTAAAATAAAATAATATAATTTTATTTAAGAAAAAGGCTCTAAAAACAAAGCAAAAGCATCACATTTGAATTTCCAAGTAACAGTCAAATTAAAATAAAAATTCCAATAGAAATACAATGGAAATATATAGCGTAAAAATAAATAGTAGGTCATTTTCCAAAACTATAAGACAAAAATGGAAGAAAATATAAGCAGAAAATATAAAATACATAAAAAGGTTGTTATTTGTTTTTAATAGCTCCATGCCCTACCAAAGCAATTCCTATAACTAGGCCATGTATCAAAATAAACATTAGATCCTGGTGGAGAGAAATGTAAATTTTGTTTTAAAGTTTCTCTGTGTAATTAGAAAAAATAATTTTAATTTGAAAAAAAATCATAGTTTTTAGTCTTTGTCACACTCTAAAAACTCAGTAAGTATAAAAATCAAACATCCCAGGTCTGATTTGTCCCTACGTTATAGAAGAATAAATTTAGCCTTTTGCTATTGTATTACATTTGTATTTCCAAGAAGAAACAGTATATAGAGGTTCTTCGATATACTGTTTCTTCTTGGAAATCCAAATGCAATACAATAGCAGAGGGCCAATATACATATAATGTTGACCCCAGAAGTTTCTATACACTGTATAAAAAGAAACAAATGCACGTTTTTCTCACTATCTGACATGAAATCAGAATAAGCCTCACCCGTTTTAGGTCAATTATACATATATATAGGGTTACACCCCGAAAAGCGCTAGTATAAGGCACGTAACACTAGGATAATCTGGGGTAAGAGCACTTACTTCCATATCCACGACGCTCGCACCTCCTTTTTTCTCTCCCACCGGATCGTTATATATATATATATATAATATGTATATATATTAATATATATATATAAATATATATATATATATATATATATATATATATACCATAATTTACCTGTAGACCCCTTTTTGAATTTTTGGGAATTTGCATGTTTATTGTAGACAAGTGATCTTTTGTAAATTGTTTAGCCCATCTTTTCCAGTGTGAGACTTTTTTCTGGTTTACATCTCAGAGAAACAGATTTAACATGGCCTTTGTGGCCTATAGGTTCTAAGGGTCTCATGTATGAAAGCTCTTTAGGTGTAAGACTTTCTTTGTTGCCCATAGCAACCAATCTGAGCTCATAGCAACCAACCGGAGCCCATAGCCACCAATCAGAGCTCATAACGACCAACCAGAGCCCATAGCAACCAATCAGAGATCAGAGCAACCAATTAGAGCCCATAACAATCAATCACAGCTCATAGAGACCGATCAGAGATCATAACAACCAATCTGAGCCCATAGCAACCAATTGGAGCCCACAGCAACCGATCAAAGCTCATAGCGACCAATCAGAGATCATGACAACCAATCTGAGCTTATAGCAACCAATTGGAGCCCATAGCAACCAATCAGAACTCCCCTTTCATTTCATATAGTGCTCATTAAAAATTAAAATGAAGCTCTGATTTGTTGTTATGGGCTCTGATTGTTTGTTGTGAGCTCTGATTGGTTGTTATGAGCTCTGATTGGTTGCCATGGGATCTGTTTGGTTGCTAGGAGCTGGGTTTGGTCGCTGTGAGCTCTGATTGGTTTTTATGAGCACCAGTTTTCACACGTGATTTGTGTAAAAAAAATATTTTGTTGCCCCTATCCAACATATTTTTTAAAGGGGTTTTGACAAAAAATGGTGGACGTCCGACATCCTCAACAGTTTTGAATGTGTCAATTCTTAAGAGGCATAGCCAATATAACTCCCCAGTTTTAGTTCTGAGTTGACGGAACACAGCGCCAAGAGAGAACGAACGTAGGGACACTAGAAGTTACTTCAGTATCCTCATTTATTTATAAACTAAAGTAACTTCTAGTGTCCCCACGTTCGTTCCCACCAGGCACTAAGTTCCGTCAACTCAGAACTAAAACTGAAGAGTTATATTGGCTGTACATTCTCCCTGTGGATCTGAAGTTGCTGTGATCACAGTGACTTGGAAACGTCGACTGCCGGAGGAGTCTATTAGGGTATGTTCACAAGGCATAATTTTGGCGCGCATTTGCGCTTTAATATGGCCGAGATGCGCACCGAAATTACGGTAATCCATAGTTCTCATAGAGAACTATGGATTACGCCTCCTCTCCCTGCTCATACAATATGATCGTATTGTACGCGTGGGGAGATAAGTGACATGTCAATTATTCGCGGCGAATACGTGCCGCCAGCAATGAATGTCAATGGGGTCAGCGGGCTGCCAGCCTCTCTGCGTCGTGGGAGTACGTGCGTATCAGCGAGCTCCCGAAAGACACAATGTACTGCGGCGCGTACATCATGTGAACACACCCTTACAAGCGCACATATGAGTTGTACCATATGATAGTACAACTCACTAAAGTGAGCCGTTTCATATCATTATGCGGTCTGCTATTTCTATTAACCTACTACACTAGATTGTGCCGGTCCCTTCCCTGTTCCCTTTTTTGTCTTTTTTTGTTTTATTCCTAGTACCTTTTTAAGAATTCGTAAGAGCCATGCTGCACCACATGCATAACATTAGACACATTTACGAATGTGACACAACAGAATGTGGCGCACAAATGTCGTACTAATATATGCCGATTTCAGTGGCAAGACAAATTTTGGCATGCATTTTAATGCACGTTTTGGTGCATGTTTTTGCCTCATAGTGGGACACATTTATAAAGTGCTGTTAGACACTTTCATACATACTGATGAATGCTATACTAACCTAACGAGATGTACGACTGTATAGCCTGCCCAGTTTTCTTACATGTGACCCATAGTTTTAGGATTTGGTGGTGCACCTTAGATTTGTTAGTTTTGACCCAGTTATTATTGGCATTTTCTTTTTTAATTTGCAATGTTATTTAAATGACCTGGACACCCAATTTAAGTATCCAAATTTATTGTAGTTAAAAATCATCTCTCATCACGAAACATTGATTGCCACTGCGATGAAGTCAGCTAATAAAGTGTTAGGAAATGGTAATTAATGGTGTCTATAATGAACTTAAAGGGGTTGTCTAGTTTTAAACACCCACTTTTATGTATCTTGCTTGAGTTAATAGAAGGTTGCCCTCTGTTCAGGATCCTCTTCTCTTTGTTAAAATGGACAGCAGTTACAAAGAGCATCTCCCACTCAGGAGGACCCATCCTACCTTGCACCACACAAACAACCCTTAGGGAGACATGTATGATAGTAGACAGGGCGAAGTGAATTTTAGGCGCATTAGTAATGCGGCAAAAATATGTATAGGCTATAGATAGGCAGGAAATAAAATAAAAGTCATTAGAATAGCATGCCAGTGAATAGAAACTTTGCTACTGACCTTGCTTGGTGGACCACAAATCCCGTTGTGTTCTGGCTCTTGCTGTATGTAGAATAATAGGTGAGAGCAGCACTTCAAAGCTCCACTTTTACTCCTCAGGCTCAGACAGACCACATTAAAATAGGCCTGCCTGTTCGAGCAGTAATGCACCTAGTTTTGCAGACAAGCATTCATATATGTGTGAAATAGTTCAAATGTGATGTGAGACGCCCCCAGAATGCCGTTACATGTTAGGCCCATTAAAAAGTGTCAGATCTGTTGAACAATGCGCCAAACATGTTCATTTGATGTGCATTTTGGGCGACATATATGTACGCAGTCATGTTCTCTCGATGTATGAGCAGGCGCACTCCAAAATTAGACGCATTGTGTGACGTCCGCAGCACTTTGTAATGCATATAAGATGTGGGGGTGTTCTGAAGCCGTGTCGTTCCACAATCGTGTAATTCTACACATTTATGATGGGAGGACGGTAAAACTAGGAGCATTACTGCAGGAACAGCAAGAGCAAGTTACAAGTGGTTTACCCAGAGCTAGAAAGCGCTAAATCATACATTCTGGCACATTCTACGATACTAATGCCTGCAAAAACATTTACGTCTGGGTGACAAAACTCATTCATGACGTCCTTTATGCCAGAAAAGGCGTCTCCCTTATATTTAACTAGACACTATGGGCCACATGTATGAACCTGTTTAGGTCTAAAACTCACTTTTTTGCTCATAGTAACCTATGGGCAAAAGAGTGAGTTTTAGACCTATACAGCTTCATATATGTGGCCCTATGTTATACTTTATTCTACCAGTGGTGGTGAAGGAGGGGTATTGAACACTTAGGTGCATTCATTGACAAGTTACCTTTATAACAAAAACGGGGTGTCCAATGCAGAGAATCACAGACTTTTATTGGCTTTGTAGGACACAAGTTCCATATAACATCTCACCCAGTCCTCACTACTGTGTACAAATTACCCATGAGAGTCATGACTTGGCCCGGTATTGCTTTATTGCACACAAAGATAATATCAAGGTACTAGGCCTTTATGATGTTCTTATAAGGCATTAAATGCAAGTCGAACAGTCTTTGGGTTAATTCTTATTATTGTTAAATCGCACCAATGAGTGTCACAGATAATGTGATCAGATCAGGGCAGACAAGTACAGATGAGCTATTACTGCCTATAGTGGAGTAATACAATGAAAGACGCTGCTTTCATATCTCTGTGACCTTCAAAATCAATAACTGTTGTGAGATACCAAGAAATATTGTGTCCAGATGCAACAATTATTTCAGAAACAATAGTTTTAATGAATGTTGTGTTGTAGAAGCTATGCTACATGTCAATGTCTTGTTACAAGTCTGCTCTCTGAGGTTACATTTTTCCTGTGAATTAGCATTACGCCAGTTCCTCACAAATAATACTGGGCAGATGATTTGTTGGAATGAAGGGCGTTTAGATGTTTAATATCAATATTTCATTGTGTATCTTTCAGGGTCAATTAAACAGCATTAATTAGAGATAACTGTTTTGTGTCTACAACTTATATTTGGACTTTAGGCGTATCCATAATTACCGACTCTCAGAAAACCCTGGGAATTCTTATGCTATGGTCCCACTCCGGAGGTCCCAGTGCATTTTGTGTTATTTCGTCAATCCTCTATAGATGTACGTAATGGCCACAGCGAGTACAGAAAGAAAATTGAACACTTGCTCCCAGGTTCTTCCCACAGATTTCTTTGGATTATTGGGAGTCTCAGTAGAGGAACTTTGTGTGATTGACATAATATTGTTGGACTGTATTAACAAAAAGTAGATTGTAAGCCTTCGCGAGCATGGTCCTCTCTCCCTCTGTTCCAGTTATTAGTCACTTACCATTGCCACTGTACTTATGTTGATAAATGTTATGTATGTAACTCCCATTGAAATGCACAGTGCCATTAAATCAATGGCACTTTTAAATAATAATAATAATAATAATAATAATAATAATAATGACTGTCCATCGTGAAAAAAACAACCTATAGAAAAATGATAAAATCTTAATAATAATTGTTACCATTTCTTGTTGGTCTTAAGCTGCTCAGCCATAACATTAAATCTTACTATTGTGTGTGTCAGGCCATACTATTAAAGCAGCTTCGACCCATCAAAACATGGGCTCCACAAGACCTCTAAGGTGTCCAGTGGTATCTGGTACCAAAATATGCCTGATCCTCAAAGTAGAATATGTTGTGAGATGTGACTTTCATGGATTTGAAATGCTTTTCAAGGACTTGCTTAAAATTCTTTATTGGATTTAGCTCATACTGGCTTACCATCTTCTCATTGTATATCCTTGCACCATCTTTTCCATTTTTCATCAGACTGTGATAACCCAGAGCAGAGTGAATTTGTTCATTTGATGTCTACCTTATTTCTGTTCTCTCTTATCAACTATTGCTAGAACTATGGGCCACATGAATGAAAATTGTTTAGGTCTAAAACTCACTTTTTGCCCATAGCTCACTATGGGCAAAAAAGTGAGTTTTAGACTTAAGCAGTTTTCATACATGTGGCCCTATGTGTTTAGTAAAAATGCAAAGTCATTCTGACAGTGTGCTACTAGCTACTTGAGAGTTAAATTGTAACATGAAAGTCTGAAGCAAGGATGGTCATCATGGCTACATGTTGGGGCTAGAGTGAATATAGGTATGTAGTTGGTTGGTAAGTTCTCCCTTTGGGCTAGAGTGAGTTGTCCAGTAGTCAACCCAGCAAGCCTTCTACTTCTTGTCATGTAGCGTAAAGACACCTGTAAGCAAAGCTCTAAAGAAAAGGAGAGACCTGATAGCTTCAAATAATGAATTTCTTTATGTGGTGGTAGTACATGAGGTAGAATGTGACTACAGAACTTCCCCCATCGTCAGCTGATGCCAGTATCACTGGACTAGCTCAGCCCATCATTCCTACAGCTCAGAAAGTTCCCAGGTCACATAGGGTTCAAAAATATGGCTCCTGCAGATACGTAAAGGGGTTGTCTCCCCTCAGAGTTTCATTACACTGTCTGTAATTAGCATAGAGGCTTCATGCATTCACTCCGTGTATTCAACACTGTTTTTTCAGTCTGCTAATTAGTTTAGATTAGCTTAGAAGCTTCTCTGAAGCTGCTAGCAGGAGATTTATCTAAAGTAAACAGTAGTAATTACTAGCTTTTGTCTGAAAGTTCAGATAACACACAGGCTCTTACTCTGGCTGCTCTGACCTGTGTGATGACATCACTCCCTGCTATCACATGGAACAAACAGCAGGGGAGAAGGAGTACACAAGTCGGTCCGTGGGGGAACCAAATAGAGCCAGGAAGGTGATAAAATCATTTGTAGCTCCTTAACAAAAAAAATGAACAAAGCAATGTATTTGGAAAATGTTTTCATTTAGTGTGCCCTACATTTTGAAAGCTATTCTTTGTAGCGAAACAACCCCTTTAGTGTATGCATGGTTTATTGGAATGGGCATCCCCAACCCTCCTTGCCACAGGTGAGAGACTGTTGTTATGTATTTACTTGAAGGAAGGCTCAGTAAGGTTTAACATCTTACTTGAAGTAAAGCTGCTCCTATATCTGAAACTTCATCTCAGACTCATGTCTGTCATTGCTGCATTACCTGGACACCTCCATTGACATCTAGGCAGTGAGGGGTTAGTATCATCTGACCAAATGTGGAGGAGTAATTCCACCATCATCTCCTCCTGCATCTGCAGCATCCCCCTCAATATTTTACTTTGTGCAAGTTCCCATGGAGGTAAGAGAGGTCCAAGAGTGGAAGGGCCATTATGACATAAAATAGGTTCCCCTGGCCTCTCTGCTGCTGCCCTAGGTCACCACATTACCTTCTTGTATTGCCCCATGGTTTTAGTGCTCATTGTAGCTGCTTTGAGGGATATCTTAGGCACTGTGGCTGGTTTGAGCCTTCTGTGTGAAGTTCCATAAAGACTGTGATGACACCTTACTATCACAGCCAGCAGAAAAATGTTCAACAAGTTATGCTACATTAGCTGTTCTGTAGGATCATACTTAAACAGGCTAGCATTCTCTCCCAATGCAGTCTTGAAAGTCCTTGACCCTGCTAACAGTTCACAGGTTGTAATTCCTTGGACTTCTTTTTGTAAGTACTAACCACTTCATACCAGGAAAAACCCTTCCATTTTGAAGATGGCATGACCCAATCATATCCCACCTCTTTACAGATAGCATTGTAATGAGAAACTCAGTGTTATCCACACTGCCTGTCAGTGTTTGGAATATTATGCTGGATCAGTGCTTCTTCTGTCAATGTCCTATAATACATTTAGAGGCTGTAACTCATGTTATTATTATTATCTATTACATAGTTTGATTAGAATAAGACATCTTCCTATTGCCACACCACAATTCATAAACTTGGAAAAAAAGAATTTTTGAGACTATGTAAGTACCATTTCCAGGCACATTATTAGAAACCGAAAATGAAATGACACTAGGAAAGTCTTAAACTCTTCATGTAAATTGCTCAGTATTACATATTGCAGTACTCAGCATCTCAATTTGCCATGGTCTTCACTTAATCAAATTTAATGATCTCATGGGTCTTATTTGGAACACCAGGTTTTCAGTTTTGTTCCCTTAAGAATTAATTTACTCCAATTTCAGCACATCCATTGGATGACATCAGTACATTGATGGTAACTCTCGGGTGCAATGATTTCACTTAAAGACATGTTTACTTGTTCCTGAAGTATAGAAGAGTTTGGCATGGTTACTGAAAAGCAACTTCACTGTCCAAATGTCTCACTGCATGAGACCTAATGAAGATCAAGCTCTGCAGGTCAATCAGAATAAAATAATCTCAGTTTTTGGTTAATTTTTTTCTATGTCTAGGCAAGGGATTTATTGGTTAATATGTGGGATATATTTAGTTATTATTTTTCTATCAAAGTTGTGACTAGCGCATCCATCAATCTCAACCCAGACTGGAGAAAAGTTGTGACTAGTTGAGAGAGTCAACTGTCCATCTATCTCAAACAAGACTGGAGAAAAGTTGTAAGTGAAGTGGAAGGGTGTGGGCAACTTTACAACTTTGTTTACGCCTGTTAATACATAAAACTGTGTAATCCATAAGACATTAACCAGTCTGCCCTTAATAGGAAACCTTGTTCTCCTCCTCCCAAGCATCAATCAGATCGGATCTGCATAGATTGTAAGCTCTTAAGATTACATAACACCTCTTGTTTGCTTTAGGTTAGGTTTACTTACTCTGAAATGTCTACTCTCTAGTTAACTTATTTCCTTTCCCGTGATTTTGATTGACAGCCTTGTATTCCAACCCGGTCTTTTGTTGCTTCCGTCTATCACTTCTGTTCTTTGTTCTCTGGTCTGTTATAAAAGGGTTCCTGTGCCATTTCTACTTGCCTCGTTATACTGGTTATTCTTGTACCTGTAAGCTAGCCTGTTACTCTTTCTTGCTTTACCTGTTACCTGACCTTGGCGATGCTTACCGACTATTCCTCTGCTCAAGTGATTCTGTGCTGCTTCTCCCGACTGTTGCTGACCTGGCTAGTTTGCCCTTCTGTAATTGTGTTTAGTGTTTGTTTTCTCTGCTTCTTGTGTATTCACCTACTCAGTGTATCTCGCAGTCTTCGGTTGGGGTCGACCTGTTAAGGAGTCAGGGACCCCCAAAAGGCAGGGGCAGTGGGTTGGGAACAGCATCAGGGCCTCACTCATTCGGTGTCTTCTTGTGTGCCTCTGACTGGTTCCTTATACCTGTTTTTTCTTTAAACAGAGGAAGTGTCCTCTTTACATTTGAGGGGATTGTACATGAAACTTTTTTTACCTTATTCTTTCGTTTATAAAAGTTAATCTTGTCTCCTCTTGGACATCTTTATTGTTGTGCTTTCTGTTTAGATCATGGTCAAATTTAACCCAAATTTGAGCACTTTGATTTGCATTGACCCATATCTAGGTTTTGCCAGCCATGATCATAACCCTGACCTCTAACTGGGATTAGGTTTTTTTCTCTTGTTTTGAAATGGGTTAAGTTACCACTTCCAGTTTGGTGGTGCTATCGCTCTGATGTCACTTCCTTCTAATGTCACGTCTGACCCAAGGCCATATTTAAGGTTAGGTTTATGGTTATGAATAGGATTAGGGATAAGTTCATAATTAAAAAAGGTTTAGTAAAACAGAACAGGAAAAGAACTACTCATAACAAAGATCCTCCATGCCCCCTCTCACTTTTGTTGCTCATCTTCATATCATTTCTAGCTACAGAATATTCTTTTAATCAAACAGTATATTGGAAATGAGACCCGAGTGCTTTGTAGAGTGGTAATATGCCCAAACACTTGTGTGTCAAAGTCAACTTTAAATTTTTGAATTTTTGGACATTTATTTAGGGATCCTTGACCTTGTTTTTTTTCACTGTTTTTATATGTAAATATTATTGCAGGGGATTTATTTTGTGTTCTTTGCCCACCTCCCTTTAATTTTGTATTTTATCTAGTTGAACTATCTTAAAAGTATCACATAATATGTATAAAGTGCCATGTATTATGCTGTATCTATTTTTACTTATTAAAATACATTCTGTGGCATTATTACCCAAAGTTGATTGAAAGCTTTCCAATTTAGCATCTGTATCATTAACCAGAAATAGCTGCCTGAAGTGGAGTCTTCAGCAAGGGGAAATTGACCATTTTATATTTTGTAATACTATCATGTCACAGAAGAGGAAATAGAAATGCCTGCACTTTTCATGTTTAATTCGGTTAAACTTTTCTATATTCAATCAGTGTTAATTTTGTTTAAAAAAGCTTATTTTGACAGCATAGCAACTAAATCAGGGGATAAGATTGGGGCCTTTTTGTGAACCCCATTACTGTCCTTTATAACAAGACTATAAATGTGTTTGGAAGGAAAAAAATAAGGGCACACTTATATAGTAGAGCAAAATAAAATATTGACTTCTAAGGTCCCTGTAGTGTTGGCCGTAGGATGCCAACATGTTATCTTTTCAATGTTTGTCTTTATAGAACATTTGAAGCTTTGGTGCAGAAAACATTGTATTGCTAGTTGTCATGTGATTCATCATGTATAGCTGTATTTTTTTTATTCAGAGTGAGGCTCAGATTTCATTTGACTGTATGACTCATTGTAGGAAAATGAGATCAATTCTGGACATTAACTTAGAATGAAGACGCCAATTACCAAAATCTGATCTTTTCTTAAGTCGTGCATTTAACTATATGGGCAACCTTGAACTAATTAACTGTGTCATGTCCACCTGATATATTTGCGTCACACACTAGACACCATCTGAACCAAATAAGTTATATACTATAACCGTGTCCTGTGGTCTGATGAGGCCAAGATAAACTTATTTGGTTCAGATGGTGTTGCGTGTGTGTAGCTGGAGCAGGTGAGGAGCACAAAGACAAGTGTGTCTTGCCTACAGTCAAGCATGGTGGTGGAAGTGTCATGGTTTGGTGCTGCATGAGTGCAGCCAGCTGTGGGGAGCTACAGTTCATTAAGGGAATCATGAAGGCCAACACATACTGAGACATTCTGAAGAAGAGCATGATCCCTTTTCTTCTGGCCCGCAGGGAAGAATTCTAACATGATAACCACCCCAAACAAATCCAAGATGACCTTTGCTTTGCTATAGAGAATGGCCACGCGTGTCGCCAGACCAAAGTATCATATCTTCAGTGTTGTCTTATAAAAAGATATAATACAATATTTACAAAAACTTGAGGGGTGTACTCACTTTTGTGAGATACTGTATATATTTCCCATTTACACCACTTAAGTTTACAGAGTATAGAATCTAGTTATCAGATGTCACAATTTAAACCTCTTGTTTAAATTGTGAATTACTTTGTTAACTTATAGTCTCCCTAAAGTATTGCTGAATACGTTGGTGCCTATTTTATGCAGCCCAATCACTGTATTCCTCTCTTTATATATGACTTTGTTGAGTTTTTTTGATAAGTTTGCCTTTAAGAATTTAAATTTTTAGAATTTATATATTCACTGTAAAATGTTTCGTTTAGGCTCTGTCCATGTTACCATCATAGATTCTGTTATAATGGAAAAACATGACAGCAGTGCCAAATTCATTAAACAGCAGCAAAAGGCACCGGCAGAGCCTGATGGACCTCATTATAAGTCAGTGGGGTCTATTGGGTTCCACAGTAGTGTCAGATCTGTCAGAACCACCATTGGAGGATATTATTCTCTCCTTTTTCTTCATTTTTTTCTCTGTTTTGAAACTCTTTAATATAAAAAGGTAGCAAACCTTAGCTTGATGGTGATATCACCTATCCCCATAATATCTGTTCATAGATGAAAAAGTTGAGATAACTCTGTCAAATTTATCTTTGCTACATCTGTATGGTTGACACATTTCCTGGTGCACAATAATGTATCATGAAGATAATAGCCGTTAATTGATTGAATGAGGAAACCATACTGTAACAAAAAAATATATTGTTTTATTCTTTTTTTAAATTTTGGAAACTTTAAAAATATTTTGGCTCACATTTTACCAACACGAACTTTTCTTACTCCGTTGTAACATTTTCCATAAATAAGACACCACAGGTTGCAATACTTTAATACAGTAAAACATTAATGTCAATGTTCACATTGGCTCCGTAATTAGAAATTTGCCCATCGGAGAAGCATATTTTCCAGTTTTCACTTGTCTGTATTCTCAAACTAAAAATTCCGTGATTCCATGGCAATGAGAGCGTGACAGGTTATTTTGGGATTTTACTTCCAAAAAAAGCCCCGAAAGCCTTGCAGCTTATCTGAGCCTGAAGAAGTCACCGATCTCTACAATCCTATATATTGAATGTAACATTAGTATGTGATCCCTGGATTCCTGCTAGCCTTTATTTCTGTATCACTGCATTCAAGACAATACTTCTTATGATATTATGTTTAAACCCATTGTTTTGTCTGTAAGTTGACTTCCTTATGTAAGACAGTAAGCCTTTAAGGCTATGGTATTAGCTCATGCTGAATTCATTTCTATCTTCCTCCCTACTCTTATTGTATTGACAGCGGAAGAGAGGGTATTTGTGTGTTTTTATGAAGCTGCTAGAGTTTAACGTTGAGCCGTCAATTCAAATAAAATCATTTAATGTTTCCTTCATGTATATAATATTACTATAATTCATTGTGATTGTGCAAAAAAAAAAAATAATAATAATTTTTAATTTAACTACAAAAATGTAAAGGAATATGTGACAATAGCGTTGTGAAGCAACTCTGTTCCTCCCTCTGTAACTGTAAGATACTTAATAAGTCTGTAACTACTAAGAGTGCAGATGCTATTGAGTTCTGACTGCAATGCATGCTACTCTTATGGCTACTAAACATTATAGGGGTTTTGCCCCGATCTTATTTCATACCTCCTGCATTCAGCTTTTCAGCTCTGTGCTCAGAAGGGGGCGTGTGTGAAATGTTTGAATTGCATATCATGTGACCCAGCAGGATGACATCACCACGCCTGTCCTCTCTCTAGTGAAAGAAAGGTCTGTTTATATAAAGCATTATGAGTAGCTACAATGTAGCTCAGAGGTAACATTTTTGCTTTACAGCACAAGGGTCCTTGGTTCAAATCCCTGCAGGAACCAAACCTGTTTTTTTTTTCTCTTTATCAATGCACAGACCTCATTGAGGTTTCTTTTTTTATTTGCACTGTTTGACTTATTACTAACTAGTCCAAAGTACAGGAGTAGAATGACAGCACCTGGGGTTTGAACACTCAGTAGCTGCCTGAGAGGAGAGGTGATGTCTGAGCATTTCTGACCAGGAGTGAGGAGCTCTCAGCCCTGGTTGTATCCCCTGGAGATGAGCTGTAAACAATGGATCACTAAAGGAACAGCTAAAACAAAAACGGTCCAGAATTTTTAATAATAATGAATGGTGAAAATATTTATTATTTAATTTTCAAACTTCCCACATCAATTTTACTTCATGGCAAAACCCCTTTAACGCTATGGCTCTATTGTTACTTACTCATTCAACTGACACAGAAAAATCAGAAGATTTCAATCTTTATGTAACCTTAATTTCTTCATATGAAGAAAAAGTCACATTAGTATCATAAGAATCTCAATAAGATTCAAATGCTTGAAGTTAAAGCTGTTGTATGCAAACTCTTCCATACATAGGTAGAAACTGAAATTTTATAATAATCACCTAAGGAGATATGTATGTACAGGGCTGTGCCAGTAGTCTGGTGCCCTTTCAGCCCAAAAACTGGCGCAGATCTCCCAATGTATGAGCAGGCGCACTCCAGAATTAGGCGCATTATGTGGTGCCTGCAGCACTTTGTAATGTGCCTGAGATCGGGGGCATGCTGGGAGTGTCGCACCACAACCGTATGATTCTACACATTTATGACTGGAGGACGACAAAACTAGGCGCATTACTGCTGGAACAGCCAGACCAAGTTAAAAGTGGTCTACCTGAGTCTGAGTTGTTGCAATGGAACTAGAAAGCGCCAAATCTATGACCCACAGTAGAACAGGTTCATACATTCTGGTGCATTCTACACTGCTTTAAAGCTATTTAGAATTGGCCTCTTTGCGCCTAGATCATACATGTCGCCCCCTAGTGACTAAGAGCCTTAAAGGGGTTTAAACACAAAGCAAATTCCATTTTTGTGGCAGGCTTGTAGCTCACTATGAGATGGCCAATGGGAAGATGGATGTTTATTGGAGTTCTGAGTATAGCTAAGCACACTCGATTGGTCATGTACAAAACAGCAATAGACAAAACACAATAAAAAAATTTCAAACGCAGCCATCTCTCCGTCCTCTGAGGCCGGCTCAAAGTGAACTACAAGCCTGCCACAGAAAGTTATTTTGCCGATTCACAAAACCCTTTAAAAGGGGCTTCCCACTTTGGATAATCCAAACTTTTTAAAAGGGTCACTTGACAATGAGCTGATCTTGGTGTGGTCTATGATTTCTGGGAGCAGTTGTGATCATCTGTGGGGAAATTTGTCAATAAGTGTCTTATTTTCCCACAGCACCACTACAGCTTAAATGAAGCGTTACACAATGCATTTTGAAATGAATGAGTTATGTGTGTAATAAAAGACAAAAAAGATTATCAGTAACGTTGATCAAAGAAAAAAAAAGGAAAAAAAAATGTATTTGAGACATCCTAACCCATTACCTAGCCCTAACCATGGTGGTAACTATATTTGTATGATGATGATGATTATTATTATTATTTTAACTGGATTTTAATGGTATCTTAGTCATTCCCACCCTGCCTAGTCCCACAGTACTGTTGCTCCAAAACCTCTTTCAGTCTGACGTCATGTAGGTAGCCTTAATGTGGTCATGTCAGGCACAAGTGACATCGAGCTGACAGTTCTGTAGGACCAAAAGCCCCAGGAAACAGGTAAACTAACACACTCCAAACTAGTAAAACCCTACCCACAATGTAGAGTTAGGATTATGGTTACAATCAGTTTTTGTCAAATAGGGCCAAAAATAGATTTGAATTGACTCAATTTGAAACACTCAGATTTATGGCAAGTTTGACCTTAATCCCAAACATAACACTAATTATCAGTAAAAAGGATTTACCACTCCTAAAATAATGGTACTGGATCTGTCGAAGTATTGTACATATAATGTCTTGCTTGTCTTTCAGGTACTCATCCAACAAAATTCCTTTGTAGGCTGTATCAATATGTTTTTCAAAACCTAATGAGCCCTTTAACCTAAATTTGAGATTTAAAACATTGTATTTAAAGGGGTTGTCTCACTTCAATGATTGCTGCTTTTTATGTTAAAGATCTGGCAAAAACAAATCACTTTGCAATATGTGTCCATTACCAGTGTCCTACCTATTCCTAGATATCCCCTCTGGTATGGGCTGCATCAGCTCCTCAGGTTGCTAAAGCTACAGAACTGTTACATCTCTCCTTATAGGCTGCCAGCACTGGTTGCTATAGCTACAGACCTGGTGTCCTCAGCAGCTCATCACTGCAGTAAAGTAGTAGCCAGTAGATATGCCCCTGAATTAAAAAATTAAACTGAGAAAACAGGACTGAGGTAAAATGAATCAAGGTAGTGAGACAACCCCTTTAAGTCAATTGGTCCAAAACAGACTTCATGTTCTTCGTCAATTGAATGATATCATGCTACTAGTATTATACAGCTAATTTTGCAAAGAGAAGTATCTTCATATCTATGGAAAACCAAATACTCAAATTTTTACTAGTATTTTTTTTAGTAAGCCAGTTCAATACATGTGTAATAGTTTATGCACAGATACATTCTACAGTGCTTCCATTAAATTTGTTTCTGCATTATGTCATTTCAAGGGTGATTTACCCATGGACGTGTAATATATCTTGTTATGATAAAGCGAAGGGCCTCCAGCAGTATTTATTCCTGAGCAATACTCATCGGCGAAACAAACTCTTCCCCATTTGTGGTGTTTATTTTACCATTAAATATTCCCCGAGGAGCAATGTCCTCAGGGAATCCTGAAAGAATTTGCAAGCTTAGCACAATCGATTCTCTGCAATTACCATCTCTTGGTGTCACCTCCCACACATCACAAGTACAATTTACCATCAGCTTTCATTGTGTGTCAAATAATGGTAACCCCATTGTATTGTTCCTCATGCAATAAATTGCTTCTCATGCAGCATGTTACAGGTGCCGCTGACATTCATTCCAATTCAACTTTGCAGTGTTGGGAATTTACAAATAAAAAGGAGAAGTATATGTGGAAATGTAATTTATATAGAGATATACAGCAAAGAACATATCTATTATTTGTTCTCAAAAGAAATTAGTTCATATGCTATATGTATTTATCAAGGTTATATTTTATTCTTGAGCTAGAAGAAGTTTAAAGACTCAGAAACCACAGAATTGTAGTTAAAGTCAATAGGTCAATAGTAATTTAAAGCCCTACTCTTGTGCAATTAGTCAGTAGTAGCTGGTTCTCTGATGGGATCACTATGGTTACTATTGTAGGTATGCTATAGGCACTGTGTCAATATGATACAGTAGCTCTATATTTATCTAGATAAAGAATTACATTTACGGTGGACCGTGGCACAATTTTCTTGTATGTGGCTATGCTAAGGCACTTTGTAGTTATTAAATGGTTCTGTACAGATATTGTGACTCTTTTTCAGTTAAGTTTTTTGGTATATAGATACAATTTGAAATTTGTTGAATGCTACTTGCCCTAATAATGACTTTGTAGCTCTCTTTCAGGCTTGGACTGGCCCACAGGGCAATAGGGGCAACCTCTGGTGGGCCCATGAGCATGGCAGACCTGTAGTTGGTTTTAAAATGAATATAGATCCTTGTGAGAGGCAGAAAAGCAGAGAAAGAAAGGCAAAACGCAAGAAGCAAAGTTTAAGAGGCATCTACAGTCATTTCCAGCAACTGTAGACTGGACCCTGAAAATAAACTCCACTGGTGGGCCCAGAAACAGCTCAACCGGTGGGCTCCTAGAATTAACTCCACCGGCGGGCCCAGAAACAGCTCAACCGGTGGGCTTCTAGAATCAACTCGAATGGTGGGCCCAGAAACAGCTCAACCGGTGGGATCCTAGAATAAACTCCACCTGTGGGCCCAGAAAAAGCTCATCTGGAGGGCTCCTAGAATCAACTCCACCTGTGTGCCCTAGGCACCCCAGTCCGATGCTGCTTACTTTAATATGGTTTGGCAGTATTTCTGTACTAGTGAAAAAGAATCTATCAATAAAAAATAACTTTTAATCATTGTAATAAAAGATGAACACTTAAAAGTCCAATCACTAAACTAAAACAATCTTAATGCAATGCATGATAATAGCATTTAAAAATCATAGCATGACAATTCATTATACTCATCACTAGTGTTGCTCCAAAAGGGCCCTGTCCAGTTTGACTCTGATTTGACTGAGCTCATTAAAAAAATTGGGTTCATTATGTCCCAAAACCAAAGTTTTCTACTAATGCTATCCCTAAAGCTAACCGGAACCCTAACTCTAAGCTCAAGTTACGGTTAATTTTGGCAATTTTCATCAATTTTCGATTTGGGCCGACCATAATGAAATGTCTTGGACAAGTTTTACATTGAGCCAAAACCAAAGTATAAAAGTAATTTATAATCAAAATATGCTTTTCTACAGGTCTATGATTTGATGTTAAGGAATGTTGAACAATGACTTAATAATTATAGCTATATCCGAGATTGCTTTACAAAAGGATTCCACATTCTAGCAGCAAAGCTGAAAATGTGTAGATTCATGCTATTTCACCAGTTTATTATAATCTAATGGGGTTTTTTTTCCAGTATTTATTTATTTTTTTCCGCAAATATTCAATTCTGGCTGACCATAACCAAATCTGTTGGACAAATTTGACATTTAACCAAATCCAAAGCACAATAGTAATAATTCATTGTAAAATTATGCTTTGCTTCTCCTCTATGATTTTATGTTAAGAATTGTTTGAACAATGACTTAATAATTATGGTTATATCCGAGATTGCTTTACATAAACGTGTAGCAAAAATGATTCACATTCTAGCAGCAAAGCTGCAAATTTGCAGATTCATGCTATTTCACCAGTTTTCTAATAATCTAATAGTACTTTTTCAGTTTTTTTCGGAAATATTCAATTCGGGCTGACCCTATCCAAATCTGTTGGACAAATTTGACATTTACACAAATCCAAAGCACAACAGAAATAATTTAATGTAAAATTATGCTTTGCTACACTTCTATGATATGTTTAGAAAAATTTGAACAATTAGTTATAATTATATTTATATCTGGGATTGCTTTACATAAAAGTGTAGCAAAAAATATAATCACTAAACTAAGACAAATTTTAATGCAATTCATGAAAGCAGTATTTGAAAACCATCACGGTACATATCTTCATACTCATCACTAGTGTTGCTCGAATAGGCCTCTGTTTGGTTTGACACTGATTTGACTGAGCTCCTGAAAATTTTTTGGTTCAAAATATCCCAAATCCAAATTTTTTCTCTACTTCCATCCCTAAAGCTAATCATAACCCTAATTCTAAGCCCAAGTTAAGGTGAAGGTAATTTTTTTTGGGCAAATTTCACCAGGCTGATCAAAATCTCTTTGATCCAAAACACAATAGTAATAATTTATTGCCAAACTATAAATTGCTATATCCATATCACTTGATGATAAGAAATGTTTGAACAATTACTTAATAGTTACAGCTATATCCAAGATTGTTTTACATAAACGTGTACCAAAAATTATTCCACATTCTAGCAGCAAAGCTGAGTAAATTTGCAGTTTTCTAACATTTTACCAGTTTTCTAATAATCTAATAGCATTTTTCCAGTTTTTATTTTTTTTTATTTTTTGCAAATATTCGATTCGGGCTGACCGTAATCAAATTTGTTGGACAAAATTGACATTTACTCAAATCAAAAGCACAACAGAAATAATTTATTGTAAAATTATGCTTTGCTACTCCTCTATGATGTGATGTTAAGAAATATTTGAACAATTACTTAATAATTATGGTTTTCTAATAATGTAACAGTATATTCATGCTATTTCATCAGTTTTCTAATAATGTAACAGTATTTTTCCAGTATAAGAATTTGGGAGCTGATACTGCATCTGGATCCAGTAAAAGTTCTAAATTTCACTCATCTCTACTATTGCTACCTGTCCTGCAAATGCAGATAACATTCAGCTCCCTCTTTCTTTTGTTGACAATGGAAAATAACCTTATCCTCTTGGGCTATGTCTACACACCACTGGATTCTCGACTGTACTCAATGAAAAATCTGTGCTATAGTCTACGTAGCACAGATTTTTTTCCTGTTGGTTTTAAAATCCTATGTATTCCAGTGGATTTTCAAACCTGTTGGATCTTCCGCAGGCTTGCTGTCACATTCTCGTACATTCATTATATGAAGCCAATGGCAAGTATGAAAACCAGCCACAGTTTTCAGTGCAAATCTGCACCAAAAACCATGGTCCAGCGATTTTAAAATGTCATTGGATTTTGGAGGCCATTTTGACATTGCTGTGTAGCCATGTCCTTAAGCATTATGGATTCCAAAACATACAATTTACAGATTAAACAAAATACAAACATTTTAGTAATATAAGAGAATCCCAATGTGTATGGTGTATAGATTTATATTCATGTGCTCTTCCCTTGTGCTATATTCTGCAGAAATCTGAACTCTCATCTGCATGAAAACTGACTTCTTTCCTAGTTCCTAGTTAAATTGAGAATATTGATTGTCCAGGTCCAGCAATGTCAACCGGGCTTAATAGCTTTAGCCCAATTCTATCAGCACCAGATGCATTGTGTATTAATTGCTGCAGAGTGGTTAATTATCTAAATCCTGCCAATAATGCCGGATCTTTTTAGGTCTTGAGCCCAAGGAATCAGAAATATCTGGAGTTTCTCATGAACTATTTTTGCATTCATTGGTGGCCATCAAATGTTTGAAGTCAGATACATTTTAGAACAGACTTACTTCAATTCCGTAAATGCAATAATTATGGTCCACCTCACAACAGTAATTTTAAGAGAAACAAAAAGTCATTAACACTATGGGCCACTTAAAGGGATTCTCCAGTTTAGAAAACCCAATATCATGCACATTGTTGTATAATTCTAAGTTCATAAAAGCAGGTCTTGTGTTCAGGATTCTTATCTTTCAAGGAGAGTGGAGAGGAATAAGAAAAAGTACCTCATGCTTTGGAGGTCATGACCTGTGCAGCATTACACAGATAGTTGATTTGAATAAGCTAGGTATAATGCTTACTTTCCGCAGTGGTAACATTGAAAATTTAATGCCAGATTTGCCCACTAATTACAGCTTATTGCTAAGGGTCCCAGCATAGGGACACTATGGGGAACATGTATGAAAACTCGTGCTGACAAGACAGTCGTACTTCTCAGTACATTAGTGTAGCATTTGCCAGAGGTATGAAAATGTCTCACAGCACTTTATAAGTGTGTGCCATTGTGAGATAAAAACATGTGCTGAAATGTGTGCCAAAAACATCTGAGACAAATTTTGTCTAAACCTCACCACTTTGAAAATTACATACTACTCCATTTTAGTTCTCCATAATAGCATAGTACTCCATTTTAATTCTCCATAAGAGCATAATAATCCATTATAGTTCTCTATAATAGCATAGTACTCCATAATAGCATAATACTCCATTTTAGTACTCCATAATAGCATAGTACTCCATTTTTGTGACACATTCTGTTAAGACACATTCCTAAATGTGTCTAATCTTATGAACGTGGCCCAACACACACCCTAAGAATTGGCGCTGACAAATTTGTAGAGCATGATGGCGACACATCCATTTTTGGCTCAAGACCTTATATAAATATGCTGGACAAGGCCCACAACAGTTTTTTTGCCACACATCATACCAGAAAACTCATGCAGCCCATTTTATACAAGTCCCCTTATGTGTTCAACTGATTTTTAAAGAACTCATTAAAGAGATCCATTTACCCTGTATACATGCTTGGCTTGCCCAGATGAATTGGATGATTACGAAGATGTTTGGAAACCAGCATTGATAAAAGCTTTTTCAATGGTGCCAATTGGAGGATAACTACTCACAGAGCACATTCCCAACAAGCTATATCACACAAACTGCTCAGCCTGAAGGACGGAGCAGCTTAGATTAAGTGCTCTTAACACCCACTGCCTACTCACTATTTGTAAGACAAAGTTATAGCTAGATTCTCTTCGACCCAGGGGCAAAAAATTCCATCCTAGCTCCCAGCACCTTCTTCTTTATATCTACCCCAGCTTAAACTCATCATATACCCAATAAAATAGCCCTAACGTAACCAAATCACACAATATCAATATAAATGTCTAAGGCTCTGCTCTTATTTTCATTGTGAGCCTCCTTCGGGGATTCCATCTCTTTTGACATCAGGAATAAAAGTGCATGCAGTGTTGTTCTTGCATTTAAAATGACAGAAACCTTGACAGATCCCCTGCGGTCTCCATTATATGACAGCAGGGACCGTCAGTCTAAATTTGTATGATGGATCTGGCACAGCATCATGATCATAATGTAAATATGACCAGTATGAACCAGTGCAAATATAACCTAAATGGGAGGAATTTCTCTTAGAATGTTAAACCAACCTTCATCAACAAAACAAAAACTATAAAGAATATTATTAGAATTTGTAAATTCAAGTTCTTGGTAGAGTTAGCAAAAAGAAAAAGTAGGACACAATTTGCAATGATGTTCTTTTCTAGGTGGAAGATAATGCTTTCTAGTGCCACACAAAAGTAGTTACCCTGAAAGTCAATATATGGGCAATTATAAAGCCTTGAGGCATGACTATGACCCTTAGCCAAGCCAAAGCTTCTTCCAAAATGTAAGACATCCCTCTGCAGTAGACAGCTGTTTGAGGGATTTCGTCTGTTGTCAGAATAGAGCAGGGTACTGGATGGCTGAATGAGATACCTTGATGAAGCTCTTGAAAGATACTGGTTTTCCATTTGGTAACCCAGCTGGTGTTCGGGGTCCTGCAAACAACTTATGATACAGATAACTCCGTTCATAATGTAATCCAAGAACCGTACATTATAAACTACCAGGCCCAGAATCAGGCACGTGTCGAGCCCACTGTTGTTCCTTAGTCTTTATATGTAGATTTTCTAATGAGACAGATGGTAGCAAGAGAAAATACACAGAACATAAGTAAGGCTGACTTCCATATTCTAAGAGTGCTGGGGAAGGCCTCTGTATGTCATTATATTTTAGGATGTTCCTATAAATCTTTGTGTCGCAGGTTTTGGACTACATGGTCTGCTGCCTGGAAGGCAGAAGCTCTGATATCTATAAAAGGATCTTCACTGTCTATAAAATATATACATATATATATATATATATACACACTCCCCCCGCGGCCACTTTATTAGGTACACCATGCTAGTAACGGGTTGGACCCCCATTTTGCCTTCAACTGCCTCAATTCTTCGTGCATAGATTCCACAAGGTGTTGCAACGATGCTCAATTGGTACCAATGGCCCAAAGAGTGCCAAGAAAATAATTTCCCACACCCATGACTACCACCACCACCTAGCCTGAACCATTGATACAAGGCAGGATGGATCCATGCTTTCATGTTGTTGACGCCAAATTATGAACCTACCATCCGAATGTCGCAGCAGAAATCGAGACTCATCAGACCAGGCAACGTTTTTCCAATCTTCTACTGTCCAATTTCGATGAGCTTGGGCAAATTGGAGCCTCTGTTTCCTGTTCTTAGCTGAAAGGAGTGGCACCCGGTGTGGTCTTCTGCTGCTGTAGCCCATCTGCCTCAAAGTTCGCTGTACTGTGCGTTCAGAGATGCTCTTCTGCCTACCTAGGTTGTAACGGTGGCTATTTGAGTCACTGTTGCCTTTCTATCAGCTCGAACCAGTCTGCCCATTCTCCTTTGACCTCTGGCATCAACAAGGATTTCCGCCCACAGGACTGCCGCTCACTGGATGTTTTTTCTTTTTTCGGACCATTCTCTGTAAACCCTAGAGATGGTTGTGCGTGAGAAAATCCCAGGAGATCAGCAGTTTCTGAAATACTCAGACCAGCCCTTCTGGCACCAACAACCATGCCACGTTCAAAGGCACTCAAATCACCTTTCTTCCCCATACTGATGCTCGGTTTGAACTGCAGGAGATTGTCTTGACCATGTCTACATGCCTAAATGCACTGAGTTGCCGCCATGTGATTGGCTGATTAGAAATTAAGTGTTAACGAGCAGTTGGACAGGTGTACCTAATAAAGTGGCCGGTGAGTGTATATATATATACATATATATATATATATATTTATACACAGTGCCTTGCGAAAGTATCCGGCCCCCTTGAACTTTTCAACCTTTTGCCACATTTCAGACTTCAAACATAAAGTTATAAAATTTTAATTTCTTTGTGAAGAATCAACAAGTGGGACACAATTGTGAAGTGGAACGAAATTTATTAGAAATTTTTAAACTTTTGTAAAGAATAATAATATGAAAAGTGGGGCATGCAATATTATTCGCCCACTTTACTTTCAGCAAACTCACTCCAGAAGTTCAGGGAGGATCTCTGAAAGATCCAATGTTGTCCTAAATGACTGATGATGATAAATATAATCCACCTGTGTGCAATCAAGTCTCCGTATAAATGCACCTGCTCTGTGATAATCTCAGGATTCTGTTTAAAGTGCAGAGAACATCATGAAGACCAAGGAACACACCAGGAACACCTCTATATACACTGTTAGTGTTATGTATGTATAGTATATGTGTTGAATGAAAGCAGTTGAGGCCACATGGGAGTCAAAGGTTCCACTCAAAAATAGAGCTGACCCTGCACACTCCACCACATATCATTCAACAAGTAATAGGCAAATGACAGGGGATGGGGAGTGGAAAAAAAGGGGAAAGATGGACGTCAGAGGTCCAGTGACCCGACTTTTCCTGGCAAGCCATGAAGCATGTTTCCCATAATAGACTTTGACATCATATTGACAGAATATGGTATCAAAGTCTGATAGGTGCGGGTTGCACCTCTGGCCCAAAAGTGTGGGCTCAGAATGGAGAGCCAGTTGCGGTTGCACTCTCCATTTTATTCTATGGGAGTTCCAGGTATGGACAAACACCGTGTTCGACTGTACTCTGAAATCCAATAGAGAACCCCTATAAAATAGTTTGAGAGGCTCCAAGTTTTCAGGATAACTTCAATCATATGAATTTCGGGAAAAAAAGATGATAAAGTACCTAGTGATATATTTGGAACAGAGTCAATAAATTATTTCTCCAAGGCATCCACAAATGGTCAAGGCCAGAAGAGGGGCAAGAGTGTCTTCTCAGCTAGGATTCTACCTCGTTTTACATATTGCATTGGTGTGAATGAAAATTTTCAGTATTAGTAGTTCATGCCAGCTCTTTGTGCTTGTTAGTCAACAAGAAATCATGCGCTTAGATCTGTCTACAGATAGTCCTAAAGTAAAAGTCTATTGGTCCTGATTGGCAACATTAAATTTCACCCAACTGACTGCTACCTACCCTTCTCCATACTGAGGATTAGCAGGAGCCCCAAAAAAGCCTATGACATTTAGATGTCTCTAGAAGACTATTTACTGGGTTAGACAAGAGCTCAGGGGTGTCAAACTCATTTTCACTGTGGCCCATAACAGCATTGTGTTTGCCCTCGAAGGGCCATTGGAGGTGGTTAGGTGCCTTGGTAGGGCTGTCAGAGCTGTACTACCACCTGTGAGTTGTACACCAGCTGTGTCTAAGCTCTCAGGAGCCACATTAATAGTGTGGTGGGCCAGATTCATCCCTCGGACCTTGAGTTTGACACCTGTGCACTAGAGAGACAGTATGGCCACATGTATGAACCTGTTTAGGTCTAAAACTCACTTTTTTTGCCCATAGGTTACTATGGGCAAAAGAGTGAGTTTTAGACCTAAACAGGTTCATACATGTGACCCTATGTTTCTTTCTGAACGAGAGCTAATTTGCATATTAATTCAAGGATAATAGTAAAAATATTAATCCTCTCTTAATGACACACATTAATCCCCCAATGAAACAAACTACATGGAACATAACAGAGGACAGTGTGTTCCCCGCCTTGGAGCCCACGATCTGATACCAACCAACATACCCTATGTTATGAATTTTGGTGAGCTCACCACTGCCCTACAGTGCGGTACAGGATTATTTAATGTAGCCACATTAAGCAAACAGAGGCCACATTAGCATTTAGATTGTGTTTCTAGTTTTATAAATCCTACACATTCATAACTGTACATTAAAAATGAAGGACATACTATACGCTGACACTCCGTAGTCTGGATACAACGATAGGATCTTTAAATATGTGCAGATAACTTATGCATTGACATTATTGTGGTGATGCTCATCATCCTCTCTACACGTGTTTTATGATTTTATCCTTTCATTTCTTACATATTAACTATGGTGTTGAGTTACCTACCCTGAACTCGACGGCTTGCCATCATGCCATAAATCTACACACGTCATACTGAAAAAAAAGAAAAAAGCATTTGCTCTCAGGAAAGAGATTGTTTTTGTGTTGTATTTACTGCAATCCTGAGGATTATTATTATGCTACTTGGTTTGAATACATATGTTGTCTCCACCTTCTTCTTTGCATGATAGAGCAGCTGGCAGGAGATGTCTGAAAGCATGAAAGAGGGGCACTGTATGCACATATAGTAAATAGATTTTATATGACAGATAGAAAGATATGAGAGATAAGTTAGTTAGATAGATAGATAAATAAATAGATAGATGATACAGATAGATAGATAGATAGATAGATAGATAGATAAATAAATAGATACATGATACAGATAGATAGATAAATAGATAGATAGATAGATAGATAGATAGATAGATAAATAAATAGACAGATCTGAGATAGATAGATGTGATACAGATATATAGATAGATAGATAGGGGATAGATAGATAGATAGATAGATAGATGGATAGATAGATAGATAGATATGGGATAGATAGGTAGATCTGAGATAGATAGATAGATAGATAGATAGATAGAAGATAAATAGATTGATAGAAAGTCGACCTGAAAGGGGCCTCATTTTTGTCTTTCATATTGAGACTTCCTGACCTTAAAGAGAACCTGTCACATAGATTATGCCCCCCCTTGCTGAGGACAGCACAAGCCAGTGTCAGACCTGCTCTTTCCAGCGCTGTGTCCCTTATTCTGTAAGATGCTGTAGTTTTCGTGTATTTAATGCTCAAATCTGCAATTTTCAGCCAGAAAAGAGTCAGTTTCTTCATACCCCGCCCACCTGAATCTAGCCCCACCCACCTAAACTAATAAACCTATTACTTTGAATAGGTAGAAACATGTGAATAACTGCCAGGTGGGCGGGTCTATCCTTTGGTGGGCGGGGCTAATCCCTGCTCATGAATAAGATTTGAGGGGTAAATGATCTAAAACTGCAGCATCTTACAGAATAAGGGCAACAGCGCTGGAAACAGCAGGTCTGACACTAGCTTGTGCTGCCATCAGCAAGGGGGCATAATCTATGTGACAGGTTCTCTTTAATATTAGATTCTACAGATTTCCATCAAACTATATCTGAGTGCACAGGAGTTGTTGCGTATCATTACCTTTATCATATTCCTAAATTATTTGCCTGTGTTTATAAAGAATGAAGTTTTTTCATTGAAGATCACTTTCATCAAAGCCTTTATCAGGAATGTGTGATTGTACCTGGCGATGGTTATGTTCCTGATGCTCTTAAAGGGGTTCTCCAGGTAAAGAAGAAAACTAAATACATAGACTGCATGTCTTACTGAAAACAATCATAAATATCTTTAATTAGAAAAGTCTATTTGTTTTTTTCTATGGGGATAATCATTCTAGAAGAATAAAAATGGCTGCCTGGCTCCTTCCTCAGCAGAGACCTGACCTACAGGAAGTAGGACAGGCTCTGTGAGTTACTTCCTGCTTATTCTGCCTACCATAACTGGGCATTAGCTGTGGTCAGTTAGTCTGACAGACTTGCGGTATGAGGGGCGGCTCTGCAGAGTGGAAATGAGACTGAGGACTCTATACAGACACACATATATAGATATATACAGCTCTGGAAAAAACTGCACAGTTTTCTAAAAATCACCATGTCTGACAGCCATTCCATTCCAGTGTCAGTTGAATTCCAACCGAAGTCCACCTCATTCTACTTAATGTGCTTCTGCTTAGGTGATCGCCTGAACCAAATCTTATTTAATGAAGGAAAGTATAAAAAACCCTGCCGTGGTCTTCACAATCCTCTTGCAATAGGACAAGCTGGAAGTGCTAGGATAGGCCAAATGGAATTTGAATGAAAAAATAACTTTTACCAAGCCAAAGGAGTTGAAAAGAAAACTCTTCCTGACTTAAACCATTAGTCTTATTGTTTTTAAACAAATATAAACTTGTTTTCTTTGCATTATTTGAGGTCTGACAGCGCTGCTTCTCTGCTTCTTTTTTTATTATTTTGAAGATTTCTCATTTACTGCAAATAAATACGAAATTTTTTGCTTTGAATTTCGGAGACATTGTCAGCACTTTATGTAATAAAATAACAATGTACATTCTGCTCCAAAAATTTACCATTGGAGAAAAAAATCAGAGAAACTGAAAATTTTGCAGTGGTCTCTTAATTTTTTCCAGAGCTTTATTTGGTGTGAATATAGTATAAAGAATCTGCAGCTCAGCCGGGAGGAAGCGGCTGTTGTGGGACATGTAGTTTTCATAGAGCACACCTTTCAACTACAGCTCTGCCCACTACCCCAGTGAAGAGAAAGATTCAATGAAGCAATAATATACAGTATAACAGCATCTGTAACTAGTTTACACACTGGACGGTGACAGATAGTTACTGCTTTGCTTTAGTATTACTGCACTATATGTTCTTATTTTTTTGGTTTTTCACCACACAACCCCTTTAAGTGATCTTAATTAACTAGGAAGACATCAGTTCTTCTATCTACACCTAGGTTTAGCAGAGCAGCACAGCCATGATGTGTCTTCTTTTTCGACCTTGACGGTGACATGTATGAATGGGGTTGCGCCAGATATCTGGCATCTTTTCCGCTTGATATCCAGTGCAGCCCTGTTCATAAATTTTTAAATCTCCTGCACACCTGTCACGTCAGAGGAGGTGCAGTGGGCCCTAACTGCCACCCAGCCCACTGTCCCTGCCTACTTGGCGTGCTGCCCTAGGCGGCAGACCCCAACTGGACGACAGTCCCTACGCTGCTAGGTGCAGGGCCGTCAGAAAACACAAAGTCCAACAGTCTGGGTAAGTCACAGTACGGAAACGTATATGCCAAGAAACGTAAGCCAAAAGAATGGTCAAAAACAAGCCGGGGTCCAAACACGGTCAGAAGCGCAGTACAAAGTCGGAGGCAAAGGTGAGGTCAGGAAGCGAGCCGAGGTCAGGAATCAGGAGAGCAAATATAAACAGGAAACACAGGAAAAGCAAGGGGAAACCTTTCTCAGGCAAAGACTGAGAGAAATGACGGAGTTTAAATAAGGAACCTAGAGCCCGCCCCAGCAGACGATTGGTGCGGCCTCCGAGCCCTCCTATTGGCCAATGCGACACACCCTCTGACTTGATTAGGAGCTGAGCTGTCACTCCTAAGCTCATCACCCTGGCTTCTCCCTGGGTGTGTCGACTGACTAAAGGGATGAACCCCTACTGTGCCTTGCTGCTTCACAGCGGAAACGTGCGCCGTGACAACACCATTATCAGTGCACTACGTGGAAATCCCTAAAGAAGCATTTATGCTATCTATCATACATGAAAAAACTTTGAGACTCTCGGTTCACATATTTTGATCAAAAGATGTTTAAGCTGCCCACGACTTTCAACGTGATCTCAAAATCGGGCAGTCCTATCCTATCTTTACCTCTCAATCGAGCCAATCAGGCCTCTCGCTGGGTCAACCGACCTCCATTATTCAGAGAGATCACGTTGAAAGTCGTGGGCAGCTTAAACATCTTTTGATCAAAATATGTGAACCGAGAGTCTCAAAACACCATTATCAGGCACAATACATAGCACTAGCGGCACTTTGTAATGCTACCGATCTTGGGGGATGGGGCGCACCAAATCCGTTACGAATTTATAGCTTCAGTGCGGCAAATCCAGGCGCATTACCGCTGGAACAGGCAGAGCACTTTCAAAGTAGTTACCCTTAACCTAGAAATGTCGCCCTAGTGCTAGAACGTGCCTGATTTCTGACCCGCTGTAGAACAGGTTCATATGTCAGGCGCATTCTATGCCAGTATAATGTGCATGAAATTTGCCGTGGCTGCACACGTAGGCAGCAATCTGGAATATACTGGAGTTGTTGAGAGACAATTCAGCTTGGCTCTCAGCACATCCCAGGGATTTCCAGCTGCAGAACCTTGATGCTTGGTGTGAAGCAGGCACAACCGGTTGCACAACAAATTCAGGTGGGAGAACATCCAATTTTTTATCAATTGGCATTTAGGTTATTACACCTAAAAAGCACCCCCTTCATTTCCTACCCCCACCACCATTCTTAAATTTCTAAATGAGAGCCAGTCATGAAGAAATTATAAATTTGCATACAGCATTGGATAACGTGTCATGCCCTGAGCTACGGTAGAATCCTATCATCCAAAGTCAGACGTGTCATGTAAGTTCCTACAATGCACAGCGGTCCGCTAACAGAAGACCAGCAGATTCTCCAAGGCTATTTTGTAAAACTTTTTTTTCCCCCTCCTTTGAGGATAATGTTCTGAAACAGATTTCCTTAGTTGCTCCTGCGCTGATGGAAAATGTTTTGTGTACCTCTAAGATAAAAGAAGCCTGGAAGTGAGCATCCTCCGTAAGCAAATACAAGATAATCCAATCAGGGTCAATGGGAGCCCCCATCAGGCGGGTTTTTTTTTTTTTTGCTTGCATTTCTTTAGGGCTTTTTTTCTTTTTACTATATAGAAGAGTAATAAAATGACACAGCACCTGCTGACAGGTCTTCTGGCAATGAAGACGTAAAGTAGATCACTGGTCAGCGGGAGAGCTGTGCACGAAGCTGCCAGCAGCAATGATTCTTTTTTTTCCGAAACCTAAGTTCACCAACTTTTCAGAAGCCTCCTGTTCAAAGGAGATAAGCATTTCACTCTTTTGGGCCATGTGTCATAAATAAGTTAGAGAAATGTGTGGTTGTCATGGGCTCAGCAGAATATCATTCAATTATACAGATGTGCCTGGAATCTGAAGCCTAGAGCGGAGCATATCCATACATAATACAACAAGAGGCGGCTATAAAAGCTTTATGGTTTAATTAAAGCTTGCTTAATCTTCTTTGCTCTTATGTATTAATTATAATTATTGTATTAACAGTTCTCCGAAACAGCCACTTAAGAAATAATTTTAATATCTATGTTTAAAGATAATTTAAGGTAAAATAAAACGAGCCGCTCTCATTTACATATATAGTAATTATTTGACTTATTGCCGTCAAGTTTTCTTGTAAGCACAAGTGGAAAAATAATTAACTAAACCACGTTGAAGTTGAAATCTGTTTCTTCGATACATGAATATACTCTTACAATGGTTGCCAGGCAACTGCCTTTGTGACTGCTCGGTGACCACTACCGCTGTGCTTACATTTTAGTGTAATGTTGGGGACAGCTAGCTAGGGGGAGCAGTAAAACTGGTTACCTAAATAAATGATGTGGGCTGAGATTGTAATCTCTCTTTATAGCGAGTCATGCTCTTTTTTAATCTTACATTTTTTCATACTGTATTAGGCAATTGAAAGGCACTTGTCAAAAAAATAATAATAATTAAGAAGGAAAAAACATGGCTGCTTGGCTCATAAACTTAAAGGGGTTGTCTCACTACATTGATTCATCTTACCTCAGTCCCGTTTTCTCATTTTCATTTTAAATTTACTGGCTTTTTCTGGCTTCTACTGGCCTCCAGTAACGACTTGATGAGGACACCAGGTCTGTAGCTATAGCAACAAGTGCTGGCAGCCTATCAGGAGAGATCTAACAGGTCTGTAGCTATAACAACCAGTGCTGGCAGCCTATCATGAGACATTAAACAGGTCTGTAGCTATAGTAACCTGAGGAGCTGATGCAGCCCATACAAGAGGCGATATCTAGGAATAGGTAGGACACATATTGCAAAGTGACTTGTTTTTGCAAGATCTTTAACACAAGAAGCAATACTTGTAGTGAGACAGCCCCTTTAAGAAGAAAATTTCAAAAATTAAATGTAAAATACTATGAGTAAGAACTAGGAGTTTTATATTAACCTGAAACAGTCTGCAATGGATCCTTAAAGAGATTGTCTCACTACATTGATTCATATTACCTCAGTCCTGTTTTCTCAGTTTCATTTTTGAATTTACTGCCGACTGCTGGCCTGCAGTTATGAGCTGCTGAGGACAGCAGGTCGGTTTCTATAGCAACCAGGACTGGCAGCCTATCAAGAGAGACAGAACAGATCTGTAGCTATACTGACCAGTGCTGGCAGCCTATCAGAAGAGTTTGAACAGGTCTATAGCTATAGCGACCAGCACTTGCAGCCTATCAGAAAAGATCGAACAGGTCTGTAGTTATAGCAACCAGGCTGAAGCTATCAGGCAAATCAAACAGGTCTGTAGCGATAGCGACCTGAGAAGCTGATGCAGCTCAAACAAGAGGGGATATCTAGGACTAGGTCGGACACTGTTAGTGGACACATATGCAAAGTGACTTGTTATTGCAAGAGCTTTAACAGAACATTCTATCCATGTAGTGAGACAACCCCTTCAAGCTCCGTCCACTTGATGAGTATTTCAAGTTGGAATCCATGCGGATTCTGACTTAAAATACTTGTGTAAAGCTGAAAGTAAACCATCTCCATTGACCGCAATAGAAAATATGTTATAGTTTATACAACTATATTTTTAGTTTATATGTAATTTTGTTACTTGGGCTTAAAATATATATAAAAAACTTGTGATTATTCATATGGATTCCATTGGGAAAATTTACTATTGAGGTCAGTGGGGATTGCTAAAAACCTGGTGTAAAACATGTCCAAACCCCCACAGAGATGAATAGTACCTGTTTTCTGACTGTATATCTGCTGAAAAAAGAAAAAAAAAAAAACATTGGTAGGATCTGATAGGTATCCAAAAAACACATTTTACTCACCATCTGGATGTATCCTTAAAGGGATTGTCTTCTTAGGGCAACCACTATATACCATAGAAGAGGGGAGATCCTGCTTGGGACTTTTCTCTCTTAGCCAAAGCCATTAAGATATGCAGATACTTCTGGAAGGTGTTACCCCATGAAAGGGTTATCTTTAGTTGACTAACTACCTTAAATGAGTTATCTCATTTAAGGTACTTACACATATTTAAGGTGGTCAAGACACTGATTGTGCATTGCTTCAGTAAGCCATTATTGTCTACTTTATCTCCTGTTGACTTGATTGCTTTTTATGGTTGAAGGGAAACCAAACTCTTATTATAGTTTAAATACTTAGCCTACCTTTAACAATCTCTACTTAACAAAAGGGCCTTGAAAATTAGCTGGTCCTGAAGTTACTCTAGTTGAGACCCTCAGTAATCAGTTGTAACCTGTTGGGAAACCTGGTAGTAAGTATTCAACTTCACTGCAGTTCCCCCAGTGGATACATTGGGTATTACATTATCAATAGATAGTCTGTATGATACAAGACACTACAAAGCAAGAGACTCTTAAAAGCAAGAGACTTTTTTTGCACTCGTTCTATTCCCTGGCCATAAAATGAGGATCCTGAACAGGGGACGCACTAGATTAACTCAGAAGTCCCTATTAGGGTACCAGTGTTTCATTCCTTATCTCTTGGCTCAACATATTCCAAAATAAGTTGTCCAAAATGACTGATGTTGGAAAGACATAATTTTGAGATATTCCATTGGTTTATGTTATATTTGTCTGTATGTGACCGATCAGTTTTAATGATAAGAATTGCAGCCTGTCAAGAGTTGTGTTAGCACATTGCAAAACTGTATTATTTTGTGTCATGAGAAATTGGACTCTTGAACTAAATTTTATCAGCATATGAATAGTGATTTCTACACCAAACAATACCCAGACAATAAATGTGGCACAACCACAATGACCATTCTTTGATATCCTCTGTCCTTTCTCACTCCCAGTGAAGACTAACATCTGGTCCAACATCAGCATCTCATCGATTCAGGCGTGGTGTCACTTCCTGCTCGATGTCACTATTATTTGTGAGGTTGAGCAGAAGTGAGGCTGTGTCTCTATCAATGAGGAGAGATTAACTGGAGGTCTGGCCACATTGAGAATGACAAGGTGATATTGACTCGGAAGTTAGGCTGACCCAAGAGAATTCAGGGGATGATAAGTTAACCCTTAAAAAAGCCAATAAAAATAAGGAAACCTAACCCTTACCCTAAGCCAAAGTTAGAGATAGGAGTAGTGTTAGGGTTAAACCTGGAGAAAACATTTGAGTTTGGGACATCATGAACCAAAATTTTATCATGAGTTTGGTCATACTGGTATTGAACCAAACAGGGCTTTATCTTAATAATACTATCTGCATCTATTGGCTAGTACATGGGGTGTCTGTGTTTAACTATTTGTTGACTGTCCGTAGCCGTCTGACGGTGGCAGTTTTACTCTTCTTCAACGTTCTGAAACTAATTTTGAAGCTGCACAGGTGGACAGTCTTCTATCACAGTGATAGCTGGTACTCCAATGAGAAGACAGGGATGGTAAATTACCATCCCTGCCATCTTGACCTCTGTGAATACAGCACTAATTTATAGCTGTATACACAAACAGGCAGGATGTCTTGTCAGCTTCTTGCCTCTTGACTTTGGTGTTCACGTGTCTGCTGGGACTCTATAACTTCCTGAGGCCCTGGTTCTTTAATTTAAAAAAAAAAAAAAAATACACCAAAATAATATAAAATATTAAATGTCCAAATGGCAACTTTTAGTCCCAATGACACTAAAACTTCATATCACCTATATATATAAATGTCAATGACGGACAATCAGAAAACTTATTAAAGAGCCACTTTTGCTGTTAAAAAATAATAAACTAGAAAAATGAGAAAACCAAACTTTTTTTAAACATTTTCCCTCATATTACAAAAAAATTACATAAAAATAAAGCCTCACATACCAGAACAATACCTGAGAGCAAGAAAATATTATAGCATTCAAACCTGGGTATACCACAGAAAAGGAATATGTGCCTGGTCAGGAGGGGGAATAATCGGCCCGATCAGGAATTGGTTACATTTTGGAAATATTAAAAATATTTTGGCTCACATTTCATGAACAAGAACACTTCTTATTTTATTGCAGCATTTTCCATAAATAAGACACTGCAGGCTGCAGTACTTTAATATAGTGAAATAATAGAGTTAATGTTCATATTGGCTCTGTAATCAGAAATTTGTCCATAAGATAAGCAAAATTTTCCATACTTCACTTATCTGTATTCTCAAACCAAAAATGGCATAAAAAAATAAAAAAAACTAATGTAAAGCCAAAATATCACAGAAAAAAAGGTAAATAAGTTAGTTCAATAACTGAGTGCAGAACAGCGTTCTAGCTTTCAGATTGAAGCAGAATATGCCTGGGCAGGAATGAAGGTAATCGGCCCAGTCAGGAAATGGTTACATTTTTGGATACCTTAAAAATATTTTGACTCACATTAAATGAACAAGAACATTCCTAGTTTTATTGCAGCATTTTCTATAAATAAGACACCACAGGCTGCAATACTTTCATATAGTGAAATACTAGAGTTAATGTTCATATTGACTCTGTAATCAGAAATTTGTCCATTGGAGAAGCAAAATTTTTCATGCTTCACTTATTTATATTCTCAAACCAAAAATGCCATTAAAAAAAAAAAAAACAACTAATGTAAAGCCAACATATCACAGAAAAAAAGGTAAAAAAGTTAGTTCAGTAACTGAGCGCAAGAAAGTGTGGAGGAGAATATGCCTGGGCAGGCAGGGAGGTAATTGGCCCAGTCAGGAACGGGTTACATTTTGGAAATATTAAAAATATTTCAGCTCACATTTCATGAACAAGAACATTCCTAATTTTATTGTAGCATTTTCCATAAATAAGACACCGCTTGCTGCAATACTTTAATATAGGGAAATACTAGAGTTAATGTTCATATTGACTCTGTAATTAGAAATTTGTCCATAAGAGAAGCAAATTTTCCATATTTCACTTCTCTGTATTCACAAACATAAATGGCATTAAAAAAAAAAAATTTAAAGCCTAACATATCACAGAAAAATAGAAAAAAAGGGAATTCAATAACTGATTGCAGGAAAGTGTTAGGGCCTGTCCCCACGGCAAGTTTTTAAGCTGGTTTTTCAGACGGTTTTCGGTTTTGAAAGCCGCTGGATGGTTTTTTGAAAAACATTGAAAATGTTCATTCTTTTGAATGTTCATTCAGGTTCAACATGAACCTATCAATGCAAAGGGGGAGGGCTTGTCTTCGCAAACCGCGGAGAAAAGCCGTCCTCCTGCGGCCATGTTCACGGCTCCTAAACAGAGCAAATACCGGTCGGATAATCTGACCGGTATTTGATCTGTGCTGTGTAAACGGCCCCTTGGAGGAAAATGTGCCTGGGCAGGAAGGGAGGTAATAGGCTGGATCAGGAACTGGTTAAATATTGGAAATATTAAAAGTATTTTGGCTCACATTTCACAAACAAGAACATTTCTTATTTTATTGCAGCATTTTCTATAAATAAGACATCGCAGGCTGCAATACTTTACTGCAGTAAAATATTAGTTAATGTTCAGAAATGATTAGAAATTTGCCCATAAGGGAAGCAAAATTTCCACGTTTCACTTATCTGTATTCTCAAACCAAAAATGCCATTAAAAAACTAAAAAACGAATGTAAAGCCAACATATCACAGAAAAAAGGTTAAAAATTTAGTTCAATAACTGAGTGCAGGAAAGCCTTATAGCTTGCAGATTGGAGGAGAATGTGCCTGGGCAGGAAGGGAGGTAATCGACCCGGTCAGGAACTGGTTAAATTTTGGAAATATTAAAAATATTTTGGCTCACATTTCATGAACAAGAACATTTCTTATTTTATTGCAGCATTTTCCATAAATAAGACACCGCAGGCTGCAATACTTTAATATAGTGAAATACTAGAGTTAATGTTTTTATTGGCTCTGTAATCAGAAATTTGTCCATAAGAGAAGCAAATTTACCATGTTTCACTTATCTGTATTCTCAAACCAAAAATGCCATATAAAAAAATTAAAAAACTAATGTAAAGCCAATATATCACAGCAAAAAGGTAAAAAAGTTAGTTCAATAACTGAGCGTAGGAAAGCATTATAGCTTTCAGATTGGAGGAGAATGTGCCTGGGCAGGAAGGGGGTAATCGGGCGAGTTTGGAACTGGTTAAAGAAGGGCTTGTCCTCAATGCTGGGAAAAGGTATTCTGGTGCCCTAGGCAAATAAGGCACAAAATGCCTCCCAATGGGAAATTCAGCCTACTCCATGCCTCCTTGTGCCCCCTTTCCTGCCTGGGATGAAGTGGCGCCATAGGCGCTCGCCTGCCTTCACCAACCCATTGTCCCGGCCCTGCCTGTCCTCATAAGACAACCCATTCCATTTTTCTACCAAATAGCAGCCACTGATCGCAGAAAGTTCTCTTGCTTCAAAAAAGAAAAGCACCGAGGACATATTTTATCTTTCGAGTAAGCATATTTTACGAGCTACGTCTCCTCATGTGATGTTGGCCTCCTACATTCCGCATTGAAAGAGCTGTAGTAAGAAGTATTTTCTGTGTTTCACTTTCTCATAAAATCTTGATGAACTAACAAGTATCGTCAATGATTCTGCAAACTATTTGTGAATTAGCATTTTTTCTATTGGATACATCTGTTTGTTTCTCAGTTTTATTTCAAAGTTCTGCCTTCCTCAATTCATAAATAATTGAGTCACCAGCTATTAGGTTTTATGTGACAATTGCCATCGCAGTGTCTTTGGCAGTAATATGAGCTGATTCAGCGGATACTGGAAGGATTTTTCTCCAGACGGGATGGACTTTTTTCTTTATGGACGATAGAAAGTTATCATAAGTTTTTCTCATGTATATCTACATTTTTGGCATTATTTTTTTTAAGCTTGTTTTCTCTCTGCTTGATTTATGACTGATAAACGTCCCAAAGAAAGAGACCTTCACGCACCGTTCTTTCATGTATAATTGGATCTGTCCTGCTTTGTTTCATTTGCCTGCATAGAGCAATCCCACAGGCCCTTTAGATACTGTAAAAATTCAGATGTTGCTGGAGTAGGTTAAATAGCTGTCTCCCAATTTAATTGGATTGGAAGGTTTTGTGGACAATTAAAGAAAACTTTCAAAACAAAGATAAAAGATTTCAGTAGTTTATGGTTACGCTGAGCGAATCCCTACATCAAGGACTTTATATAATGGTATGCTATTCTGGGTACTGAGTACATTTATAGTTACTCATCCATTAGGGTCAGACCCCAATATCTAGCAATCTAATTGGAGACATAGATGCTCATAAAAGATTAAGTTGGAAAGCAAAGGAAGACAACTATAAACTGTTCCTCTTTTCATGACAATGGACCCCTCCAAAACCTCAAGTACTTAGTGCATGTCCCCACGAGCACAAAGGGCTTCTATGGAAAACCCGTGCAGCAGTCTCCACCGCCGCCCGCCCAAAAAAGATTGAACATGCACATTCTTCCGTCCGGTTTTTGGATGGAATATGTGCATGTGAATGAGAAGGGCTTTTCTTCGCTCATTGCCCTTATAGAGGTTTTCTCACCATGCTGTTTCACAGAGTCACAAGCAGCGCAACACTCACACTGCTGTGTGGCTGTGGGTGGTTCTATAGCAGTGATTTAGCATATATAGCTCCCCTGTAACTGAGACATTGCAAAGACATAAGTGCAGGAGATTTAATCTTCAGTAAACAAAGCTACAAGTGCTCAGAGGAGTGAAAACAATTGTTCATCTGTGAACAAAAGCTAATCTTGTTAGGGATAAAGGGTGACGTATGAACAGGGCTGCCTAATTTATTGCCATGCTTTGAGCCAAATAAACTGTCATAGTCCTGTTCTATAGATGAATAAAGCATCGTAAGCCAAAACTTGCAATCTGCACCAGAAACAAAGCTTTTAAATGCACTAAAGATGCAGGGGATGTGTTGCACTAGAGTCTACAATGCGCCAAAAGTATGCCAAAGTTTGGCACGAAACTGTTGTACAAATTCAAAGTGGCACTGGGATTTCTTTTGGCATAGAACAGGACAAATTTATATAGTGCTTAATTTTCATACATACTATCAGATCATACACTATTAAAAACAGAGGCAGAACTGGTAAGTTGGTGCCAGGTTCATACATGTCCCCTATAGACTCTGCTCCAGAAAGTAAGTTCCAATCATGGTGATGTCACTCCCTGCTCTCTGTCTAATCTGGAAGTAAGATTATGAACATAACCTGTGTGCACTCAGAGCAGAATCAATCGCTCTTATCTCATGACCAAGGCAATAACAAAAGACCAATATATTTAGAAAAAGTCTTCAACTACCTGACCCTACAAGTTTACAGCTAATCTTACAAAGAAAACCTCTTTAAATGGTAGCATTAACCCTGGAAGCCAGATGTTCAGGATATAAGTTACCATATGAGGCCACCCAACTAAATCTAAATAATACTTTTTCTCAAAGACCATGTAGAAATGGAAATTACAGAGTTTCCTCAACCTCCATTATGCCATAGGACACCCCTTGTGTTAGAGCTAATAGCAAGAGACTTTTGCTCTGGCACATCCAAGCCATCTATTTCATGTTCCACCATGTATTTGTATTGAAAAAAAACCGAACAACAAATTTACCCCAAACAGAGAATAAAGATAAAAATATATATTTTATTAAGTCATCAAAAAATGACAACCAATACAAAAAGATTGTGGGACACTGCTGTACAAAACATTGAAAAGGATGTATCTGAAAATCACTCAAAAGTCAACACTGCATAATGCAAAACCAACATGAATATCTTAAGAGGTGTAGCCAAAGGCTCAAGGCCCTGGTGCAAAACTTCAGCTCCCCTCACCCCTTACCATCAGAGATTTCAGGACCCCATACAGTCAAAATGTGCTCCCCCCCTCCAGACAAGGATGTTGGAGCGAACAAGAATAAAAATATAAGTGCAACATTGTTTTGGGGTTTAATTTTCGATGCACTGTACAGTCTAATTGACATGTTATCTCTATTCTATTGGTCAGTATGTATACAAGGATCAAAAAATGCCACCACATTATCACTGTATGACTTATACCATCATAATATTACTGTCCAAACCAGTATACCAAGACCAATATCACCAATAACAACAATATACAAGGACCAAATAACACCCCATACATCACTATCATATAGTGATTAACACCACCATACTGTAATTCATTAAATCAATATACCAAGACCAATATTACCAATAATAATATATCCAGAAGGTAGCTAGGTATATATGGCCCCTGGTAGGTAATTAGGTAAACAGTGCCTCTGATAGTTAGCTGGGTATACAGGGCCCATGGTAGATAGCTAGGTATATAGGGCCCCTAATTGGTAGCTAGGTAATAAAGGTCCCTCGTAGATTGCTAGTTATACAGTGACCCTTTTAGGTAGCTTGCATATAGTGCCCCTGGTAAGTAGCTAGGTATATTGGACACTTAGAAGGTGGCTAGGTGTACAGTGACGCTGGTAGGTATCTAGGTTTAAGGGCTTTTAGTAGGTGACCAGGTATACAAAGCCTCTGATAGGTAGCTAGGTATACAGGGTCCCTGGTAGGTTGCTAGATATGCAGGGTCCCTGATAGGTAGCTAGGTATGCAAGGTCCCTGGTAGGTTGCTAGGCATATAGGGAACCTAATAGTTTGATAGGTATATAGGAATCCTAATAGGTTGATAGGTATATAGGGCTCCTGATAGGTAGGTATACAGGGCACAAGATCTCTGCCGAACGCCTCTTCTTTGACTCCAGAGTGGGCGTCATGACATCATCATGCTGTCTGCTCCGGGATGCCACTCCCAGCATCTACTGGACCATAGGCCTAAAGCCTTATACCACAGACTGATGGCCTACTACAGGAAGTGGCATAGGCGACACAGTGACATCATAATATTGCGCCTCCTACGTCGCGTCATCAAGGGGGCCAAATGGCCTGGAGGGGAGTTTGCTCCGATCCTTTATGCTCTGACTAAGCCGCTGCCAGAAATATGCAGGCAGCATCTGCTATCACTGCACCGTTGGGTCTATGTGACTCAGTGAGGCAGCTGTGTGGTGAGGGGGCCCGGTCACAACTACAACCCCGGTAGCTACATCGCTAACACTTCTTCAACTGGATATCAAGTATGAAACATAATAGTGAGCATAGGAAAGCAGAAAAAGATATCACAATAATACAATGATAAGATACCGCCCTCTGCCGCCAGCCTCAGAGGGGATTTCTATTCTTAGTAAGTGATTTTGCAGCCCTCAGACAGGGATGGGGAACCTTTTTTCTGCCGAGGACCATTTGGAAAGTTATAGCCTTGTTCTCGCGCTGTAAAAAATTATCAACTTAAAAAAAAAAAAAAGTGAGTACAGGCAAGTACATTTGCAGCAAATCTCATCCATGGACGAGAGTTGTAACTGAAGAGCTGCACGTCCCTTGCCCATGAGATTACTTGAAATGCGCCAGACTCTTTGTTTCCCCGTTTTGTGATGTGCACGTCTTCCTCATATCAGCAGACATCAAGTGGTGTTGGCTCCAAAGTCCTGGATGACCCACACCTTGAGTTTAGATAAAATGGGCCCTATGCATGAAAACAGTCTAGCAGTAAGACCTTCTTTATTGCCCATAGTAACAATCAGAGCTCATTGCAACCAATCAGAGCTCATATCAACCAATCAGAGCTCATATCAACCAATCAGCGCTCATAGCAACCAATCAGAGCCCATAACAACCAATCAGAGCTCATACCAACCAATCAGAGCTCAGCTTTCATTTCATATAGTGCTGTGGAAAAATAAAAGATGAGCTCTGACTAGTTGCTACGGGCTCTCATTGGTTGCTATGGGGTCTGATTGGTTACTATAATCTCTGATTGTTTGCTATGGGCTCTGATTGGTTGGTATGGGCTCTGATTGGTTGCTATGGGCACTCATTGGTTGCTATGAGTTCCGATTGGTTGCTATGGGCTCATATTGGTTACTATAATCTCTGATTGATTGCTATGGGCTCTCATTAGTTGCTATGGGCAACAAAGACAGTCTTACTGCTAGACCATTTTCATACATATGGCCCATTGTGTTTGATTTTTTGTTCCCCCTGTTTTGATGTCCATGCCCTTTTCCTCTCCTGACGTGCAGTGGAATATCAGGGTAGAAATGCCATGGACTGAAGAAGTTACCGGTGCATTCAATGTCTCAATAAGTGACAACCACCGTAATTCATGTTTTTCAGTCTTCGGAAGCTGTTGCACGGAGTAGTTCACCTGTCACTTTAGATGTGGTGCCTTTAACTCTGATAGCCCTGGAGTTTATCATGTAAACCTCCAGCCATATACTTAGTACTCAAAAATGCAATTACATTTCCCTAGTTCATTGGTTCCAGTAGGACTAAAAATGACTGTAATTAAAAATATAATAATAGTAGTAATAATGCCCACCTGCTATATAATAATAGTAATAATAACAATAATAATAACAATAACATCTGCTATATATAAATATATACAGTATATATATATATATATATATATATATATATATATATATGTATGTATATATATATATATATATTATATATATATATATATACATCTGTATATATAGATATATACATATGGTGAGTATTATTATTATTATTATTATTGTCATTATTATTGTTATTATTATTTTATTGCAGTAATTTTTAGACTGACACTCTTATCTACTCTCCAAGTCTCAAGGGCAAAGACGTTTCCAAGTTTCATCTATGGAGGATCAGCTGCACAGAGACAGTAGTGGTGGTCACTGACTTACTTTATTTCTATTGCTATGTTTTCAATTAAAAATGTTTCAACATTTTAAAAACCTTTTTCTCATTTGTCATCTAAAAATAAACAATTAACAGATTAAAAGATTTGGTATTGCAGTGTCTATAAAAGTCCGAACTAATGCAATATCATGTTATTAATTCTGCATGGTAAATGCCATAAAAGAACACATAGGAAACAAATATGCCCTTTAGAAAAAAAAAAGAAAAAAAAAAGGCTTTAAAAGCTCCAGCTTGCCTCTCAAAAAATGCAATGAAAGTAGTAAAATATAATGAAAATTATGCAAATTAGCAAAGCTGGAATCGTACAATGGTAAACTCTGGTTAAAGTAAAGCAACAAAAAATGGCACCTTTTTTGCACAAAGATTTTTTGTGTTTCCCAATACATTATATAGAATGTTAAATGATACCATTAAAAAGTACAACTCATCTCACGAGAAAAACAAGCTATTGTATAGATAGAGCAAAATGAAACAGATAAATCACCTTGATATCACAGCTCAGAATGGTATCTCAACGTTTTCAATGTTTTTGTTTAGAGATAAGAGCAGATAACTTGAAAAGTCACGATATCACGGACAAGATAATGGAGAAAGTAGAAAAACTTGGAAGGTTCTTGGTCAGCGATGTTTATGGTTCTTTGATGAAAAAAATCAAAACGAAATAACTGGAAATTATCCGGTTATTAAGGAGTTAATGGTTTTTCTTATTTCCTCCTTTATGTTTTTATATATTTCCAATTCCAACCTTTAATAATGTTTTGTGAAAGCGTATAACTGTAATTGAGCAACCTTTAATAACAAGATTTCTGGCGCATTTCTAGAGAAGGTAAAATGTAACAATTGTGTAAATGTCACATCTTTTATATTCTAAATTTTAGGATCAGTAAATGTAGAAATACCATATTACACACATAGTTTCATAGTTTGTAAGGCTGAAAAAGGACAAGAAGTCCATCCAGTTCAGCCTGTTGTGCTAAGGTGTTGATCCAGAGGAAGGCAAAAAACCCCAATGAGGTAGAAGCCAATTGTCCTCATTTTTAGTTAAAAATTCCTTCCCGACTCCAATCTGGCAATCAGAAAAATCCCTGGATCAATGACCCCTCTCCAGAATCCAGAATTGATCTTGCAAGATTCTACAAGCTATGCATAATAACTCTCCTCTAGAAGAGGAACCCTATGGAGCACCCTCTTGTGGGTTCAGTGATAAACCCATAAGAGAGTTTTTAGATAAAAATTATATATTTTAGCCAAATCAAAAACATACTTCGAGCTCCTCATCAGAACAGAGCAGGGTTTGGGTTTGCTGGGTGAGAGACCTTTGATGAAGCTTTGGGGTTACTTCTTCTCAATAAGGAGGTCCAGCTGGTGTATGGAGACCTAAGGAGATATGTATGAAAGGGTTTTTCGCACATATCTACGATGTTTAATGCGCCTAATGAATGTGTTAGGCACATTGTTCATAAGACTTGACACTTTTTATTGCGCCTAACATGAGGGGATATTCTGGGGGCGTCGCACCACACTCGTAATATTAGACACATATATGAATGGGGTTCGGCCAAACTACGTGCATTACCACTCCGACAGGCAGACCTATCTCAATGTGCTCTGCCTAAGCTTGAGGAAACGAAGTGAAACTAGATTTGCTGTTAGGGAAAAAAATGTCCAATATTTCTCAACTTCCCCCAGTACAATAATAAAAAGTGATTTCTGATAATTATCAAACTGTATAAAATTAAATGATTTAAATTTAATAAAAAATGTTATCATATAAAATGAATATAAAAATATAGAATATCCCCAAAATATAAAAATATCTCCTATAAAATGAACCTAAAATGAATAGAATCGAAAACTAATTTTACATTAAATAACTCATTGATAATGTTCAGATTTTTTAATTTTTTATTTTTACTACATTAATTTTGAAATTTATTTTTGCTGCTCTCACACTTTATTCTACATACAGCAAGAGCCAGCACAGCACAGGTATTGCTGGGACCTGTGGTCCACCAAGCAAGATAATTTCCATAGTCTCTATTCTCTGACATGCTATTCTATTGACTTTCATTTCCAGCCTATCTATAGCCTTTATACATGTTTGGTGCATTACTTATGCGCTTAAGTTCCATAATGCAAAACAAACACACAGGCGAGGCGCGATGAACTTTTGACGCACAAAAAACACTTTCATACATTCAGGCGCATTATAGACTGAAAACGAGATATGACCATTCACTTCGAAGCACCTTCTTTCATACATGCCTCCCCTAAAGGCAATGCTCCAGGGAAAAGGTATGAAAAATAACTCCTCCAGAAGAAATTGTTTTCTCTATAGTGCCACCTAAAGATATCTACCCTGTAAGTCAATGGTCAAACCATTAAAATAGCCTTAAAAAGTACTACAGATATTACTAATCCAGAAACCTACCTTAAAACAATTGTTTTGATCCTCATAGTTGATAAGATTGGTAAGAGACAAAGGTCAATGGAGTACAATCTATAGTCCTACTGTGTTGATCTAGTAGAAGGCAAACACCCCTATGAGGCAGATACAAATTGCCCAACATTAGTGTTAAAATGTGTTTCTTATTCAAAATATGGGAATTGGTCTAAGTTTCTGAGTCTGCACCCATCTCCTGAGTCAAGTCCCTAAACCTGTAATGTTATACAGACTTTCAAGAAAGTCATCAAGGTCTTAGCTGAACCTGCTCAATGAATCAACCATCAGAACATTTCGAATTGCTAAGTTCTGTAACACACCGGGTGGTGTAATGGTGGTGTCCAAACTGCACCCACCCGTTGCCTATGGCAAACACCATTAAGAGTTCTTTTGAATTGTGGGGAGAGGCGCAGTGTTTGAGACGTGTGGTGCACCGGCGATAATCAATTGACACAACAGCTTTTCTGGGATTGATGAGGCTTTTACTCTCATCCTTAGTGGCTGTTGCAGTACATACAGTGCGCTCGTGTTCCAGCAGCTTCATCATCCACACATGCAGCTAACGAGGGGTCCTCCTCTTGCCCACCTCACTGCTCTACCTGACCATTCTCAGTGGCGTCCTCCACGGTGGTTCTGGCCTCCTGCTAAATTTCTCACTGCGCCCCAGATCAATGTGTTGCCTCCGGACACTCACTGACTCTAGACTGGGGACCTCTCCCCGACCTCGCCCAGGTTTTCTCTGCTTTTAACAAATTCCATCTATATACACGGACATGGCTTGCTACTTTCTCTGAACAACAACCAATAATATCTTCCACCCCTCATGGCTACTGCAGCTCTGAGGGGCGCACTTCTCTCTCTCCTGTCACTTTCTCCTCTTCTCTGACAACTCTGTCACCAACTGCAGTACCCCCTTCTGCACAAGCTGCCCTCCTTCTCCTCAGCCCAGCTCCACCCCTCGAGCTTGCTGATTGGCTGCCCAGCTCCTCCTGATTCACAGCACACTACATACACAGGCCCAAACTGCCTGCCTGAACTATTAACTGTTCCCTTGCCATAACCAGACCACCCTACTTCCTGGTTTCCCATGGTAACCCACTACTGATAACAACTTAACACAAGTATAATTCCTTACAGTTCTATAGTCTCCCTGCTCTTACAGTAAAGAATCTATGAAGATGAATCTTATTTTCTTGAGAAATAAATGATAGCCCAGTATTTTCCTGCCCATCCTCAGCACAGAGCAGTGTGTACGTTGGCTAAGTGAGAGGCCCATGCTGCAGTTGGATGTCTGGTTTGGTTAATATTCCTAGTCATGTTTTAAGGCTCTTATATGGGTCAGATATTCACTTACAGAGTAACTACTTATAGATGGCACAGAAGAGACAATTGGTTTCATCCATTTTTCTATAAAGCATTGTCTCAAAATTTCCATACATCAGCTAGATTTCCTCAATAACAATAATAACATTCAAGAAATTCTGCAAATAAATGTATTGTTTTTATATATATATTTTTTTTTTCTTTCCAATTTATGCTTAGATGAAATCACATTCTTCATTTGGTGTAGCAATTCCCTGCGATTGGTCACACTGAGTATACATGTAATACAAGTGTCAATGATTTATAGATTCATTTAAATGAGCAGTGGGGAATGATTTAATTGGTGAAAGAACAGATAGTAAGATTGATGGATGTACACAAGTTATACAAAGAAGAGGGAAAAAACAGACAAGATGAATAGTGGCAGGAATTTAAGAAGTGCTTCATGGGCAGTAAAATCTTACTTAAAGTCCTAATTTACATGGCACTTACGCTTAACATGTACTTTTAAGCAGGGGAAACCATCTGGAGTTTTTGGAGAGCCTGTAAGACGAAATTGACAAGAGATAGGTGCTTAGTTTTAAATTCTAATGGAAAGTTGGATGTCAACCAAATGCGGTAACCGTTTCATCATTGATGGAGGTCCAGTCATCCTAATGCTCACATGGCTCTTTTTAATCATTCGTATGTAGTCCACCCACTCTTACACCCACCTTCATCTCTGACGAAGATTTAAATAGCATAAACTCCCACTTGGCACGTTTAAATACAAAAGTTCTAACGAAAAAGAAATATTTAAATTATAGTTATATCCATCAGAGGGGACAAGAAAGAGCAGACATCGATGTGAAAATAACAGAAATTATATATTATATAATTTTTATATTTTTTTATTCAAATAAAAAGTATAAACACACAAATAAATAAAAGCACAAAAAGTAGTAAAACAATTTGGTGCAACAGTTGCAGATAAAGCCTGGACATGAGTGTACAAGATAAATAATAATACACTCAGAGGCATCAATATCTATCATAAGATGTCTAAAGATACCATATACCCAAAAGAAATATTCAGTATGATGTTATGAGACTGTTTAATGCACGTAACATTTTATAGACAGGAAAGAAAATATGCTGGTCCGAAGAAGGCTTATTCTAAAGGAAAGGAGAGTAACTAAGAGAAACTACTGTTTAGCAAAGTGTGGAGGTGACCCATAAAAACCTTAAAGGGGTTGTCTCACTAAAGATTAACTTTCGACATGTAGGGAACACTAAATAAAGATGTTTTCAAAATATATTGCGTTGTTCATTTTTTTTGTTAAGGAGCTACAAGGGATTTTATTACCTACTGTGCTCTATCTGGCTCCCCAAGTGACCAATCTGTGTACTTCTTCCCCCCTGCTGTTTGTTCTATCTGATAGCAGGGAGTGAGGTCATCACACACAGCACAGAACTCCAGACAGTGAGAGCTTGTTTGTTATCTGATCTTTCAGACAAAAGCCAGTAATTACTGCTGTTTACTTTACCTCAGAAGCTTCCCTGGTCCTGACCGCAGGAGATTTATCTTATTAGCAGAAGTCTGAATACACAGAGCTCATATACTAATTACAGACAGCTTGACCAGGAAGTGACAGAGCAAAGCAGCATTATTTCATTCATGCATCATATGAATCTTTGACATGAGACAACACCTTTAACTTCACGTTAGTGTTATGTTAGGGTTGCATTTAGAGTTAGTGTTATGGTTAGGGTCAGAGAAAAAAATTATGGTTTGGGACAGGTCAGGTTCTTTTGATTGAACCTGTGTCAAATTGACCAGGAACAGATTCACGTTAGTCTCAGACCAGTTATGAAGATGTGGAACAGCCAAAGGGACTATGGCCAGTATCTGGGGGGAAGTTCCTCCTCTAAAATTGTAAAAGATAAAGATAATCAATATACAGGCTCCAACTTACAACATTGCTTATGTCTCCTAGTTACGAACAAAGACTTATGGAACGTGGCTCAGCGTACTGACATCACACACTGAGTCACGCCCCATAATAATATCGGAACGTTGCAAGCCTTCCTCTGCCGATTGTGTCTTCTGGCCAGCACAGCAGTTCTTTTTTACCATACTCCTGCCCATCTTTTCTGCCTCTACTCTTCAGGCAGAATAACAGCTCTTCCTTAAGCCGCTCCTGTCTTGGTCTGTCGACCCTGGCACAGCAGGTATGTTCTCACTGCTCCCAGACCCCCTTTTTCCTAATGTATCAGCACCCATACAATTAGTACATTTAAGGTGTGGTATGATGGCACTTGTAATTATGATCACTCTGTCCTGTAAGAAAAAAAAAATACTTTATTTGCATTTATTAAATGTATCTGGTCAAACTTACAAATAAATTCAGCTTAAAAAGGTTATCTTACTAGAAAGATTAGCTTTCAACATGTAGGGACGGGTAAGTGAGGATTTTTTTTTTCCAAATACATTAGTCTCTTAATACTACCTTGGTCAGGAGATAAGATAATTTTACCTGCTCTGAGTGCACACAGGTTTCTCTGGTTACCATCCTGCTCTCCTCTTCTCTTTGTCTTATCTAAGAGCAGTGACATCACCAGGGTGACTGGCAAATTGAGAACAGCTCGTGTTATCTCTAATAAAGGAGATAAATTACTTTTGATTGTTTACTTTGAACTCTGTAGCCTTCTGCACTATAGATTACATCTCCTGCACTCATGTGCAGGGATACAGCTTGGACTACAGAGCTGATATGCTAATCACTGCCACAGAACCACCCACAGCGTAACCAGGAAGAATTCTTAATGAGGAAGTCTCTATCCCATTCCTAACGAGTAATAAAATGTATCATTAAAATGGGGATTAAATGACCCCTTTGTTCTTCTTTTATTTTTGTTACTAGAACCTGTCCAAACTTTAAAGACTAGTTGGATATTCTCCTTGCTCTACACCACTAAAACTATAATAGCTTATTTAAATCTAGTATACTGATCTGCATTTGGGGGATTTGTGATGCAAATCCATGGTTGCATTATAGGAATGGAAAAAGAGGCCAATGCCAGGCTGCCTCAAAAACTATGTTCTCTCTATTCGTTCCTTGATTTTCTTTGCGGTATGGATGTAGTGATAACAATTGACATTCCAATCTCCATGTATGCAGCTCAAATGACAATGTTTTCTGCATTGTGAACTAGGAGAAATTCTGTGTGGTCAAGCGTGCATGTTTATTGTCATAAGAAGGTGGAGATCATTGTCCACCACACACCCCGAGAAGCGCTTAGCTCTCATCTGTACAATGGATATGATAAAACTCCAAATTTTTTATCTTGTTTTCCCAACAAAAGATGTTGGGGGACAGTGAAGTTACAGTGCCCTCAAAGCACTATGAGCCCCTGGGCAGAACACTGTAGTGGGCCCTGTCCAAATACATGACATCACACTAGGTCATGCCTGTAGCCACCCCCAAGCATACCCATTTTATCATGCCACTTATATCTGGTCACTGGAAACCTGCAGTCTACAAGACTATTTGGCAGGGCAGGGAGCCTCTGGTTCCCTTCTCCATCATGGTTTTTAACTGTTTGCACATCCTAAAAACACACAAACCGTTAAATAAGCAAAGCTAACCAAGGGATGCAGTGTATGTTTTCTATATTCCTGGGACAAACAACACCACCAGGGGCCCCTATACTTGTGGGGTCCTCGGGCAACTGACTAGTGTGCCCAATGGAAAAGATGGTCTTGCGTTGGATCCCATTTTATCACTGTTACTGACATAGAGAGTTTCATTAATTTTTGTAACCAAGGGCCCTCTACAAATCTTTATCATTTCCCTGGTTTTCCTCTTAAACTTAGGGCCACATGTATGAACCTGTTTAGGTCTAAAACTCACTCTTTTGCCCATAGTAACCTATGGGCAAAAGAGTGAGTTTTAGACCTAAGCAGTTTCATACATGTGGCCCTTAGTGTACTTACAATAAGGCCATTGTAGCCTTCATCGATACCATACACTAGGGACCAATAATATGCTACATGAACAGAACTGTAATTTTATGGGACTACCCCACTGGCACCAGGTCACCTTGAGTGGGGTGTTGGGTTTGCACAGCTGGCAGGGCTTAGGGTTTCACTGATTTTCCTGCCATGTTTATCTGCTTTTAAAATGCAAAGGAAGATATATGTAGGCATCTAACAGAGTTAGCGATCCATTTCAAGTCTATCCACTTGGCATGTGAGCTCCGCTGCATTGACAAACTCAGCTCTGCTTCATATTCATGTTGGTTTCATGAAATTGCTGCAAAATATTTCCCAACCCAATTATTTCTTAGCTCGAATGCTAAGAAACATTGAGTAGCAGAATATCAGGTTGCACGCACTTCCTCCTACTTTGACGTGGGTGCAGGAGAGGGGGTCTGTGTACAGCCGTGTGGTCATATTCTAATCTGCTCTGAATTGTATAAAACTTTTTATGCAAATGGTGTAATACATTAGCTGCATTGAGCCATTATTTTTATGAGACAAGGGCCAGACAGCCAGCTAGAAATGGGACGCAGCATCTTAATGAATTACCCTGCGCAACGAGAGGAAAAAGTTATGAGGGAAGTATGATTCAAGATTATTTGTCAATTTGCTGTGATAAATTACCCACCGAGGGCCAGGATTACTAAAGAGGGGAGAAGTGTTTGCATGAATACTCATGTCAGATTACCAGAGAGAGCTTCTCACAGTTGTCAGGGTTTATAAAGCAGAAAATGGAAGGACATGTTGTACCTTATGTAGGTTTATGTCTTCAAATGTCCGCAGACGTAAAGACATAATCAGGCTGAGGAGCTTACGATTTATATAGGTTGTAGAACTCTACTGATAAAGGTGAATAGATAGATAGATAGATAGATAGATAGATAGACAGAAGGATAGATAGATAGAAAAAAAGAATAGTTAGATAGAAAAATGATGGGAGAGAAGAAGAAGTTGGTTTAGATAGAAGATAGATAGATAGATAGATAGATGATAGATAGACAGAAAAACAGACATTTGGTTGATAGATAGATAGATAGAATTAGGATAGATAAATGATAAAAGACAGCAGACATACGACAGTTGGATAGATAGAAGATAATAGATGAAGAAAGACAACAGCCCAGTTGGATAGATAAGTAGATAGATAGTTTAGAAAATAGATGATAGAACAAAAAATAGGATAGAAAATTAATAGATAGATAGATGTATAAAAGGAAGACAGTCGGATAGATAGATAGTTTAGATAGATAGATAATAGATAGATAGATAGATAGATATAGAAGAAGATAAGATAGAAGAAGACAGACATACAGACAGTTGGATGGATAGATAGATAGATAGATAGATAGATAGATGATAGATAGATAGATAGATAGATAAGATAGAAAGAAGTATAAGAAGTTGGATAGATAGATAGAAGACAACAGTTGGATAGATAGATAGATAATAGATAGATATAATAGATAGATGATAGATAAAGAAACAAAGTGATAGATAGAAAATGATGGATAAAAGGGATAAAACATAAAGATGAAGTTGGATGGATAAAAGAATAGATAGATTAGATATAGATAGATGGATAGACAGACAGACAAACAGACAGTTGGATGGATAGATAGATAGATAGATGATAGATAGACAGATGTTATAAGAAGTTGGATAGATAGAGAAGACAGACAGTCATATAATGATAGATAGATAGAAGAAGAGAAGTTGGATAGAAGAGATGATAAAATATGATAGATAATAGATAGATAGATAGATAGATAGATAGATAGATAGATAATAGATAGATTAGATAGACAAAGACAGTTGGATAGAATAGAAGATAAGATAGATAATAGACAGATTGATAGATAGAAAAGACAGATAGTTTGTAGAAGAATGGATAGATAGAAATAAGAATTGATAGATAGATAGATAGATAGAATAATAGAACAGTTGAAAATAGATGATAGATAAAATCAGAAAGGATAGATAGAATATAGATAGAAGATAGATAGATAGATAGATAGATAAATAGATAGATATTAAATATTGTCTGGTTCTACTAAATAGCAGAAGACAATTAGTACAAGATGTTATCTGTCAATTATCTCTGTAGCACACTGAGAATAACAGTAAATGGGTTTTTGCTTGTGCTGCATTTATGTCAATGAAATTGAGAATCCATAGTGATAGGGAAAAAACAACATACATTGACATGAGCGTGCACTGACAATGTATATCATGGGAGTTGTATACAATTGATTACTTAGAGATGACAATGTTGTCTGTCAGAGGTGAGATATATTAAGCGACAGGTGAGCAGTCAGTCCTGGAAGTTGATGTGTTGGAAACAGACAATTATGAGCAAGAGTAAAGATCTGCGCGTCTTTCAAAATAATTTGCAGAATCTGGAGCTGTGTAACTAGAAACCAGTCAGAGCACCCATGCTGATCCCTGTCCACCACCAAAGTGTCTCCAATGTGCATATGAGCATCAGAGCAATGGAGCAGGATGGCCTGGTCTGATTTGTCAAATTTCCTTTTCTATCATGTGCACAGCAGACACTCTGGGAAATGTTCTACTGGAAAACACTGGGTCCTGGCATCATGTGGACGGTACTGTGGCACCTACAGAAACATTGTACAGACCAAGTTTACTGCTCTTATGGGAGAAGGAATCCCTAACTGTGGTCTCTTTCAGCTGTGCCCCCTGCCACACAACATAAATAGTATAGGAATGTTATAGTATGTTTGAGTTTGAAGTGTTGACTTGTCCTCTAAACTTCTCATTTACCAATCCGATCGAGCATCAGTGGCAAAAACTAGGATAACAAGTCCCATCCACTCACAATTGCTTCCAGTGTCTTGGTGCCAGATCACAGGACACCTTCAGAGCCAAGGGCATAACTGGCATTCATAGGGACCCCTAGAAAAATAAGAAGGGCATCATATATATTATAATATATATATATATATATATATATATATATATATATATATATATATATATATATATATGCTCTATCTAATGTAAAAATGGTCTATTTGTATAAGTTAATGATTGTATAAAACCCTTAAAGGTTTTTTCTCACAACAAAGATTGTAGGACCAAGTAAGTCAAGACTTTTCCTAAATACATTGCTCTTTTGATATTGATCGGGAGATAAGGAAAAATTGTATCTACTGTGAGTGCACACAAGTGTCACTAGGTTACCATATTTACCATCTTTATCCCTTCTTGATTAGACAGAAAGTGGGGAGAGAGGTCACCGTAGTCCAAAGCAGCAATCCATATATCTAACAAGACTAGATTAATGAATTAATTAGATTAATTATTGAAAAGTACTTGTATTCACTCCTCACTGCTCTGTAGCTTTTGTTTCCTTAAGAACAAATCCTCTGTACATATGTTATGCAATTGCTCAGCTAGTTACAGAGGAGTTAAATATGTTAATCACTGCTAAAGAACCATCCACAGCCTGACCAAGCAGTGCAAGTCTAAAGCTGAGACATGTATTATATTAAACCTTGTAATTCATACTGCAATGAGACTATACATTGTAAGTGTTTCTCTATTTGACTTAAGTTATTGATATCAATTATCTTTTCATTGATATTATATATACTATATTATAATATATATATATATATATATATATATATATAATATATATATATATATATATATATATATATATATTATATATATAATATTATATATATATATATATATATATATTATACATATACATATATACATACAGTGCATCTAAATAATTATATATAAAATCACAATGAGACCAATGATGATTTTATATTCTAGTTATAACAAATACAGATAATTAGATCTCAGGCCAAGACAAGGTCCATATTGATGTTAAATCAGATCAGCAGACTCATCAGTTGGAATACCTGGTGCAGATGGTGCAAAAAGATGGTACATCCTCCTGGAGGCAAAAGTTGTGGGAGCTGGTTTTCTCTACCACACTCATTCAAGTTATTTTTCGTTCTTTTTGATGTTTATTAAAAGTTATGTTTAATTAGAGTTTTGGGGTATTTAATAAAGATAAACGTGACTCACAAAAAAAAATTCTATAGAAGTTAGTAAATTTGTTTTTCACACTTTTACACTACATACAGCACAGGTATTGGTTTCTATAGGGACTAGTCTGTGCATGTTTGCATTTGTACATTCTCTATAAAGACTGTGCTAAGTTGTATATAATGAATAACAATTGTATTTCTACACAGTAGAGCATCCTCTACTGCAAATGTCAACTGGCTCTGTTATTGATTATACTGTACTACTTTATAAAGACAAATATTACTAATAATACGGCAGTGCAGTGACCACATAGTGGTCAGACACCAGGTCTACACCGGCTGTCTAGTATTGCAGCTCATCTTCATTATTTGCTTTAACAACTACTCCTTCATATTATACTTCACACCATCTAGACAGTGGTTATTTATACATTCAGTGCTGAAAATGTATGAACTGACTCTATTTTGATTTGCTTCATGTTGTAAAAAAAAAAGAAAAAAGACTACCAACAAACATTTCCACCGCACCCATTATAAACATGACGGGGCCTGCCAATGCTGCAGTGATGTTATTTGTTTGTTGAAATGTACAATGAAATCTCAGTTCAGAAAATGTTGCCACATTTATTGCACAGGTATCCAAAAAGAAAGTAAATAAGCTTGCAGTCATAAGCACGTTACATCCAATCGAGCATGATGCATTTAAGAAAAACACCTATCCCCGTCCTCCGCCACATAGACACGTCTTGTGCAAATACGGTTACACAGAAAAATAAACACGGCTCTCGGCATGATGTGTGTGTTTCTGGACGTCTCCTGAGCAGTAATAGGAAAAAAAAAAACTTGTTATTCCAAGGATCTGTTGACATTTTCTAGCACATTGCTTTACACCATCGAGAAGCCTAATTAGGTCATTAGCAAAGTACGTACAACCACAACATTTGTGGTCAGGAGTTGATGAGAGGCGAAAACAGACTCCAAGAGGAAGAAAAATAAGACATATTTGCAGGGGCGCATATACCATATATATATATATATATATATATATATATATATATATATATATATATATATATATACATATATTTTTTTTCTTTTCTGGTGTTAGCCAACAGAACCATATCACTAAACACATGGGTCTGGAGAAGTTGGCACTTATTTGGTTCCATCTCCTTTTTATGATTCTTAAAAGGATGATCCCATCATTCCCATTTATAGCATATCAATAGGATATACCATAGATCTCAGATAGGTGCAGGTTCCAGCAGTGTTGGACTGGGGTATCTAGGGCCTACCAGAGGAGTTTATATTAGGGGCCCACTTTGCCTCGCTGCCTTCATCACCTGTATGGTGCCCCCCCCACCCCGACCTCGCTTCAAGTTATACAGACCGATGTGATGACCTCATCACACTAATCTGTAATCAAGATGGAGCACAAGGGCTTCCGAGTCTCACGTAATTGCAGCAGGACACCGGTGGTGAATATAAAAGGTCTAAAAATACATGTCCTTCCCGGACTCCGAATAATACATTTCAGAATGACACATTTCATATAAATAAAAATATATAAAAAGCTATAACACAAAGTATTTAGCATAAAATCACTAAATAATGGTCATACAGTTACCAAATAACATCGCTACATGAACCAGAATCCCAAGGCTGAAATTACCAATAATTAAGACCAAATACCACCACATCATGACCACATAGTCATTGAATAATACCACCACACCAAGATCAAATATCACCCCCACATAGTGACTGAATAATACCACAACAACATGACCACATATCACCACATAGTGCCTGAATAACACCACCACATAGTGACTGAATAATACAACCACACTATGACCACATAATGACTGAATCATACCTCCACGCCATGAACATATATCACCATGACATAGTGATGAATAATACCACCACACTATGACCACATAATGACTGAATCATACCACCACGCCATGAATACATATCACCACCACATAATGACTGAATAATACCACAATACTATAACCACATATTACCACCACATAGTGACTTAATAATACCACCACATATCATCACCACACAGTGACTGAATAATGCCGCCACACCATGACAAATTATCACCACCACATAGTGACTGAATAATACCACCACACTATGACCACATATCCACACCTCATAGTGACTGAATAATACCACAACACCATGAACACATATCACCACCACATAGTAACTGAATAATAGCATCACACTATGACCACATATCCACACTTCATAGTGACTGAATAATACCACAACACCAAGATAACATATCACTATATAGAGAATGAATAATACTGTCACACCATGACCACATATCCCCACCACATAGTGATTGATTAATATCGCAACACTATGACCACATATCACCACCACATAGTGACTGAATAATACCACAACACCATGACTATGTATCACCACCACATAGTGACTGAATAATACCACCACACCATTACTGACTAAAACCATTACACATTGCACACATTTAAGTGATTACAGTTCAGGAACATTTCTTGACTCACAGGTGACATTTCTCAGATAACTCGTTCACATTTCCTTTTCTTCTCCATCCGGTCCACACCACCATGCCAACTTCTCCTGAACAACACTTCTCCCTAAAGATTTGGATACAAATATCTTAGAATCCTCACTTTTCCAGCAACTCCTTACTCATAGGTATATAAGTCCCTTCAGTTAGGTAGGTGTATAGGTCCTCTCAGATAGGTAGCTCTATATCTCCTCTCATAAGATAGGAAGCTCTATAAGGGTTTTTCCCAGTTAAAGGCAGATACATATATGGGCCCCTCAGGTAGGTATAAAATATAAGGGCCCCCCAGGGAAGGTGTGTATATATATATATATATATATATAAATACAAAATATATATACTATATCCCAGGGGCATATATATATATATATATATAAATATATATATATATATATAAAATATAAATATATATAAAAATATATATATAAAATATATATATATATATATATGCCCCTGCCCACCCCCCTTAGTTAGCTGTAAAACCCCTTTAGTTCCAGTGAATCTATTGGACACATATGTGCACCAAAGATATGCTATGTTGCTGTATGTGTGGCATAATATATCTTTCGGACACAGTAATCTGATGAGCAGTTGTCAGACCCTGCTGGGAGTTGCACTTTTCTTTTCTACAGCTTGACAAGCAAATGTGCCCTCACCTTTACTTTCATCTGGCCGATGCTCTGGGGGAGGAGGGCATTCAAAAGTTTGTGATGAGACCCAAGGGCTCCATAACAGCCAGAAGGTCTGTCTCTGTGGTACCCTTGTCTTTACCTTTGTTCTTGTGTCTATTACCTGAAGGAGAAGCAGAAGAAATGACGCCTCAGCATTAACATGACTCATATCTGTGTCATTATTCCAAGGCATCTGCTTGCTTCGCACGCCTTATGCTTTAGCAGCTGGTCATCATGTCATATACAAAAAAATGGATCATACTTGATTAATCTGATACAAGCTTCAAAACAGCAAACCCATCGTCTGTGCTACGGAGCGGCCCTCGTAATTTTCTACCTACCTGGGAATACAGAGTGAACGTCTAATGCAAAGTACCTCACTTCCTAATGGCGTCCCTAAAATACTAGTTTGCATTCTCATAAATATCATTTCAGCTGCTGTGGGAAGGAATCACCTTAAGTCACCTATACCTATTCTGTTTGTGAAAATGATTGGTTTGTGAGTGTTTATTTCTCTGTGAATGTGGTCTAATGCATCTAACTGCCTCCATTGAGACTGCATTTTAATAACTGTGTTTCTCCAGCACATTCGAAAATGAACTGTCTCATGTAGCTCTTAGCTTCAATAAAGATATGATAAGTATTGAATAAGCATTAGAAGTTAGAAGACGGAGATTTTTCTTCCTGTAGAAACAGCCCCACTCTTGTTCATGGTTGAATCTGATATTGCAGCTCAAGCTTCAAGTGACTAAGGCTGAAATGAAACACTAGACACAACCCATGTCTATAGATATATCAAGGATTGCAGGTACCCAGTCCTGTGTTACTTCAAATTGGTGGAATAGACTTCCAGAGGAGCTGGTCACAGCAGAAACAGGTGAGGGCTTCAAGAAAGGCTTAGATTGCTAAACTAAAAAATATTAATAATTATGTAAAAAAAGGAAAAATCGCTTGCACACACAATTTGTAGAAGATGAAAAAAAATTGTGCTTCATTTCATGCTCAAAGGCAACGTTTCGGCTCACAAAGAGCCTTTCTCAAGCAATAAGTGAGTGGCAGACATCTTGTTTTAAAGGTCAGTGCTCATAAATATGCAAATAAATCAATAATTATACAATATAGTGCAAAATCTCAATATACAAAATTCAGTGTAAAAAGTGTCAATCAAATATGTGTATAAACCAATCCAAACATTATACATCTTATACAATGTGAGAAAAAGTTATCAATCAGAATGTATCATAATATCTTAATAAGTGCATTCTCCAAACTGTAAAGAAGAAATTAACATACTTAGGGGGCAGGATGAGCTCCTCCTTCCACCATTTAATAAAAATTACCTTGTGGAGTATTAAGCACATGTAATAAGCATATGTCTAAACTTGTAGACCCAGTCTGATGGCAATCAGGGATCAGGAAGGAAAACTTCCTTTAGGGTAGATTGGTTCTTGCCTTCCTTGATTCAAATCTTCATCAGTAGCGGAAACCCAGGGTGCGTCCACACGGCAAGTTAAAATACCGTCCGGATTATGATTAAAGAATCCAGCCGGTATTTTGACATCACTTCCATGGTTTTGGGGGTTCAGCTCTGCCAACAGTTTGTGAATTCGCCCATCCCCCTCAACCACTGGCATGTTCACATTCATTTATACTTGAAATTCGCTGGATGCGGTCTTTAAAAAAAAATGTTTTTGTTTGGTTATTTTTTGCTCCATTCAGGGGCTAAAGGCTTTGCATCCTTAAACAGTTGATTTGACTGTGCTGCTGGAGACTATATAGGCTGGTATTCATTGGGGTTACTGTGACAGCATTTGAGATAAGGTTAGAGAAAAAACAGTGTCAAACTGCACTTTTGACTTTGGTTAATTTGTTTTTATTAGAACGGTCTCCAGTTGATAAGTTGAACATAGCTCTGATCAGCTGTAATTTGTGTGAGAACCTGGATGCTACTATTTGATTCCCACTCCCACTGCTCCCACTGAAAAAATAAGGCACTGCATTATGTTTTTCAATCAATAGGAAGGTTGTAATATACATGGACATGCTGGGTTCTCCAATGAAAGTGAGGTCCTCTTTGTATCCACTGTCCAGTATAAATAATAGGCTAAGGTCCTTAATCCAAGGTAGATGAAGATAGGAGTCTCTGTTAACAAAGCTGAATTCCCAAGTAGGGAATGCAAAAACAACATGAACCAAACTAGACAACTCCCTTTAGAGGTGACAAAATATTTTAGCACTATGGCACATTCAGTATATTGGGCCACATGTATGAATGGGGCTGCAACAATTTTCTCTTGTGATTTACTTTGAAAAACTGTTGGACATTTTAAAAAAAGTCTTTCAACAAAAACTGGCGCCCATTCGACACCCTCGACAGTTTTGTATGCGCCAATTCTTAAGGAGGGAGTTGTGCCACATTCATAAGACCAGACACAGAATATAATACTCAAATGTCTTACTAATCCATGCCAATTTCAAACTGGCGAGGCTAAGACAAATTTTGGTGCATATACATTTTGACACATGTTTTTGACTCACAACGGGACGGGTTTCAGATATACTGAAAAATGCTACACTAAACTCCTGGAAAGTACCAGAGCTAAATATATGAAAACTGTCTAGGTCTAAAACTCACTTTGCTGTCGATAGAAACCAATCGGAGCTCATAGCAACCAATTGGAGTGCCCCTTTCATTTCATATAGTGCTCTGGAAAAATGAGAGGGGTACTCTGTTTGGTTGCTATGGGCAACAAAGTGAGTTTTAGACCTAGACAGTTTTCATACATGTGGCCCCCACTGTCTAGTATTTGCCAGTTTTTATAAATGTTCCCTATTGTGTTATATATCTACAGATCCAGGATGGGAGGTAACTTGCCCCAAAAGATTGTAATGAGAATTTTTTTAACTTTAGAATTTAGGGGCAACGTCTATGAATTCACCTGTACCATTTTTTTACATATATTTCCGGTTCTGTAGATGTAGGAATAGGCGTAAAACCAAAATTGGCACAATGTGCACCTGAAGACACATTGCAATGCGTCAAAGTTTGGTGCAAAACTGCCAAACAAAATTTGGCACACAACAATATGTGCACCAATTTTAAGTGTTATGCGCCCAAAATATTAGCAGCATAACACTTTCATTCATACTGTTGTATAATGCACTCCTCTGTATCTATTTAGAACCTGTGTGTTGGTGCCAACTTATAAAAATGGCGCATGCGAATTCATAGATGTCGCCCTAGATTTTTTTTTTGCTTGTTTTTTTTGTTCCTTTTCTATATAAACCTTTTTGCCTTTTTTGTAAAGAATAATATTTTAATGAATATAATATAAAAAATCTGGAGGAAAAAAAGGAATGGATATCTACAACAGCTGAGACTTTTATTATACATTCAAAAATAAGAAAAATAAATCAAACGTACTTGCATTATGTCTCACCCTCATCTGTGGCAGCCTTTCGACCAGAACAGACTAAGGTAAAACATGGTCAGGCACACTATTAAGGTATTCATATCATGTAGGATTCCCAATGTATTCTGCTGCTGTGGGTGTTATGCCTGTGGCTTTATTATTGATGTATATACAGCATATATGGATGTTTTAGTGATTTATTGTTTGATGAGTAATACATGAATAAGTGGCATTGTTTCCGACTGGGTGTTTTTTCATCTTTAGATGTAAGTTATTATTTTTTATCTCCTGTAATTTTATGGCCATAACTCTCTTGAATGTATTAGTTTTTCCGCTTTATGCATTTGTTTTGACTCTTCCAATAAATTCTGATACTTAGCTTTGAATTCTGACCTATCTAAGTGAGTTCGCCTTGTCATGGCAGGTGGGCTCACACAGTTTGATCAAAATCTGCACAAAGGCCCTTGAAATTATAAGTATAGTAAATAAAACAGTAATTAAATTTAAAACATTCTAAAATGCCAACCCTCTTAGCACCCACAGGGTGCTCTCACATTTTTGTACCTTTGAATTGCAGATACCATACAGATTTGCACCTGCCTATTTATTTTCCTTTGAAGGTGAAGACATATTTTGTCTTTAACTGAACTTACAAAATTATTTTCAAAGATACCACTTTGCAAGTCTTCAATAAAATAATAAAATAAAATAATGAAGAAAGGTGGTTATTCTATTACTTTCTGCCTGAGGAAAGAAGTAATAGAAGCGTTAACATGGTAACTATCGAAGACTTCATTAGACTTCCAGCTGCCATGATAACTGATTGGCACCCCACAATCTCATTGCCGGGGCAGGAGGAGGGCAGGTTTCCACAGCGTCTATATGTTTAAACAGCAAGGATTGGAGCCAGTTCCGATCCCTGCTGTTAATAGTGAGTATCAGCTTGAATCATCAGCCAGCACTTGTCTCCAATGGAGCGGACTTAATTGACAGCAAGGGGTCTTTTACTGAGCCCACAAATTTATTTTAAAAAAATACCTATTTGCAGGTTTTCAATAAAACTTATATAACTAATGAAGAAGGGTGTACTAAGGTGGAAATTCTATTACTTTCTGCCTGAGGCAAGAAGTAATAGAAGCGTTAACATGGTAACAATGGAAGACTTCAATAGACTTCCAGCTGCTATGATAACTGATTGGCACCCCTCAATCTCATTGTCGGTGCAGTATGAGGGGAGATTGCCACAGCATCTATATGGTTAAATAGCAAGGATTGGAGCCAGCTCCGATCCCTGCTCTTAAGGTTAGGTTCACACGGCATAAATGCGGCACATACAGTACGTGCCACAATACGCCGGGTGTTTTGGGAGTCGCGCTGATCAGCGTGTACTCCTGAAGCACGGGGGGGCCGGCAGCCCACCGGTCCTATTGACATGCATTACTTGCGGCGTGTAATCGCCGCAAATAATTGACATGTCACTTGTCTCCCCTCGCGTACAATATGATCGTATTGTACGCGCGGGGGGACGGGGCGTAATCCATAGTTCTCTATGAGAGCTATGGATTACCGTAACTGCGGCACGCATCTCGCCGTGTATTAAGGGGAAATACGTGGCGAAATGCGTTGCGTGCTGAAATTACACATACATACCCTAATAGTGAGTATCAGTTTTAATAATCAGCCCACACCTTTCTCCTATGGAGCAGACTTCATTGACAGCAAGGGGTAAAAAAAAAATGTTATTTTCTTGTAACTTGTTTTATATTTTTATATTTGCAAACCGAACCAGTAAATAAGTATTGAGAAAATACAGATACATAGAGCTAAAACTTTTGAAACCCTTAGATTTAAGCAAGGAAGTCTCTTTCATTTTATAGCTGCTGCTATTCCGGGTACAGAGAAACCTATTTATGGACAAACTTACCGTAGTCTATGTTTACAATTTAAGTTATGACAATAGCGGGGAAGGATACTTTTCATTTTTAAATCCTGGCACCAAGCTAATACCCAAACTGCATAGTGTATAAATGTCAGCGATAAAATGGCTCTCCTGAGATTTGAGAAGTCAGTGTAACCTTTCCTGGCATTCTGCCTCTGCTGTGCTTCCCAGATAAGTTATGGAAAGCATCAACTTATATATTCTTTGACTTTTTCAATGGAAAAAAGAATATTTTGTTACAGGAAACATTTTTCACAACATATTATCTTAATATTTACCAAATTTCAGAAGTCTATTTTTTACTTTGTTTCATGCATTTGATGTATATTATGTATCTTTTTGTTTTTGTATTTTGTTTTGCAGTATAAGCTTCATTCTCAGTAGGAAAACTACGGCCAGATCTACAGATCTTTAAATGCCAATGATTCTATCTAGATAGTTGCCCACAGCTTATAACAAAGGTGCCATCAATAATTTCAGGGCCCCATATATCCGAAGCATCTAGACCCCATTCATTGCCAGTTCTTATTTCGCACCATGTCAGTGGTCTACTGTCTTCTAAAGAATACAAGGAATTACTGCCAATACTCCCCTCCCCTAAATTACTAATGAGCAGTGTCATAGACTCTGCCCATCAAGTACGCTACACATTATGCCATGTATAGCTTTTATGTGACTGCAGCTTTCAAATTTTCCCTTCCTGTATATCCTTCCCTATATCCTACAGCACTGTAAGTAATTAATAAGCATATAAATACACATCAGTCTCATATTAATACTATCTGTTCTGGGTACCAAATTGATATTTCAAGTTTTATTTTAATTTTCTACTTTGGCCACTTAGAGCCATATACAATACCTACTGTGCCTACAGGAAAATTAATCTCTGGGTATTATAATAACCAATATAAGCAGACAATTCCAAAAAATTACAGAGTTTGGTCAATTTGTGGTACATCAACTTCTAGTAAACTATTTTATAACAGCCATAACCAACCAGTGAGGAATGCTTATCCAAAGACCAGACAGGACCAGCTATCATTTGCCATTAACATTCTCTGACTTGATGTCGTAAGGAAAATAAAGTATTACAAACTATTTTTTGGGATATGACTTCTTATATTATAGTACATATAAAGTCTACTAGAAGAGTCCACTATTTATTCCAAAAACCCTTAGGGCCACATGAATGAAAGCTGTCTTGGTCTAAGACTTTCCTTGTTGCCTATAGAAAGCAATCAGATTTCCCCTTTAATTTCATATAGTGCTCTGAAAAAATGAGACGGGTGCTCTGATAGGTGGCTATGGGCTCTGATTGGTGGCTATGAGCTCTGATTGGTGGCTATGGGCTCTGAGTGGCTGCTATGGGCTCTGATTGGTTGCTATGAGCTCTGATTGGTGGCTATGAGCTCTGATTGGTGGCTATAGGCTCTGATTGGTGGCTATGGGCTCTGATTGGTTGCTATGGGCTCTGATTGGTGGCTATGGAAAACAAAGAAAGTCTTAGACCAAGACAGTTTTCATACATGTCCCCTTTAGTGTTGATACCGGCCAAATTTCCTGTTAGAACTTAAAAAGTTATGGCTGAGACAGTAGGCCACCGTACATACCGGTTTGCCGGATTAAGGCTACCAGTAGTACCATTGAACTTATGGGAGTACATAGAGATCATATATACACGCATCATACATATATACATCATACATGTATTGGACACCTGTAGTTCTGACTGATACAAGCAAAAAACCTACACAATCAAGAACTTTAAATGCAGGACCAATTTTAGAGACTGAAGTTCATAAAAACTAGAACCAAAGCTATTGTGACTAGATAATTGAATCTTTTCTATGAAAAGGGGTTGTCCAAAGTATATTTTTGGGTGATTTTTACAATTTTTTTTTTTACTAGTGCTATCCATTGAGCTCCATAAAGGTCCCAGAATTGATGACACAAAGGTGGCATGTTTATTTGAAGAAATCTGGGGAGAAAAATTTTAAAAACTTATATTCACCTTGTAATCTTAATTGAAAAAAGTTTTCTTCTAATAGTTTGTGTAACAGCCTTTTTTAACTAATGAAATACTCCATAACAAATGGTGAGTTTTCAAAAATCAAATCACAGATTCCGCTAGTACTCCAGCGGTCACAGAAACAGCCCATATAAAAAAAAACAATAATAAATAAAAAAAAAAAAAAAAAAAAAAATATATATATATATATATATATATATATATATATAATTTAGATATATTTAGATTATGGATCAATTTTCTTAAGTTTATGATTAGCTTTCACTGACCGAAAGTGAAAACTTGTAAATAAATTCTTCAATGATTTGGCATTGTCTAGATAATCAAACAGATTAGACTGATATGTAGTCAAGTGCCTGTGTATTGTTCAAAACATCTTAAAAACTCAAATTGAATGCTATTAGCAGTGTTAAAAGTTAGGCATTTACTTAAAAAAATATGAATACCTTTGCAATGATTTTTTTTTTAATTCTTCACTTGTTTCCTAAATACAAAATGAAGCAATTTTCTAAAGAGTCTTCGATTAGAAAAAAAAAAATATCTACCGTTTTGGTGCTATGCATTTTGTGTGTGTCCGTCAACTAGCTTCTGTTGCTGCTGAATCTCACACAAATGAGTCAAAGCACTGATGTTGGTTCTGATGGGCTCACTCTGTACTCCTCCTCCTTTGTATGAGTGTTGGAAATATCAGCAGGGAACAGGAGATGGTCATACATCACAGACTTGGGCATGGAGAGGGGGAGAGCATCCAAGGAGGGCAGCTCCCACAGGTGTAGATAACAAGGAAAGCAACCAAAATATAGGTTATGTACAAGTGTAGAGAGAAAGCAGAGCACCCACTGCAAACCTCAGACTTCTTAACACATAGGGAGACAAGCAGGAAATGGTTTTTCATCCTTCTCTGGCTTAAAATGCACCAAAAGTAGGCAAGCTGCGATAATGCTGCAAACAAATGTGTTAGGCGCATTGTTCACAAAACTCCCCACATTTTAATGTGCCAAACATGAGGAGGCGTTTTGGGGGCGCTCTGGGGCCATGGTACCACACGCGTAATATTAGACACATATATGAATGTGGCTTGGTAAAACTAGGCGCATTACTGCTCCGACAGGCAGACCTATCTCAATGTGGTCTGTCTGATCCTGAGGAGTCAAGGTGGAGCTAGATTTGCTGTAAGGGGCAAAAATATCCAATATTTCTCAAAGTAATTTCTGATAATTATCAAACTAGGTAAAATTAAATTATTTATCTTATTTATCTTATCATATAAAATTAATATAAAAATATATAATATCCCAAAAATATAAAAATATTTCCTATAAAATGTATTTAAATTTAATAGAATCTAAAACTAATTTTACATTAAATAACCCACTGATGGTGTTGTTCAGATTTTTTAAATTTTTGCTAAATCGATTTTTGCTGCTCTCACCCTTTATTCTACATACAGCAAGAGCCGGCACAGCACAGGTATTGCTGGGATCTGTGGTCCACCGAGCAAGATCACTTCCATAGTTTCTATTCACCGACATGCTATTCTAATGACTTTTCTTTTATTTCCAGCCTATCTATAGCTATTATACATGTTTGGTGCATTACTAATGCGCCTAAGTTCCATAATCCGCCAAACACATAGGCGAGGGACGAGGAACTTTAGACGCCATTTATGAACGCACAAAAAACACTTTCATACATTCAGGCGCATTTGAAACTGAAAACGAGACGCAATAATTCACTTTGAAGCTCCTTCTTTCATACATGTCTCCCATAGAACTCACATCCAACATTTTTTTGCTGGGGGGACAAACTCACATGAGAATACCTGTAAACTGAATATCAAGGAGTCTGAAAATAAATTAATGAATACAGATTGCCGAGCAAAACTTTATGCAACTTTTTTATTTTTACGAAATAAACCTCTAACTTATTTCAAAATCATTTTTCCATGTCACAGGTGTCTGTAGCCTTTAAACAGGATCTCATTTTTACCATAGTCCAAAAATTGCTCCAGGTTGAATGGTGAATGCAGCTTCGCAACTTTAACTTTTTAGCCTTTTGCACCTTTCATTTTCTATCCATTCCCAGACATGACAAAGTAAGCAGACAGGCATTAATGGGAGTCCGTGTGGAGACCTGTCTTTTTGTAAAATAATAATTCCTTCTAGGCAGCTCCTCTCTCAAGCCAGAATGTTAAAGTCTCTTATTGTGTATTTTAACAGGGAGGCTTTTGTCATTTCCTATTTTTCCATTATACATATAATCAAATGATTATCTCCGAGACATGCTATATTCAAGGTCGGAATCAGATGAGTGTTTTGAAGTAGTCAGTTCTGGAAAACCAGTCTGTAAAGTCAGGGTGGTGAATAATAACTGTGGGATACAAGGCTGTGCAATCCTATTTTGGATTGTATTCAGCTGCCTCTTTATAGATTGTATTTGAGAAAAGTGTAAAAAGAATTTTTTCTAATATGAGAATATTATCAGAATTGCCCCCTTACAGGGAGGAAATGATCTGGTAATGACCTATAGGGATGCCAAGAAAGTATTAGATTAATTCTGTGATCCTGTTACAGCTTCAATAGTAAGAAGCATTGAACTTATCTTAGGAATCTGGGTTTGTCCAAACAGAATTTTGATGAAATATCCCAAAGAATTGGCCCAAACCTTAAGTTGGGGTTAGGGTTTTTATGGGGTTTTAGGGTTAACTTATCATTCCACAATGTCCCTGGTCCAATGGCACTCTCCATGCATCACTTCTGGTGCAAAATTTGACATCACTTCTAGTTACCATAATATAGGTAACTGTATAAGCTGAGTTTTTCAGCACATTTTTTTGTGCTGAAAAAGCCCTCCTCGGCTTATACTCAAGGCAGCCATCGGCGTCTGTGTTCTGCCATGGCCCGGGTGCCAGTGGAGATCTCTTCATCTGTATGGGCCTCCTCTGGGAGCGCATACAGCTGACGACAATATTGCGGAGCATAGAACGAGCACTCCTTGCTCCAAAGAGGTCTCCGGTAGGTCGCAAGCAGAGTGACTCAGAGCAGCGGGAGAGAGGCGAGTAGTGGTATTTTTTATTTTTTCAAAAACTCTGTTTATATGGGATATTTAACTTCCTACACCTGCCTATACCTGCCTATGGGGGACATATACCTGCCTATACCTGCTTATGGGGGACAATTAGCTGCCTATATCTGTATATACGTAAATGCCCCCCATAGGTAGGTATAGTAGGCAGTTAAATGTCCCCCGTAGACAGATATATATGTTATTTTTGTGTATAGGTAGTATCTATTTAAATGACCAGTGTTCATTGTGATCCTAGCATGTGAGTGGTATAAATTTATCAGTAGCTGCTGCATTTCCCACCCTAGGCTTATACTTGAGTCAATAAGTTTTCCCAGATTTTTGTGGTACTCGAATATGTGCCTCGGCTTATATTCCTGTTGGCTTGTACTTGAGTATGTACGGTATTTATAATGGTAACCAGAAGTGGCTTCAGACTCCGTGGCACAATGTCTGACATCCAGTCTGATGTCCCTTTCAGCTACTGTAACATAGGTCCTATAGTATGGTAACTAGAAGAGACATCAGACAGGGCATCGGACATCACAACAGAAGTTATGCCACATTGGAAGTGCCATGGAATAGTAAGTTACGTGTAAAACTCCCGATATTTTGTTAGGGATATGGTTAGAGAAAAATATTGACTACAGGATATCCCAAACCCAATTTTTCTCAGTAGTTTGGTTAAACCAATGTCAAGCTAAACCGGAGCCTATTCGAACAACACTAACATTATTTTTTAATGAAGCCATTCTTCCCAAAAAAGTCCTTTAAACAGTATCCAAACGAAATATCCTCATCTATTTACTTTCTAAGTTATGGCTGTTTTTTCTATATAACCTTTCTAAAAGACCGATTTGGCTGTTTTGCTTTCAACACTCACTCTCAATGAAGTACCTGATAGTGCTGTCCAAGTTTAGAAGTCAGAGGAGGTTGAGTGTGCTCTCTTTTGGACTTCCGTCTTTTTGCTCTACTAGCTTAACTTTCACTACTCGCTCCTTCTCTTACACCGATATAGCTGTGCAAGCTGTGGTTACCTTGAGAACATGGAGCTCAGATGTCTTGTCAGAAATAAAGGTCATTTTTTGTGTAAATTATTAAGGCACTGGTTCTCACTACAGAGCTTTAGCGCTTAGGATAAGATTTGGATGCGGAAAGGGAGAAATACAAGGCTGCAAGATCAGACAACATACAAAGTTTGTTTTTGGACTTTAACCAATAAAAAGCAACTGCATTACCCTAATGCACTGTGGTCTGCATAGGAGCTGTATACACAAAATGGTGGGATAATTTTTAATCAAAACTAATTATAATTATTCCTATTTTTTACATTCATTGCAAGCCTCAACTTTTAGTTTTACATATACAGTATATTAGTAGTATTAGTAGTATTAATCCATGCTTTTCCATAAATATCTCCCCCTCTCCCCCCTTGAGCTTTGCATCAGCATATGTGCACCAACGAGCGACTTTGTAGAAACTTGAACAACGTAAAAGTGTCCAATTACCAATGAGTTTAGCAGATTTTTAATTGTGTTATTGTTTTAGTCTTCATATGTGACCCTTCTTAATGTAGAAAACAAAATAACTCACGATAAAATTGAAAGCAATGAAGAGTGCTAGGGGTCTAAGAGTGTAAACACTTGGCTATTATTTATAGCTAAACTTTTAATACGGTCAAATGAAGATGAAATTAGTAGCTATTCTGCATGGCGAAGTTCTCAGAAAGTATCTATCAAAAGACAGGTGAACTTTAAATATTGGTAACTACTGTAAAGTAAGTGTATAATGTCTTAGAACTGTGTTTTGCATCTCAAAACTCAATTTGGGTGCTACCAACATTCACTTCATTTAAGGGCAGTAGAGTTTGAGCATTTTCCCTACAATTTTTTTATATCTCAGACACACACTATGGCCAACTTCATAGAAAATCAGTCAGCCAGTGCCTTTTACATGGGCCAATGATCAAGCAAACAAACATTCCTACAGAGATTTGCCTACTATTATTACCCAATGGAAATGTCCCAGTAGATAAATAGTTGCTGGAATAAATTGTTAATCGTTCCAACACTGGTTTGCCTGAACTTTTGAAAAAAATTCAGGTATAGGACATCCCGAACCTGAATTTTTTTATGCTATCCCTGACTCCAATCCAATGGTAAGTTGGAGTTAGGTTTAAGGGTTTTTACGTGTTTTCATAAGTGGACTTCTCACAAGTGGGCGTCACTTTAAGTCCAATTTTAGGATGTCAAACCAGAGATGACACAAGGGCTTAGTTGACACTTGACAAGAAGTGGCCCAGAACCCTAGGTTCACGAATGTTCCAAATACCCTAACCCTAACTTTTGGCTAGTGTCAATTTCTGGCGATTTTTTGACATTAATGGAATTACAGATTTTGGTAAAATTTTACATCAATCCATCATTATGTAAAACAATATTTTAAGTCAAAGTACATTTTTTATTCACAAGTCTGGTTGAATTTGTATCGAACAAAACAGGGACGGATTTACCACTCACTCCTGTTCCCCATGCCAAGTGCCATTATGTAAATGCAATATAAACCATGGGAAATAATCAATATTCTGTTCATGTCGAAAATAATTAAATATTCATATTAGAGAAGAGAGTAGATCTGCAGACTATACAGCGTCCTTAAGGAAAATACCTCCAAACACTAAGGGCGACATGTATGAAGGGAGGCGCATCAAAGTGAATAGTCGAGTCTCATTTTCAGTGTATAATGCGCCTGAATGTATTAAAGTGGTTTTTGTGCGATCAGAAATGGGGTGTAAAGTTTGACACGCCTCACCTATGTGTTTGATGCATTAGGGAACTTAGGCGCATAAGTAATCCATCAAACATGTATTAAGGTTATAGACATGCTGGAAATAAGAGAAAGTCATTAGAATAACATGTCAGTGAATAGAAACTATGGTAGTGATCTTGCTTGGTGGACCACAGGTCCCAGCGAGACCTGTGCTGTGCTGGCTTTTGCTGTATGTAGAATAAAGGGTGAGAGCAGCAAAAAAAAAAAATCAAATTAAATGTAATAAAAATTTAAAATATAAAAATCTGAACAACATAATTAGTGGGCTATTTAATATAAAATTAGTTTAAGATTCTATGAATTTTAAATACATTTTATAGGAAATATTTTTATTGGAATACTATATATTTTTATATTAATTTATATGATCACATATTTCATTAACTTTAAATAATTAAATTTCATACAGTTTGATAAATATAATAAATTACTTTTTATTATTGTAATGGTGGAAGTTGAGAAATAAGGGACATTTTCTGCCCCTTACAGCAAATCTAGCTTCACTTCGACTGCTCAGGCTCAGGCAGAGCACATTGAAATAGCTCTGCCTGTCCGAGCAGTAATGCGCCTAGTTTTGCTGAACCACATTCATATATGTGTCTAATATTACGAATGTGGTGTGACACGCCCAGAGGCGTCGCTAGGCTGTTTTATTCGGGGCTCGGGCCCCGAATAAAACTCCCTGTGCCCCGAGTCTCCCGGGCTCCAGGCCGCTGCCGTGGGCTTGGAGCACTGACTGGCCCTTCAGCTGCATGTGCGTCCGCCGGACGCACATGCAGCTGTGGGCTTCTGCAGAGCAGAGAGCGAGCGCTCCCTGCTCCGCAAACAGTGTCGGACCGGCTCTGGGTCCGACACTGCGGGGCCGCGGCGGGTCCTCAGCGCTGTGAGGACCCGCCGCGGCCCCGTGCGCCTCAGCCGGCAGCGTCGCGATGATGTGATGTCATCGCGATGCTGCCTCTCCTCGGGCGCACAGCGCGTCATAGGCCGTGCGCCCGAGGAGCTGCCGGAGGAGCGCGGGCTTTAAGAGGAGACGGAGCGCGCTCGCCGGGGGAGTTAAGGTGAGTATGAATGTTGTTATTTTTAAAGCGTTTACCTGCCTCAGTGCCCCTATATACTGCCTGTGCCCCTATAATGCCTGTCTGTGCCCCTATAATGCCTGCCTGTGGCCCCCATATCCCTGCCTGTGGCCCCCATATACCTCCTGTGCCCCTATAATGCCTGCCTGTGGCCCCCATATACTGCCTGTGCCCCTATAATCCCTGCCTGTGGCCCCCATATCCCTGATTGTGGCCCCCATATACTGCCTGTGCCCCTATTATGCCTGCCTGTGGCCCCCATATGCTGCCTGTTGCCCCCATATCCCTGCCTGTGGCCCCCATATCCCTGCCTGTGGCCCCCATATCCCTGCCTGTGGCCCCCATATACTTGCCGTTGGCCCCCATATACTGCCTGTGGCCCCCATATACTGCCTGCCTGTGGCCCCCATATACTGCCTGTGCCCCTATAATGCCTGCCTGTGGCCCCCATATCCCTGCCTGTGGCCCCCATATTACTGCCTGTGGCCCCCATATCCCTGCCTGTGCCCCTATAATGCCTGCCTGTGGCCCCCATATGCTGCCTGTGCCCCCCATATACTGCCTGTGCCCTATAATGCCTGACTGTGCCCCCCATATACGGCCGGTGGGCCCCATATGCCTGCCTATGGCCCCAAATACTGCCTCAGTGCCCCTATATATACCTTTTGTGGCCCCCATATACTGCCTCAGTGCCCCCCATATACTGCCTGTGGCCCCATATACTGCCTCAGTGCCCCCATATACTGCCTCAGTGCCCCCATATACTGCCTGTGCCCCCCTATATACTGCCTGTGGCCCCTATATACTGCCTGTGCCCCTATATACCTGCCTGTGGCCCCATATACCTGCCTATGGCCCCATATACTGCTTCAGTGCCCCTATATACCTAACTGAGGGGACTGCTATACCTATAATTAAGGAGTTGCTGGAAATGTGAGGATTCTAAGATATTTGTGTCCAAATCCTCAGGGACGAGTATTGGCCGGGAGCAATCAGCATGAAGGTGTGAACCGGATGGAGAAGAGAAGGGAAAGTGAACGACGCTGATCAGAAAAGACGTCTCCTGTGAGTCACTAAATGTAACTGCAGTGCAATCACTTATATTTCTGCAGAGCGTCTACATACAACTAGTATCTACCACGATATGGTCCCTGTATGGCGGTGGTATATGTAATCAGAGCCTGTGTACAGCTGATAGTCACATGTGGGGTCTGGCAGGATTATTTGATCCTTATGTAGTAATAGTTTTGGGTCTTGGTTTTGTAGGAGGGTTTTAGTAACAATCACTTGTCTGGTAGATTTGCTCCATGTATCGGTGTATGTTTTGGTGACTGTTTAGGGGTATTGTCATATGAAGGTGAGAAATTCTGAAAAAGTAAATTTGTCATTGGTGATTTTTACTGTACAGTGACTGCTGAGGAGATGGACGGGATCTGTGTGGGATGTGCAGAAAATTAGTGACAGGAACACAAGGTTTTTCCTGTAAAAAAACATCCACAGTTCACAATGAGGCGTGAAAAATGTCGTGTGAACCCAGCCCTACCCAGAAAAACACAAAGGGCCCGAGCCCCGGATGTTTTAGGACCCTAGCAACGCCCCTGGACACGCCTCCATAACACTCCCAGAACACCCCCTCATGTTAGGCGCATTAGAAAGTGTGGAGTCTTACGAACAATGCGCCTAACACATTCATTAGGTGCATTAGACATCATAGCCGGCTCAGTTAGGTGCGTTGTATGCCAGAAAAAGGAATGAAAAACCGGATCATACATGTCACCCTAAGTGGTATTTTTTGGACATGCTTATGTTTTTTAGGGGAATTACTCTGGTTGTTCAAATGTATTTGGTGTATTGGATGAGTTGGATTTGAAGGTTGCCAAATTTGCTACAATTTTCAGACCAACCCAAGCAAGAATATATGTAAAACGTATAGTGCCAAATAATAGACAGATTGGAGCAGACTTTGGTGCATATTGTGTGTACATTTGTTGCAGCTACATTAATTTGTTCCACTGGAATGTCATTGGGATCTCACTAATTACTGAGCTAAAGCTTGCAAAAACAAAAAAGCCAGTTTTATCTGGACTCATAGCAGGTGTTCTATAGACTACATGTTTTTTGCATATTAATAAAAAAAATATGCTCCACATGCATGGATTAATTGGATAACTCTTGGCTAAGTATGTGAAGAAACTGTGTCACTACTTTAGATTGAGTTAAAATAACCAGGATGAGCCTTTTGTACTAGACGACACTGTTTTCTTGTCATTCCAAATGGCAATGAAGGAGCCGAATGCTTCCAAATAAGTGGAGATAAATGGAGGTGCGAATGCAGAGAAGGTGTGAATCTTAAAGGAACCTGTAAATCAGTAACACATTTGTAGTTAGCCATCTAAAGCTTGGAAGCTTCTGGCTGCATCTGTGCACTTACATTTACGATAGGAGAACAAACAGCGGAACCAAATGCTGGATGGAAATGCAGATGCTTAAGTATTAGCAGACCTACTGCTGTAATCTTCCTGGCACGATAGTAACGGCATATGCATTCTCTCGTTAGCAACAAATAAAATAACTAAAATCCAGCTAATGTAGACGACAGTTTGGATAATTCCTAATCATGTAAGGTTAAAAAAAAAAAAACACTAAGGTTTGGAAAGCCATTTTATCTATTTGTTGGGTTCTGTTTATACTAAACCATTGTAAACTGAGCACTTCACACCCTTTGTCTCACTCAAACACCCTAATAGATTGTAAGCTCTTGGGAGCAGGACCCTCACACCTCGTGTATGATCTGTAAGTAGCTTTTTATTGTGTAACGTTTGTTTTCCTTGTCTGTACTTATACCCTCTACATTGTAAAGTGCTGCGGGATATTTTGGCCCTATATAAATTAAAATTATTATTATACTAAACAACAAGAGGAAATGAAAAAATATCAACAAAAAGAAATGCAGACAATCACTAATATTTGGAAAATACAAAGTACACTTTATTAGGAAATCATCCTGATATGATAATTAAAAATCCCCAACAAGGGCTGAAACATGAACATCTGCAGTGAGGATAGTCAAAGCAGAAATATTCAAAACTTATACAAAATATTATAACCAAAGAGTCCACCAACAAAATATCCATATAAACCCAGTAGTCTCTAAAGAAATTGAAAAAGTATATACATACATAAGTGTCCATAATACAATAAGATAAATAAATGGATAGACAATGGTGTGGAGTCCACACTGTACCACCTTAACGGGGCTTTGCCACAAAATAAAAATTAATGTGGGAAGTTTGCAAATTAAATAATAAACATTTTCACCCTTCATCATTATTAGAAATTCTGCACCATTTTTGTTGTAGCTGCTCCCTTAGTGATACATAGTGTACAGCTCTCCAAGGAATACAGTCAGTGAAAAGAGCTCCTCAGTCCTGGCCGCACATGCTCAGACATCACCTCTGAGGCATCTACTGTCAGTCTATTCCCTGCTTAGTAATCACACACTCACTTACTGCTGAGTGAGTGTTCTATCACAGGTGCTTTCATTCTACTCCCGTTATCTGTTCTCCTTAGTAATTAGTCAAACAGTGCAAGTAAATAAAAGGAAAAAAAAAGAAATTTCAACCACATTTGGCTTCTGCATGGGATTTGAACCTAGAACCCCTATGTTGACAAGCAAAAGTGCTAACCACTCAGCTACATTGTAGCTACTCACAGCTCTTTGCATAAACAGACATTTGTTTGACTAGAGTGAGCATACTGTGGAGAAAGGCATATGTCAAGCCTGCAGGGTCATATGATATACAGTGCAAACAAGTCATACACTCCCCCTTTTTGAGTACATTGAGAGCTGAAGCTGTGTAAACCAGGCATGAAATGACTTTGTGGCAAAACCCCTTTAACACTGCAGGGTTGTAAATGTTCAGCACAGGTTGTTAAGTGATTAAGAACTATTCTTTTTTTTATATTTCAGTTGTGTCTTATATTTATTGTTTTTGACTGTTGAATTTATATATCTTTATATTTGCTGTTGGCTTCTTAGTTTCAAGTGATCACTGCTTTTTATTATATTTTATATGACTTATTGTTTGCATTCATGTATAATAAATCCAACAGAAATGTTCATATCTCAAATCACATATGCAGTGAACCAATGGTTTGTCAGGAGTCACCTTGTCTACCTACATGGTATCCTTATTTATGGATAATAAGGATAGAGTATGGTCACTTGGATAGGTAGTTGTCCAATTACATAGAAAACGAAGTTGCATGTGCTGCTCATACCAGAGTATTATACAGTTCCCAAACCATCTCAGAATTATTTATTACAGTTTGGCAATTTATTAACCAGCTGAGCTGTCCATGTGACACACAGATACATTTATCATCCTAGTTATTCTAGCTATACACACAAGAACTATCTAACAACTATACAATAGCCATAACTAGGCCAAGCTATGTTGAGACTGGAAAACTGATTTTGTAATTTCATCTTGAAACAAAAATACTTGAGACATATATCATCGTCACCCATTAATGTGCTCATCAAAACTGATTAAAAGATAATCTCATGAAGACAACCCAGTTCATAAGCAGAGGCGTAACTAGAATTCATGGGGCCCCGTAGCATGAGGTGAGACGGATCCCTGAGATTGGCTCTTACCACCTCATGATACAAAAGAGAAACAGCACATAATAATAATTAGCAAGTGGTAAAAACTAGGTGGTTAGTGCTTCAGATTATATTTGAAATCAAACTCAGCCTGATTCAATTCGGGTCGACCTATATCAAATGTGGGCACAATTGCCAAAAATCCTAAAAATCCTAAATTGACATTAAAGCGGTTTTCCGGGACATACAAAAGCTTTTTGGTTTGCTGGGGTATGAGTAGACATAGAAAAAAAAAGAGAATTCACACCTCCATGAATCTCCTGCCGGCCCGTACATCCCGGTTACAGAGGGAAAGTCCAAATTTTATATGCTATGTGCAGTTAATCTCAGGACAGAGCCTATCTGTTTATATTCATACCCCAGTGGACCAACAAGCTTTTGTAAGTCCCAGACACTGGAATGGGAGCGCTGTGGAAAAGTACGTTAACCTCTAAAACTATGTAAGAAAAACTTTCACCCCTTAGGACTATTGTTAGAGTAATGGTTAGGAATAGAGCTAGTGTTAGGAATATGGTTAGAGAAAAAAAATTCAGGTTTGGGACATCAAATGAAATTGACACCTTTTTGGACAACACTAGCAATGATAACAACTATGGATATTAACGCCAATAGCACCCACAGAGCAATATAAGGCAACAACAATGATGCTAACTAGTGTTGAGCGAACAGTAAAAAGTTCTAGTTCTATTAGAACCTGAAATTTTTGTGAGTTTGGTTCGAAATTCTATTCGAACTCGAACTTCGAACCCCATTAAAGTCTATGGGAGAAGATGTTCTGGTTAATTCTTATCCCTATAAAGGTGAGGAGAAGCTGGAATTACCATCCATAATAGTAAACTGGATACGTGGAACAACTTAGTGAAGACAATTTGGCTCTAAGAGTGACAGAAAAAAATTGAGAGGCTAAAATACTTTATTCCTTTCAATGGATAACTGAAAAGATGAGGACCGCTTGCAAGCAGGAACACAGCTACAGGAGGTGCAGCGGTAACAGCTGCTATGGGACTCTGCATCCTGAAGGGGCCAAAAAGCCCCTTTGACACATAGTAGATTTGGAGACGGTGCGTTATACAATTACTGAACCCCCAAAACTGCAAAAACTGAACTTTTGGGCACTGAGTATGATTTAGTAAATCCAAGCACTCTGTATAATATTTATCCATGTATATGAGAGTTAGGCATTATGTGAGCCGGCAAATGTCACCAAATAACAGCTTCTGGGTGTGGGAAAGATGTAGCCAGCAATACCAAACTCCCTAACTATTGCTGTCTATGGAGAGGAAAATGCTATCTAACTAACTAAGAGCAGTTTGAACATTAGAGAGAGTGAGCTGAAAATTACATTCTCAAGGCAATACAGTGAAATATATATAACATGGTCATGTGATTTTAGCAGCCAATGAGAGCCCTATACCTCAGTGATGACGTTTTTGACACTTCTCTGTGCTGTTCACTGATTGGATGGCCGGCAAAAGAGCAGAAAGGTGATTGGATGGCTGCCAAAAGTCCAGAAACTAAACTGAAAATGGCGTGTCGAACTAGAACTAGACCTTTACTTGAACGAACAAATCTATTCCCAACAAATCTAAAAATTGCTTAAAAGCACAATCCTCTAAAGGTTCTAAAAAGTATAACACAAGTTTTAGATAATTTTTAATAAGTTTGAAAACTTTACTTTTTAAGATTGAGATTTATTACCAAATAAAAGTTCTTAAAATTATTCCTAATTATATAAGGAAAGGTGATTAACCTCCATGACAGATTTTGCTTATCTTTAGCTTAACACACAGTGTCTTCAATTTAATGATTACATCCCATATGTTCGATTTGTCCATCACTGCTGCAATTAAAAAGCCATGCAAGCCATATGTCTAATACTAATTAATTACACTCTAATACTGAACACAAATTTCCAGTCTATCAAAACTTATGTTAAAGGGTAACTAAGCTCACATACATTATGGCATCTAAACATGAGGCTATACAGTTTACTGGAACATCTCCAAATGCTTAATAAAGACATTCACAACTAGAGCTGTCTGATATGTAAAGTCTAAAACAAGTCCTACCACATGGTCAAGGGCTCATTGGGCATCAAAGGGGCACCTCTTCATTAATTTTGCCTATTGGTTTATGGCATAAACAGAAGAGAAGTCAATAAAGAGATGGTCAGACTTGCTTACAATGCTCTACATTGAAGTCTAAGGGGGTTATGGGAAAAGCTGGGAGCTTCAAACCTTTTTGCTTTACTTTAATGCTTCCCTGGAAATTTGAAATCTTTTTAATTGCTCTATATTCATGACTTTTTTAGTTCTCTATAAAGGCCACTTTTAGTCTATTAGAGTTGAAAATATAAATTTCAGGGAACAGATTTATTTCTAGCCCAAATATGAGCAATAAAAATAGTTCAAAAGAGATCTAGAGCTTTCGAGATTCAGGCAGAATTTATCCTATTGAGGAGCAAATTGGAAGAGATTTAGACCATTCAATCTGCCAAGTGTTTTCTTGACTATCCACAAAATTATGTTCATAACGACAAAGGGTCCAAGCTTATTTATGCCATCAAAAAATGTTCTTCTATTAAAAGCGTGCCACTCGGAGCACACAAAAAAGCTCTCCAAATTGTATGCAATGTGCACATATCCTCGGAACAAAACATTGGTAGAAAGGTCAAAGCAGAGCTGAAATTCAGTTCTCCCAGAACCCAACATGCTTATATCCTATTTCTCAGTACCAAAAGTCTTTAAGACAGTTATTTTATTGTATCCACATTCTCAGTAGGAAAAATTTAGGTTCTTAGAGTTTCCCTATACTCTGTTGTAAAAAAAAAATCAAGGAAAATCAATCCCTAAATTTTTTTTTAATACATTTTATTTGTCTCTAAAAAATAGAAACAATATATAATAATGAAAGCTATAGAGCCCATAACCATACAAGTAAGATAATAAAAAGTGCAATGCTCATAATGACAGCAAAGCATTTTTTTCCAGTGTTGGGCTGGGGTGCCCAGGACCCACAGGTGGAGTTGATTCTAGGATCATACCAGTTGAGTTGTTTCTAGGCCCACTGGTGGAGTTTAGTTTAGGTGCCTGACCTAGAGCTACTGTAAATGACTGTACATGCCTTTTACTATGCATCTTGCTTCTCTTTTATGCTTTTTTGCCTCGTATGAGGATATATATATAGATATAAAAAAACAATTCCAGGTCTGCCATGCCTACCGGGGGTTTCCCCTATTTCCCAGTGAGCCAGTCTGAGCGGGCCTTTGAGTGGAGGTAGCAACCTAACCTGCCTGTCCCCATGCCAGCTACCTTGGTAGATTTGTCCAAGTGAAGTTGTAGCAAAATTAAACCTGACATAAACCTGATAACGCACCAAGATATTAGAGCACAGATTTATCTCAACTTTTTTAACACTTTTTAAAACCTAGACGAGCTTCAAACTGAAACTTTAGTCCCGCTCTACCTGATGCATTGTACATTAGATGAATGGATCTTTTGTAATTCTCATTGAATTTTAGATAAGAAATGTGAAAGAAAAAAATAAATAAAAGAACAATTTGTGGAATTATTTGATGAGCTCTTTGTCGGTGCTGAACGATTGTATTATTCCTTTGGAATCAAGCAGTGAATTAAGCAAGATAATAAGATGTTTTAATGATGTCTCTATTCCATAACTGTCTTGACCTTGGAGCAATTTGAGCAATAGATGCATATTCTTGGAGCTTCGATATGAAAATGTAGAGTGTTATGAATACAGGAGAAAGTATGGTGACAATATCTCATGAACAAAATGAATGCAGGCCATAGAAAAGGAACTCTCAAGGGAGCCCTTTTGAAATAAGGAAAAGTCCAACAAAAGGCTTCTGAGGTCCAAGGATGAGAAGACTCAGACGAGTTGAATATATTTTACAGGATAACATGAATGGTTGTAGACAATGGCAGAACAATGTCAGTAATTTGGTACTTTACTCACGGTTTGTGTTAATTAAATTCACATTTAAAAGTGTGTGGGGGGGGGAGAGGAATCTAAAGTTCTGGATTGTAGGAGGAGGATTTAAATAAAGCCTGGCCTGAGCTGGATAGATTTAAATAACTCCCTGAGCTGGATAGATGGATATAATTTTTCAGCCTTATAAACTATGTATCATGAGTGGCACCGCAGCCCGCAGTCCAGGCTGCGGGTGCAATCGTGCCCCCGCGATTTCCCTTGCGCCCGGAGCGGGTGGCGCCGCAGTCCGCATGTCTGCTGGCGGGTGCACTCGCTCCCTCGGACGCATCCACTCACCTGACTGCGCTCCTGCTTCCTCGCGGCTGTCTGCCAGACAGTGCGCGCGTCCCCACTCCTTAGCGTGCACATGGCGGCTTTGTCAGATTCAAAGGGCCAGCACACCGGTAATTGGTCGATTGCTGGCCGCTGACCCTATATATTGGCTCCACCTCCGCTAGGTCTCTGCCAAATCCATAGCGCCAGTACCTATGTGAGGAAGCCTTTTGTTACTCCAGTTAGTCGTTCCTGTGTATCAGTCCCGTTTGCTCTCATCCCTCGACCATGAATCTGTGCCGCCTGCCCTGACCTTCTGGCTGGACCCCGAGATTGTCTACCGTTTCCATACCGCGTTGCACCTCGGCCGCCTCCGCAAGCAAGTCATATCAGGGGTAGCGACCTAGTGGAATCATGTCACGGCAAGTCCATCCTGCCTTGTGGCGGGCTCTGGTGAAGACCGGGACCCACTTAGATTCCACTCCCTGGTGTGGCCTGTACCACCTCTTGCGGCGGTCCAGTGGATCCACTACCCCAGCTCATTACACTATGCTACTTTATAATATGTTGCAAGCAGTGAAAAGTCATGCCTGGTATTGACACTATTGTAAATAGTCATGCAGATAGAAGATGAGCTATAATTTTATTCCAAAAATCCACCACTGACTCATTTCAGCTCACCAGTGACCAAATGTATTCAATTATGTCTCAGTTTTTATTGAGATAGAGATGTTTGTTACTGAAAGCTTCATCATCCGAAAATATGTCATCATCATCTGCTCCATATTCTGTTCTAGGTCTGTATTTTGACCAAAAAAATAAACAATTGATAAAACATTTCTAAATAATTGGATGAAATAAAAATTCATAATTCTCATAAAGGTCCAGTAAACAAATAAAAATATTGTACTTGACAGACACTGTTATTCTCTTCACGCCAATCTGTTACAATGTATCCACTGTGGTTTTTAATTCACTGTAAACTGTGAAAGCTGTACTTGGGTACATGTTTATGCACATGGGGGTTAGAGCTTTGTACTCCACAGACTTAAGGAGGTTCTCAACTTTATACTGTTATTTTCTAATGTTCTTACTTATGTATATGATAAGTAACTAAACAGTTTTCTGATACATATATTACAAAATCTGCTCCTGTACCTCATTTATACCAGTGCAGTAGGCCCCTATTTAAATAGAAAAAAAAAAAAAACAGTACAGCCAAATTCCTGTTCATAATAATGGTTGCCATGGAGTAACTGTATGGACAAAACATACATGGGACCACCGCACACCGATCATGTGACCCATGGTATCCAGAAAACAGTACATATTTAATTAGCAGAACTTCTCCAGTATTACTACCTCCAGCAGCGTTTTATCATGTGACCACCACACAGGTCATGTGACCCTGGTATTCAGGTAACAGTAGTGTATGGAGGAGCAGAACTTCTCCAGTATTACTACCTTCAGCAGCGTCTTATCATGTGACCACCACACAGGTCATGTGACCCCTAGTTTCCAGGTAACAGAAGTGTAAGGATGAGCAGAATTTTTCCAGTATTACTACCTCCAGCAGCATCTTATCATGTGACCATCACACAGGTCATGTGACCCCTGGTAACCAGATAACAGTAGTGTATGGAGGAGCAGAACTTCTTCAGTATTACCACCTCCAGCAGGGTCTTATCATGTGACCATCACACAGGTCATGTGACCCTGGTATCCAGATAACAGTAGTTTATGGAGGAGCAGAACTTCTCCAGTTAATACTTCAGCAGTGTCTTATCATGTGACCACCACAAGGTCTTGTGACCCTGGTATCCAGATAAACATGGATTTTTGAGGCGCAAAACTTATCCAGTATTGCTACTTCCAACAGTATCTTATCAAGCCTGTCAGTGTCTGTGGAGAGGATGCCACACCTCCTTATTTCTGTCTCATCTTTTTTACAATTAACTTTATCTACAACAATATGACATCCCCTAGAGAGACAGCAGATAATCAAGTTAATTAATAGCTGAAATAACCATACTAATAATAAATATTCAGCCATAATTTCGATTCGATTATAGTTGTGATGCTAAATAAATACCAGAAGGTCACCTACTGACGCCATGTGTGCTCCATTCAGTTACTACATGGGAGTCATGTTGCAGGATGCATACAAAACCCAAAGTCAGTAGATAAAATCTGGCAAGTGATATGAAACTTGGATTAATACACATCAGAGGCTTTTCTCCTCCTTATGTTATTTTATGGTTGATATACAAATATGCCAGTGTTTTATTTCAGAAAATTACACACATGTATGAAAACTGTCTAGGTCTAAAACTCACTTTGTTGCCCATATCAACCAATCAGAATGCCCTTCTCATTTTTCCAGAGCACTATGATAAATGAAAGGGGCGCTCTAAGTTTTAGACCTGGACAGTTTTCATACATGTGACCCATTATCAGTAAATTTAGCACAGTTCTTTACTGCTCTTATACCACTTATTTCTAGATATTGTTGTTGAAACTACAGAAAGATTTAATGCACAATCAATTTAGCATCTGCCAACTTGTATTAGAGTTCTGCTAAATTTCCTGCTTTGCGTTCCTTCCGTCTCCTGGACGTGTTGCTCTTTTATAGCACACCAAGTGGCCAGGCCAGGAATTGCAATAACAATTTTGCATGTGAAATTAGATTTTAACTCATTTTTTATTTCATAAATTCAAATTCAACTGGGTATTATGGAAGCTCTACCAATTATTTTATCTATAAATATTGCTGTATTTTCATAAAATAAAAATTGAAGCTACAAAGATGAGGCTCAGGCTCCTTTAATTAGCGTTCACAATCAAGAACATATGAATTATGTTTTTATGCGGAATTTCAGGATTTGGCAAAAATTGAGCTATTAACAACCTTACAGTAGACACGCTCATTACCCACACTGTGCACTTAGCAATCAATGTGTTTGGTATTGTCTAAAGACTGATGACCTTTTTGCAGTAATTACTTAATTGCAATGAAACACTGACGTGTAACTCCAGAAGATTATGCATTCCAGCAGCTTGGAACTAGACACGACTTGCCTGCACATAAAAAAACAAACATATCTTCAATGCTGTAATTCTCAGTAACGCCTGAGAGTGAAAACAGTCGACCTTCTTACCAAACACACACCTCATCATGTCAGCAAAATGCCCCAATTACAGCTTTTATGATTGTGCAAACAGGCGTAATTAAACAGCTCCAATACTATCGCCTGGATTCAGTGAACCGTGGAACTGCAGATAACACGCCGCCTGCGATTTTACTATCCAGGTAATAAATCATGTTCTTCCATTTTTATGAAAAATTCATTCGCATTGTAGGTGTTTACGACCCATTTATTGAAACACGCTATTTTATAGTGCAGTAGGAAACCTGGTGACAGCTAATGCATGGAGATGTTTCTGGCCAATGATGTCTACATACAGCTATGGAAAAAATTAAGAGACCACTGCAAAATTAAGAGACTACAGTTTTCTAAAAATCAGCATCTCTACATGTCTGACAACCATTCCATTCCAGTCAGTTGAATTCCAACCAAAGTCCACCTCATTCTACTTAATGTGCTTCTGATTAGGTGATCACCTGAAACAAATTATTTAGTGAAGGAAAGTATAAAAAACCCTGCTGTGGTCTTCACAATCCTCTTGCAATAGGACAAGCTGGATGGCAAAACAAGTGCTAGGAATAGGCCAAGAGGAATTTGAATGAAAAAATCATGGTTATTCCACCAAATATTGATTTCTGGACTGTTCCTGACTTAAAACATGAGTCTTATTTTTCTAAAGAAATATGAACTTGTTTTCTTTGCATTATTTTAGGTCTGACAACACTGCTGCTTCTTTTTTATTATTTTGAAGATTTCTCATTTACTGCAAATAAATACAAATTTTTTTGCTTTGAATTTCGCAGACATGTTGTCAGTAGTTTATATAATAAAATAACAACGTACATTTTTCTCCCAAAAATTACCATTGAAGAGAAAAATCTGAGAAACTGAAAATTTTGCAGTGGCCTCTTAATTTTTTTCCAGAGTTGTATATACTCAGGCATGTGGACATCAGAGAGTTGCGACTCCACATGATATTCTTGCTGCAACAACCTGTGGCTTCAGCAGACACCACCAATTCATCTACTATATAGTTCATTATTTAGAATAACTGACATGCAATACTAAAGTTCCCCTCTAGTGGCCACGGCAGGAAAATTTGGAGCCTTGACAAAATTTCTAAAGCAAGATCAAAATGATCATCTGATCGCTGGGGTGGCTTGACACAATTCTGCGTATTAGACTGTAGGTATTTTTTTAAATTTATTTACAGTACATAGTCAATTAATGCTATATAATACTAATTCTAATGAGATCTATGTATAAAGTGACAGTAAAGTCTCTTTTTAACGCCATCGGCCTTATGTATAAAAGCTGTCTAGCAGTAAGACTGACTTTGTTGCTCATAGCAACCAATCAGAGCTTTTAGCAACCAATCAGAGCCCATATCAGTCAATCAGAGCTTGTAGCAACCAATCAGAGCTCATAGTGTCCAATCAGAGCTCAAAGCAACCAATCAGAGCCCATAACAACCAATCAGAGCTTGTAGCAACCAATCAAAGCTCATACCCACCAATCAGAGCTCATATCACCCAATCAGAGCTTGTAGCAACCAATCAGAGCTCATAGCATCCAATCAGAATTCATAGCAACCAATCAGAGCCCATAACAACCAATCAGAGCTTCTTGCCACCAATCAGAGCTCATAGCAACCAATCAGAGGTCATAACAGCCAATCAGAGCTGGTAGCAACCAATCGGAGCTAATAGCAACCAACCAATATCAGGGAAAACTGTTTGTTTTCCCTGATATTGGCTGTATTATTGATAGATTGTTTCACTGCTACTTATGCTGCTGTTTTAGTTTTGCAGTAGGTAGTGGGGCACCATCTTATTTTTCTATAGGACCCTTAAAATTCTAGTTACACCTCTGTCCAAAACCTCTTTCTTTATTGTGCACTCAGTATATAAAAAATGATAAAATAATGCAAAGTTTTGGCTTCAATCGTTGCCACAATGTATGTACTGAGCACATAATAAAGAAAGAAGTTCTGGACACACTGAAATCACAACTTGATTTTTTTGGCTTGATGCTTGTAGGTTTGAATCAACCCATAGAGGGGATTCTTTTCCATTTCAGTCTTCTATTCAAATTCAAACATTTTGAGGATATTGGTGAGGCTTTAGGGTATATTGGCACGGCTTATTTGGATGCTGTATGGACGCTGATTTTTTAGCATCAAAACCTCGTCTGAAACACACTTCTTCATGCTTCTTTTTTGGCACATTTTTGGATGAGGTTTCGGGTGAGGTCTTGGATGAGATTTTCAACACTGTTTTCACCCAGACAAATTAACAACCAGGGCAAAAATTGCACTGAACAATGCTCCAAAAACGTGTTAAAAACGTGTTGAGAAAAGTGTCTAAAAAAGGGCCAAGGTTTTGGACGAGATTTTGAAGCTTTTCATTGATTCCTATGGGGATTTTCAGCGCTGAAAATTCTTCAAGAATTCACATGACGCTTCTTTTCAGCGCCCAAAACAGCTTACAAAGAAGCCTAAAATGCGTGTAAAAACCTCACTGTGTGTGAACTAAAACAGTGTTTCACATAGGACTCAATGGAAATGAATTGGGGGCATTTTGGAGGCTTTCTTGATGCTGTTTTTGGAGCATTAAACACTCTGAAAACCATCCCAATAAGAGTGTGTGAACAGACGCTTAGGGCCACATGTGTGAAAACTGTCTAGGTCTAAAATTCACTTTATTGCCCATAGCAACCAATCAGAGCGCCCCTCTCATGTTTCCAGAACACTATATGAAATTAAAGGGGTGCTCTGATTGGTTGCTATGGGCAATAAAGTGAATTTTAGACCTAGACAGTTTTCACACATGTAGCCCTAAGCGTCTGTTCACACACTCTTATTGGAACGGTTTTCTGAGTGTTTACCGCTCCAAAAAACAGCATCAAAAAAGTCTTCAAAATGCCCCCAATTCATTTTCATTGATTCCTATGTAAAACAGCGTTGTAGTTCACACACAACAAGGTTCTTACATGCATTTTAGGCTTCTTTGAAAGCTGTTTTTGGTGATAAAAAAGAAGCATCATGTGAAGTCCTGAAGCATTTTCAGTGCTCAAAATCCACATAGGAATCAATGAAAAGCTTCAAAATCTCGTCCAAAACCTTGGCGTGTTTTTAACACGTTTTTGGAGCGTTGTTCAGCGCGATTTTTGCCCTGGTTGTTAATCTACCTGGGTCAAAACAGTGTTGAAAATCTCATCCAAAGTGAGTTTTCTAAAGCTTGTGACCACCAATGCTGCAGAGTTTGCTTTTTCTTGTCTTTTGACAATCCCGAACAGAGCTGATTTTTTTTTTAAACATCATTAACTGCCTTTTAAAGAAAGAAAATATTAACCACCTGCAGCAAACACGAGGGGGAGATTAGGAGAACACTTTTTTATTGAGCCCAATGTATAAAAATTATGCAAAAATAAAAAAAATAGAAAAAGATTGTAGCTTCAATCCCAAATACGACATAGATGGACGCATGGCTCCTCTCTTCATGCAGGCTATGGCCTTTTCTCCTCCTCCAAGCCACCTTAAAGGGGTTTTGCCACAAAGTAAAATTGACGTGGGAAGCTTGCAAATGAATTAACAAGCATTTTCATCATTCATTATTATTAAAAATTCTGCACCGTTTTTGTTTTTGCTGCTCCTTTAGTGATCCATTGTTTACGGCTCGTCTCCAGGGGATACGACCAGGGCTGAGAGCTCCTCACTCCTGGTCAGACATGCTCAGACATCACCTCTCCTCTCAGGCAGCTACTGAGTGTTCAACCCCCAGGTGCTGTCATTGTACTTCTCTCCTTTCTACTCCTTAGTAATAAGTTAAACAGTGCAAAAAAATAAAACATCAATGAGTTATGTGCATTGATAAAGAGAAAAATTCACAGGTTTTTTCCTGCGGGGGAATTAACTAGACCCTTGCTGTGAGGAAAAAAACTTACCTCTTAGCTACTCACAATGTTTTTAAATAACAGACCCTTCTTGACTAAAGAAGAAAGGCATGGTGATTAGGGGATGACCGATTACGTTGACTATCGCATCGGTCGATAGTCGTAGGGCAATTATCAAGACTTTTCCGATAGTCGATAATAATTTATCCCCATACCATTAAAGTCTATGGAGACAACAACCCCTTTTTTTTTTTACACCCAAACAGGCTGGAAAAAGCGGGAATTAACATCCAAAACATCAAATGGATACTGATACATTTTAGGCAAACATTTAGGTAAAAAGCCACAGAAAAAAACTCAAAAACCATTTACAACCCTGTCTTGTACCCACAGACCCTTAAACCTCATCGCCCCAAATTAAAATCCCAGAAGGAGTATGATTGAACCATCATTTTATTTAAACGGACATTGAATATCCCTGTCCGGGAACGCAGAATGAGTCCCAAACCGCATGACCCCCGATTTTAAAAAGTGCCGGAAAAAGGATCTTTCAACCCCTTTTTTAGTTTTACTGGACATTGACATACCTGTCCTGGGCCAAGCATGCCCCCAACCTCAGACCACCACTTTTAAAAATCCCGAAAAAGGAGTCTTTCAACCACCATTTTAGTTGAACTGACATTGACTAATCTGTCCTGTACCCAGAATGACCTTTAAAACCGTCTGACCCAAATTTAAAAAGTGCAAGAAAAAGGAGTTTTTCACCACCATTTAGTTCACTGGACTTTGACTAAATTCCCCTGGGCCACAGCATGACCCCTAAACCCTGTTTGACCCCAGGTCAAAAAGGGGGCACTATGCTATTTTGTACAGTGACTGTCATTTATAAATTTTTTTTTAATTGACTTTTGTTTACAAAAATTTTTTTGGGGAATTTTTATTATAGTTTTACATTAATACTTTTTTCCCCTTTTTTTAAAGTGTGTAACATACAACAACCCCCCTTTCCCTGCTTTTTTTAAAGGAAATTTTTTACACGTGTAGATTTTTTAATTCGCCCAACACCCCAAAAAGTAATAAAAATGTCCTAATCATCCCCCAAAACACTTTTTAGTTAAAGACATTTGCCCTCCTGGTTCTGAAGGATTCACCCAATAAATTTCAAGGTTTAAATTTTTTCCCCCAAACCCTTTTTCATTGATTAGGACGACTCCCCGAGATCAAATGATCGACCCCATATGACTCCCCCCCCAAAAAATTTTTAAGCCTCAATTGTGTAATTTGTGTCCACCCGGGGAGCCCTTTTTGACACACTTAACCTCACAGAAATCCCCTTTTTTCTGATTTTTAAGAAAGGGAAGCTTTTTCTGATTGCCCCTAACGGTGGAGCCAGTGCTCCCGCACCCTTTTGTTAACAAGGTCCCTGCCAGGGCCAGACTTACAGTGGGTGCGGTGAGACCCGGGCTAGCATCGTCTCTTTTAAACCCCAAGGGTTTCAGCTGCCGGGGCCGGAGTTACAGGGGGTGGGGTGAGAGCCAGGCTACGTCCATCATCTATTAACACAGAAAAAATCCCCTTTTATGACGCAGTAACGAAAACATCTGCTGAACAGAGTGGGGAAGGGGGAAGGTGAGAAAGACCTCCACCTTTTCCCAGTACACAGTAAAAGAACTGGTTTCGCTTGCCCCTCCGTAGATTTGGGGGACCAATTGAGCTTCATTTGGGAAAAAACTGGGGGTTAAACGCCCTGTTTCCACCCAGGTGCCCTTTTTTTTGCTTTCTTTTTCTCATTTTACTAAAACGTGCGGGAGAAATTGTCCTCTTTTCTTTGTTCTTTTCCCTGCCCCAACTCCCCCTCTGAATAACCTAATCGGTAAAGTTTTCCCTGTACCCCCCTTGTACAATTCAAGGAATTTTTTCCCAGCAAATTTGTACATGCAATTTTTTTTAGTAATTTAAATTTCTAAAAACACATTTTAAAATAGGAGGGAACCCCACCAGTTTGTTTCCTTTTTAATTTAAAAAGGGGTTGTCTCAATACAGGGTTGCTACTATTTTAAAAGACTTGCAAAACAATCATTTGCAATATTGTCCATTAACAGTGTCCACCTATTCCTGTTTCGACAGCACCACCCCTTGACCACTCTTGACAATTGTAAAAACAAATTCTTTAGAAACCACATTTTTTACAATAGGCCGTATCTAGCTGCATTTCAAAGCAAAATGCCCCCAAAAAATTTAAAAAACTGTCCCATGAGCCACTTTTGACATTGTGAAGAAAAAACCCCCTGTTAAAACAATTTTTTTTTTAAAATAGGCCTGTATATAGCTCATGTCACAGCAAAATGCCCCCCAAAAATTAAAAAACATAACCCTTGAGCCACTTTTAAAAATTGTGAAGACAAATGTCTGTTAGAAAAAAAAATTTTTTTATAATAGCCCTGTAAATTGCGCATTTAAAAGCACATGCCCCAAAAAAAATTTATAAAATGACTTTCACCCTGTTAAAAATTGTGAGGGAAAAATGCCACTTAAACCCCTTTTCTGTCCAAAGGGACCATGATTAAGCGTATCTCACAGAAAACATGACCCAAAAAATTTAAATATAGTTCCCCCACCACAAAAAAAATTGTGATGGAGAAATCCACTTGAACCACATTTCTTTCCAAAAGGGACCAAATTTATAGCTGTATCCACACAACATACCTCAAAACCTTTGACCAAGCAAAACTTCTAAAATAAAGTGATAAATTGAATATGTTTTTGTCATGAAACCTTGCTGTCTTTTACATCCCTCACAGAAAAACCCAGCAAATAAAACTGTTGGAATTTGAAATAAAAATTGCAGTAAGAAATAAAATTTTTAAAAAAAAAATTTTCAAAGGACCTTTTTCTTTTTTGAAAGGAATGTGAATAACCGGCAAAAAATCGTAAATTGGGCAATTGGGGCCACAACATATAAAGACCCAAAAGCCTATTCATCTAGAAAGCAAACGATCCACATTACTGGGAAACCCGGGCTTTTTGTCTGTAATGACCCTCCACTTGCTGAAGGTCCGCTCGGGATATGACACGGTGCGGGGCGGGACAACACCTCTATGTGGGGGGACGAGCCGGCCTTCATCCTTTTTTGGAACCCGAATTTTTTGGGGTCCGGAACCATACAAAACATCGGTGTTAGCCCAAATTTAGTCGGAAACCATGATCTTAACTTTTTCTGTGTCTGGATTTGTGCCCTCATTGCATGGTTGGGTAGGGGGTTAAATAAAGAGCCAAGGTCACCCATTAGGCTTCTGCCACCTTCCCTCGCTGTGCCCAAGGGCACTTGCACCTACGCTGTCACGTCGCTGATGTTGTTCCACCGTACATTTGAGAACGTGAACAGACGCAACAATTCTCCATTGATCAATCAGAAAGGTCCCATTTCCTGCATTTTACCCCTCTATTTTTTTGGGGTGGAAAGGGAAAAGTGCTGAGTTTTGTTTTTAAACCGGGGATCCAGGAGGGGGGCCCCCCATAACTGTTTTCATTTTGATGGCCTTAATGCAGGATCATGTGGGGGAAATGACATCCAAGCACTCTTTGGAAGATGGAGCCTTTTTTCCCAACCTCTGGGTCGAGGGGCACTACAAACGATTTCCAACCCCCCCTTAAAATTCCGCAATTTCTTTCCAAGGCGGGGACTCGGAACTCGGTGTCCGGGAAATACCCCCCCTCCTCCTCCGCTTCCTCCGGCCAGTTTCAAAACCCCCCTGACTGCCTCAATATGCACCCTAGAGCTGATGCGCCACCTTTCACACCCGGACCCCGAACCATGCCTAATAAGCCCGAAAAATTGTGAAACTTCGGGCCTTGTGGATTCGACGGAAAAAAGGGGCTCCTTCCCCAAATTGTTCCGCCCCCCCCGCGCGGGCGGGATCGTTGTTTCAATGTCCAACGATCGTTCAGAACTAAGATCACCACATTTCTCATGCGAAAAGGGGATTGTCCACACTGACCATTTTTGGGGGGCTTCTCAAAACGGGAAGGGAAAGGGGCAGAGCCTTTTCACTTTTCCCCACTCCGGTGGGTCAAAACCCCCAGGTCCTACTCTCTTTTCAGGCCATGTTCCCCTTTTTGTACTGCTAAAGGCATTTCCCCGCTGCCCCAATCGCTGGAGCAGTGGGGGTGGGAAATTCCCGCGTGTTGCCACGTCAAAAATGAGCCGTTTTACGGGAGGCCGAGCTGACGCTGCAATCAGGCAGGGGGACGAAGCAGGGTGTGAAGGGGGAAATGCGAACTCAGACCCGAGCCTTCCTACAGGCATCCAGACCCGGGGAGCTCTTTTAAAAATTTTTGGGCGACAAGGTTCATACATGTGCCAGGCAAGGATTGCTCCAGCCTACCAAACTTAAGGCGGCCACGATTTCGCCCGTTAAAAACCACCTTTCCTGGCCAAGGTTTTTTTGACACCCCCCCACCTCGGTTTCCCCATACGGGGGAGCCATCCACAGCCCCTACCTGTTGTGACGGGTTCCCCCAAAATTAATTTCAACAGGCCTGGGTTTTTCTGGGGACGGGGTTCCACCAAGGGCCTTGGGAAAAACCCTCACCCTCCCCCGGTTTTTAAGAGCTTGCCGAGCCTGAAGCCACCCACCCCCCCCCAGAGACATCCCCCCACGAGCGTCACAGAGAATAAACCGGCCTTGGGGGGGGCTTACTATCCATGTTCGTGTCAATGGGCTTTCCGGACACAGATCAACAACGGGGCTTGAAATTTAAAAGACACGTGGCTGGGCCCGGCAGGGGGCGGCTTTTCTGGCAAAGAAATGCCTGCTTCGGCATCTTTTATTGGGGGCAGAAGGCCATGACGTGGCGGAACCCACGTGTCCACCAACGGGAAAAGGGAACATTTCCAAGCCAAAAGCTTGCAATCCGACTTTGGCTTTTTTCTTTGGGGTGGGTTTGGGTTAAAGTGTTTCTTTTCCCCAAACCTTGGGAAAACGAAGGCTGGCTGCTAACCCAAAGGGGGGTGGGGCGCGTGCAGGTTGTCAAACTGGCGGAAGGGGAAGGGGTAGGGGGGAATGGGCTCTGGTGGGGGTGGGGTAACCCGGGGGCGACGGTGGGAAAGGCTTTTAAACGGAGGCTGATCCCTTGATCATGAATCTGAAAATGGGAGCAGGAACGCTTGGTGGTGGGAGGAGGGGGAGGCAGAGACAGAGGGTGTGACATGGTTGGAAGCTCGGCGTCGCTGGCCTTTTTTGGCCATGTTTGCCCTTCCCTTTCAAATCTGCATTTTCTCATGTGCTAGACAGTGGTGGAGGGTTTAAAAACCTAAATTCTTCCTCACTTTCGGGTTTTTGGCAAAGGGGCTATGGACCCTTTCCCTGGTGAATCCAGGGTTTTCCAAAGAAAGGGGGCCCGGGGTTGAGAGGGTCCGGACCTTTTGACGGCATAAGCGAGGGGCGGGTTTTCCGCGACCGTGGCGGCAGAATCATATCAAAGACTTCTGCGACCGCCCTCTCCCTTTTTGAGGGGGGACCCTATACACACCCCACGTCTCCTCCTCGTCCAGTAGAAAATGCTCGCAAGCAAATGCTGCGAAAAACCACTTGGGTTTTCAATGTCATCATCATCATCATCAACCCCAGGGGACTTTGTCGTCCTGACATTCTGCAACCAGGAGCTGCGGGCTACAACAAGAGGGAAATGCAAGGCGTGCCGACCGGGCCCCGGGATTTTTTTGCAATTGACCGGGTTTCCTTTTTCCCCCCTCTTTAAGGGATAGTAACTGGGCGTAAGAGCAACAAAATCATCCTCTTTGGGCCCCTTGACTTTTAACAGCCTTTTGACCCCAACCGCATTTTTGTCATCAAAGAGGCTTCAGAAAATGGATTTTCCCCAGTGGGGGTACACAGTTGAATTTGGCTGCCCCTTTGCTTCATTTGGACGATGCTGATGTGCTGAACGGGATTTTGGGCCCTGACTGGGAGGGGCGAGGGGGTAAAACGCTGAGCAGGTTTATTAACCACTGAAGAACAATTGGGGACGCGTTTTGTTACTGGAAAACAGGGCCCTACCCCGATGACAGGCCTGCGGTCCGCAACCGACGATCCGCTGGCATGCGGTTTTGCGCCACACGGGAAAGGGGCACCTTCCTCATAAACCTCACCTCCATGTCCTACCCCCCTCTTTGCTCCTTACCACCTAATTTCGCTCCATGTTCAGAAATATAAAAATTTGAAAGGTAGGGAAAGTTTTGGAAAGCTCTATTAAAAAATGGAAATCACACTATTCTCAAAACCCCCAAATCAAAACAAAATTGCTTTATTCAAATTTAAGGCAAGGTACCCTAAATCAACAAACTTTACTGACCAAAAATGAAAAAAAAAACCTATTGAAAAAGTATAAGATAAAAAATGGGATTTTGGGACCTATAATACACCTGTGATACTACAAAATTGCTGTATTCAAATTTTTAAATGCAAGGACCTCTATCAACAAAGCTTTACTGACCAAAAAGGAAAAAAAACACTTTTCTAAATGTATACGGAAATAAAAAGGGATTTTTGGGACCCATCAAAACACTTTTGGGGACTACGAAATTGCTGGTTCAAATTTAAATGCAAGGACCTCTTCAACAAAGTTTTACTGACCAAAGTGAAAAAAAAAAAGATCTAAATTAAAACGGATAAAAATGGATTTTTTTGGACCCTTCAAAACACCTGTGGGACTACAAAAATTTCTGGATTTTAAATTTAAGTGCAAGGGACCTCAAACAACAAAGTTGACTAAAAAAAGTTAAAAAAACACTACGAAATGAAAAAGAAAATAAAAGGTATTTTTGGCACCTATCAATACACCCGTGGTACTACAAAATTGCTGGATTCAAATTAAGTGCAAGGGACCCCTAAACAAAGGTTTTCTGACCAAAGTGAAAAAAAAACCCCATCTAAATGTATATGGATAAAACGGATTTTTGGCACCTATCAATACACCGTGGGACTACAAAATTTTCGGATTCAAAATTTAAAGGGAAGGTACCTCATCAAACCAAAACTTGACGACCAAAAGTGAAAAAAACCCCCTATCGAAATGTATACTGATAAAAAAAGTTGGGGTTTTTTGGGACCTAACAAATAAAAAGCATTACTGAAATATGTGTTTCCCAATAAATTTTAGGCTTCCCAACATACAATAAAAATTCAACGAAAACTTAATAATAAAGCTACATGCAATGTCTACACTAAATCTGGGGGACAATATCCAGTATCCTTAGCTTTTCTGTGTTTGCCCGTGGGGCCCCCCCCCCCCCCCACTCCCCCAGACTTTACAGCGGGAATGCCCTTTTAAAAAATTCCAGCCTAAAACTTAAAATCGCAAATTCTGATCTACCTAAGTTCTAAGGTTCCCGCTAAAAGTAAAAGCTGTCTCGTAACAAATAGAATAATTTCGCTGACTGTTTTCACGAGCAGACGCACGCCTACTGCATGGACCTGAAGACACTGATCATGACAGGAAAGGGGTGTTCTATGTAAAACGAGCTCATTATTTTTTTCCAGCCCTCGCAACCATATACACCCATCCCCTACTCGCACACAACCACTACCCCGCTCTATTCTCTAAGCTATTTTCTGGCCCAAAAAACAGGAACGCCGAAAATGGCGCATATTTAAAAATTTTGCACAGATTTAACCTAAAATTTTTTCGCTGAACTAAAAAATCCGATCACCATAAAAACTGTGCCGATTTCAACTTTGTCGATAATAATCGCTCATCACTAATGGTGAGGTCATCCTGCCGGCTCACATGATATGCAATTCAAACAAATCACACACGCCTCCTTCTGAGCACACGGAGCTGAAAAGCTGAATGCAGGAGGTATGAAATGAGATTGTGGCAAAACCCCTTTAATCTTGACGTGACATTTTTGAAAGGATGTCTATGACTGAAACTTCACCTAGACTGTCACAACAGCAGTGTTTTGTCTATTTCTGGAGCTTGTGAATAAATTATTTTACATGCATTGAACCTTCGCAGTGCTGTCGGCTATCTACACTACGACAAAGATGGAGACAGAAGGCAGCAATGATGGCTGGAAAAGCCAAATAATATGAAAAACAGACTTCTGGTTATCACATCAAATGTCAGTAAGAAGCCATGTGCATCGTGGAGAGCAGCGTGTTTCTAATACTGGAAATGCATTCCATCCAACACAGGGAATATCCAATATATCTGAAATAAATGGGTTGAGCTCTGCCAATGAATTGGTGTTCCATGAAATTTTATAAATTTTTTATCCACATTATGTTTACTTTGTGAGTATTTTTTAATCAAAACTAATCGCTGATTTTTTTAGTCCAGGTGGTCTGCACTATTTTTTCTTGATCCATTTATTGCAAATATTTTGGATATTTCCCATGTTGAATATGGATATATTTCTAGTTTAGAAAAATGATCCTGGACATGATACAGCAAAATACTGATTGTGACTATTTACTGACATTTGATGTGATAACTGAGGGCCTTTTCCTTTTAAGTAAAAATTAAGTAGTAAATTCCATACTAGGTATGCTTGACATCTTGCCACACTTGACAATCAGTTTTTATATCTACCTACATATATGCCTTGTAGGTATAGACTTTATGTTGGATTCTTTATGATTTGTTACTATACCTTACAATTTGTAAATGTCTCCTGTTACTTTCTTTGATATCGGTTGTATAACTTGTATAACTGTTTTTTGTTTTTTTTTGATTATTGAAAATTCAATAAAAAATGAATGATTACAAAAAAAAATTAAGAAGTAAGTTCCTAAGCTCCCTCTAGAGGTGACTGTGGGTAGAAGTAATTTTACTTTTTAACTTGTCTATGGATTTGGAGCTATGTATAAAAAATATTGAGTGCCGACCACTATAAAAATAGATGATGATATCAAGAATTTAGGATTATATGGTCTTTAAGAGGAACATTTACTTTAAAGACAACATGAATGTTAATTCTACATTTTCCAGACCAGTTCTCTTTATGAGATGTAATAACAATAATTTAACAAGAGTAAGATTTTAGAACAACAAACTGATCAATTTTGCTCAGTAGACTAACATTTGGATTACGTAGGTTTTAAACTCTATTGATTTGTTTGTGCTGAAGAAATTGATTAGAAATTTAAATATTTATTTTCCTATAAATTGCGGTATTAGAGGAAAAGAAGTGATGGACGTGGGGCATCATTTGTATCTAAAAAAAAAAAATCCGAGCGCTCCAAGGAAACCTGAATTATTTATTTTGGAATTTATTTTGGCTAAGAAATCTATTGATCTGTTGTTGGTTTGAGCTGCTATTTTCTTTAGAGAAGGCATTCGTTATAAGACGGATCCGGATCTCATGTAATAGATTTGTATCCAGAGCAATGGGGATATACAAGGAGACAGCAGTCATTAACAATAAACAACAAACCTGAAACCTGCAGAAAACAGAATTAAACAGCAAACAAGGCAATGCTTGCCTTATGCTTATCTCTATCTATCTATCTATCTATCTATCTATCTGTCTCATATCTATCTATCTTTCTATCTATCGCTCTCTCTGTCTATCCATCTCATATCTATCTATCTATCTATCTATCTATCTATCTATCTATCTATCTATCTATCTATTATATATCTATCTATTATCTATCTATCTATCTATCTATCTATCTATCTATCTATCTATCTATCTATTATTGGTATCTATCTATCTGTCTATTCATTTACATTATAAATTTCTATCTATATATCTACACAAAAATGTATGTGGACATAGAATGTATGAATTATTTTAACTGTTTTATTGCTGTATCTACTATAGATAAAAAGTAAGGTTTTTTTTAGTGTACATTTTGATCAAATTCTGTGGGCCTTTCCACCAACAACATGGACCGCACTCTAATTTTTGCTATTCAAACAATTTTGTTTTCTGAAGAGTTTCCAAATGAGCTTGAGAGAAAAGTCTTTGTCTTACATTTATGTTATGTTTTGCTTTTGTGCCAATTTTGGCTAATATTTATATAAATGTGTGCTGAAATTAAGCACAATTTTTAGCTTTGCTCAACCAAATTTGAAAACATCATAAAAGTATATAGCATTGGTCCTTAAAGGGCATAGTCTCCATGTTTAAGAGGAGTTAAAATTGCATAATCTTTGACAAAATCTACTGCTGCTCATAACCTGTGTGGTTTTTTGACATTAAGGTAATGATAAATTTTCAAAATGATGCAAAACTCTCTTCCATATAAAATGCCAGTCTATAAATGTGGGCCTTCAGGTAGGTACTGAGGGCGACATGTATGAATGGGGCTACAGCAGAAGATTGTCGTCTTTTCAGCCCGAGAACTAGCACAGTCCTGTTTGCCCTATTTTTAATCAGGCGCACTCCAACATCAGGCGTATTACAGAGCACTTGTGGCACTTTTTAATGCGCCTGAGATCGGGGGGTATGCTGGAGGCGTGTCGCACCACAACCATATGAAGCTACACATTTATAGCTTTAGTATGGCAAATCCAGGCGCATTACTGCTGAAACAGGTAGAGCACTTTAAGAGTGGTTTACCTGAGCTGGAAGTGTCGCTTTGTAGGAAGAAAGCGATAAATCTATGACCCGCAGTAGAACAGGTTTATAGATTCAGCCGCATTCTTTGCTATTAATGTGCACAAAAAAAAAATGCCTGTCACCCCGAGTGTTTTATTTTCATGGACTCTTATTCTTTATACCTTTAATCCATTAAATTGTTGTTCTATTTAACTCGGAGAACAAATCCACTGAGTTTTGACACAAAGCTTTTTATTTTATTGTATCATTACAATCACTGCTGGAAACAAACAGTTTTTGTTCAATTCGGATAATTCAAATAAGTCTAATCTATGTGAAATGAAGTCAAATCAATTCACTGACGATGATAGGATATTCTGTCATGGTCATTGACTATATACAGGCTTCTGTTGACGCACGAAGAACCGCTCAAATATTGTCATTATAGGCTGACTGGCTATGCATAGATGTTCCCAGTCCACGATGTTAGCACTATGTGAATATAAAGAACAATCCATAAAACATCAGTGCTACAATAACCACAACGAAGTATGCAAATTCACTCTACCCCAAAAAGAAGTGGCACACGTCAGTAGAAAAGTGTTTTGGGGGATCCTGCCCCTCACCAGTGCAGAAAAGGTCACTGGTTGTGGAGCGGGAATTTTTGATTTCCGATTCTTATTGGAGAGATGTAGTTAGACTTTCCTTCATGCACAGCAAGGGTTGAGCTAGCTGCCTTAGGCCGGGTTCACGTCTGCATTGGAGGCTCATTTCGAAACCCTTGTGTGAGAGGTGGAAACAGACACATTTTACAACGGACATGATTGGGGTCCGATGGAACACTTTGACTACAATGGAGTCCAACAGGTTATCATTGTACTGTCTGTCATTTAAATGGAAAAAATTCATTTAATTTCCCATCATTTTTGACAGAATGTATTAAGGAGTTTCCCAGAGAAACCTCCAACAAAGGCGTGCACTGGGCCTTAGCTCTGTATCTTAATACCTTGGGAAAGGCAAAGTGGCTGCTTGTCACTCTACAAAGTTTTGTCCATAAGTCCGTATAGGAGTGCTACAGTAGGTACTACAGTCACTCCAAGTGCTGCCTTAGTGCTGTGTTATGGAAATATTCTTCCCTAGAAGCAATGCTACAATTGAGTGTCTTATGGAACAAGCTACATTCTATGTCTTAATCATATAAAATAGCAGCATGCTTTAAGAAGTGAATGTTCACACGGCATAGTTGCGCGCATATTTCGCCCCGTATTGCGCTTAATACGAGGCGAAATGTGCACCGCAATTACAGTAATTCATAGCTCTCATAGAGAGCTATGGATTAAGTGTCGTCCCCCCGATCGTACAATATGATCGTATTGTACGCGCGGGGGGGAGAACTGACATGTCAATTGTTAGCAGCGAATACGGCCGGCTCCCCCAGGCTTTGGAATTATGTGCTGATCAGTGCATGGTTCTAAAACACCCGACGTACTATACGTGCCATAATAAGCCATTTTAACATACCCTACGGCCTTGTTAACACGGCTTTTTCACCCCTTGTTACACGCGCTTTTGGGATCCGTCTTGGGGTCCGCTCTGTGGGTTCCCTAAAGCGATTTAAACATGGAGTGAAAACTCCGTGTGAACATATCCTAATGCTCCACCTGATACTTTGTATAATTCTTTATGTTTAATGCAATGTATACACTATGTAAATACATATAAAGAGTGGTTAGTACTGTTATCTTGCTGCATTGGGGTCCTGGGTTTAAATCTAGTCAGGGTCATTATCTGCATGGAATTTGTGTATTGTCCCCATTTGTGTGTTGATTTGCTCTCACACTCAGAAAATGTCCTGATTCTAGTATGGAACATAGGGACTGTGAGTAGAGCCTTTGAGGACAGGGACAGATGAGAGCAGTATATTTCTATATATGGAGGTAGAACAAATGATTTGGCACAGATCATTTACTGCACTAGGAGATGGATAGATAGATAGATAGATAGATAGTAGATAGTAGTTTGTTTAGTAGATAGATAGATATGAGATAGATAGATAGATAGATAGATAGATTGATGGATAGATATGACATAGTTACGTAAACGTGAGATAGTTACTTAGAACAGAGATATATCGTAGATCAGTGTTGTGAAGGTGTGTATGAGAGTTCTGAATCCAAGATGTCTTCTGCTCTATGTGCCTGCTCCTCTATTAGACATTTCCTTTAAAAAGAAATAATTTTTTGCAGCACGCTACACCACAGAAATCCGTGAGCTCAAGTAGGGAACTTGTTGTTGAAAAGTAGTGGTCCGCGGATGGTGTCTGGAGATCAGAGGGCCCAAGCTAAAGTTTTGCACCATGGCCCATGAGTATTTAGCTATGCCCCTGGCTTTGAGTTTGAACCATGTAACATAGATAGATATGAGATAGATAGATAGATAGATAGATAGATAGATAGATAGATAGATAGATAGATAGATAGATAGATAGATAGAACAAAGATGACTTGGATTAGACAACTTCCTGCAGCGAAAAACATTGACAAAATTGAGCTAATATTCTGTGCCACAGGTAGGATAATGTGCTAAATATCAGGTTCAGCTTTGCTACATCTGTATGCAACAGGAAATAATGACAAATATCAGCTCTTTGACTAATTGGCATGTATCTTGAACTTTAAGTATGCTGACCTTTAATTATTAGGAGGTGTTGCATATCTTAGATGTCAGACTTTTAGCCACAAGCATCACTTATTATACATTTTTTACAAAACGTTATTCTTTGATGCAAAATTGCATGAAAGCGCAGAAGTGCTATCTAGTATTTCTACAAGGTCAAAGTATCTATTTTCAGAAAATGTATGGGGTATAATATGATGTCATGTCATAATTACTTTATACAAAACAATAATTTAAAGGGGGTGTCTTGCTACAAAGATCATATCTCTAATGATGGGACGGTAAAAATAAGCACTTTTGCAATTGGTTTGCATTACCTATATCACTTATTATAGCAGATATGAGCTAAATTGTGCATCTATAGCTATTTCTGCAGCAGGTGGACGGAACCCCTCCCCCCCTTTTCTGTGATTGGCTGACTGATATGTCATTCAGCTGTTTGGACACGCCCCCTGCACTGTGATTGGCTGCCTGCTCTCTGTGCTTACTCCCCTCTGAGCTGTTGAAATTGAAAGTGAAACGAACTGCCTGTGGTACCTGCTGGCTGTGTAATAAAGGCTGTCTGAGCTTCTCTATGCTTATCTCCCAGTGATAGCTCTATGTAAAGGATCAGGGCAATTACTGAGTCTCTATCTCCTAGATTCACTCTCTCCCCCCATATAACACAGCCTTATACAGTCTGCTTTACCTCCTGACTGATAACAGAGGGGGTGGGGTGCAGCGTGCCTTTCTCACATTTGTTTCATCAGTTCAGGCGGTATGTATGACTGCTTACACCAGTGCAGGTGTTCTGCTTACAGCAATACAGGTATTCTGGTTACAGGGATTGGAACCTGGGAGGTGACAGCTCTGCATTCTCTGTGAGCAGTGGAAAGGAGAGGATATCACAGTTCTCCAGACCTCCTGCAATGTTCTCATGCCTTCAGAGCTATGACATCCTCTCCCTTCCACTGCACACACAGAACGATGATGTCACAACTCTTCAGGGAGGGGAGATCTGCCCCTGAATTTTAAGCTGTAACAGAAAGAAAGAGCTCAAGTTTGCCAAAGTGTGTGATGTTAAAACCCTTTTAAAACCTTACAGAGGTATTCAAACTATACACACTGATGCCATATCCTATTGATAGGTGAATCTGAAATCTTTCTTGCTAACATTCTCAGCTTATGTGAAGGTGCTGATGGAATTCTTACAGTGCTTCAAAATATCATCCTTCAAACAATCTTTGTCAAAAAATGAGTTAATCCATCAAAGCACCAATCAAGGTTTTATATCCAGCATTCATTTTGTCCATAAAGCTGATGATTCCTTACTTTTATGTGGAAAAAAAAATTAAAGGATTCTTAATAATTTTGGCTCATTTCTAATCCCTGAAACTGGTTGCTTGTTTTTCTAAATTGCTTAACTTCGCCTTGGATGGCGATTTAAGCAAAACATCTCTTGCACAAGCAAAACATGTTGAAGAACAAAGTTTGCTGTGGCAAAGCTCTTCTGGTTCCTGCTGTAGTCATTTATAGCTATGGGTTTGGCAAGAGCAGGAGGAAAATGACTCAAGCAGCTGGTTAATAAAAAAAATTCTACATAAAGTGTCCACCTTGAATGAAAGGTTGGCTTATGCACAAAGATCTCTGTGAAAGATTAGGTTCTATGATAGAACTGGAAATGTTCAAATCTGATAGAGGATGAAACACTTGGGATGTAAAACTGTCATTATAACATTACAGCCGTGAATGATTTAAGAAGCTATTTGCATTTGATGAGCTTTACTTTCTTCTTTATTTTAACATATAATTCAGGGATTAGAATTTGAAAAAATTGCAATCTAAGGCAATTTCCATAATAACTCATTGGGATCTGCCTCAACTCCAAATCAGATTGTCTCATAAAGAATATTCAATAAACAAACACCATTAACTTGGAGAATAACAAGAAGTCGAGCATTGCTATTTGCTTAAAGGGATTGTCTAAGGCGAGGTTCACATTTGCCTCAAAAATTACGGAAAAAATAGCAGAGTGTGTTGAACTATTTTTAACATTAAAATGACAGAAGGAGAGAAGCTGAGGTTGGTCATGTAAAGCTTTATATGATTTAGAGCAGGATTTCTAAGGACTTCTTACCCAACCCACATACAGAGATTGACAGGTTGCATTAAACAGACAATTTGTCAATCACTCTATGTATCACAGAGCTCAGCTCCTCTCCTCTATCATATAACCCTATATATCACAGAGCTCAGCTCCTCTCCCTCGATCATATAACCCTATTTAAAACACATAGTTTAGCTTCTCTCCTCTATCATATAACCCTATATATCACAGAGCTCAGCTCCTCTCCTCTTATTCATATAACCTATATATCACAGAGCTCATCCTTCCCTCTATCATATAACCTTATAATTCACAAAGCTCAGCTTCTCTCCTCTATCATTAACCCTATATATCACAGAGCTCAGCATTTCTCTCCTTATCATAAACCCTATATATAACAGAGTCAGCTCCTTCCTCTCTATCATATAACCATATATATCACAGAGCTCAGCTCCTTTAATCATTAACCCTATATATCACAGAGCTCAGCTCCTTCCTTATCAATATAAACCTCTATATATATCACAGAGCTCGCTTCTCTCCTCTATCATATAACCCTATATAACAGAGTCAGCTTCTCCTCTTTTCATATACCCTATATATCACAGAGCTCAGTCCTCTCTCCTCTATCATATAACCCTATATATCACAGAGTTCAGCGCTTCCTCTATGCTATAACCCTATTTATCACAAAAGCTCAGCATCTTTTCCTTTATCATATAACCCCTATATATCACAGGAGCTCAGCTGTACTTCCTCTATCATATAACCCTATATATCACATTAGCTAAGCTTATCTCCTCTATCCTAATAACCTATATATCACAGCGCCTCACTTTTCTCCTCTATCAAATAACCCTATATATATCACAGAGCTCAGTTCTCTCCTCTATATTAACCCTATATAACAGAGCTCAGCTTCTCTCCTCTATCATATAACCCTATGTATCACAGAGCTCAGCTTCTCTCACTCTATCATATAATCCTATATAACACAGAGCTCAGCTTCTCTATCATATAGCCCTATATATCACAGAGCTCAGCTTCTCTCCGCTATCATATAACCCTAATATATCACAGGCTCGCTTCTCTCCTCTATCATATAACCCCCATATATCCCAGAGCTCAGCTTCTCTCCTCTATTTATATAACCCTATTTATCACAGGGGCTCAGCTCTCTCCTCTATTCATATAACCCTATATAAACACAGAGCTCAGCTCCTCTCCCCCAATCACATAAACCCTATATATCACAGAGCTCAGCTTCTCTCCTCTATCCTATAAACCTATATATCCCAGAGCTAAGCTTCTATACTTTATCATATAACCCTATATATCACAGATCTCAGCTTCTATCCTTTATCATATAATCCTATGTATCCAGAGTTTAGCGTCTTCCTCTATCATATAACCTATATTTTCACAGAGCTCAGGCTCCTCTCCTCTATCATTTTAACTCTATATATCACAGAGCTCAGCTTCTCTCCTCTATCATATAATCTATATATCACAGAGCTCAGCTCTCTCCCCCTATCATAAACCCTATATTCACAGAGCTTTAGCTCCTCTCCTCTATCATATAACTCTATATATCACAGAGCCCAGCTTCTCTTTCTATTTGCTCTCAACAATATAACTATACAAAATATTTTTAAAAAGAAAATCTTGTTGAATCATCAATAATTGGGTTCAAACTTTAAAATACTAACTCATCATTCATCATATACAAAAATGAAGAAAAATACTGCACTACAAATAATTCAGTAAAGAAAAAAATCTAGATGCTCTATTTGATGCATATGGGTTTTGTTCCCTTGTCATGAACCCCTTTTCAAGTCATGTATAAACCACTTTAATCTATCAATACCTCTAAAATATATAACTGGACACCTATGAACTATTTTTTATATTTTTTTGTAGTATTTCTCTACTCTTTCTTCTTGTAAACCTACAAATAGATAGCAAAGGAAAGGTAATATAGTTCAGCATGGTCAGACTATACACTGCTTGTATTCTGGGACTATGGAATCATATAGGACTGTTTAGGAGCTATAAACACAAAACGGTGGGAAAATTTAAATTGGAACTAAAAGTTAAGTTTTTTCATTTAGATTCATCAGAGCAATAAAACATCTAAACTACTTTTTACCACCAAGGAAAGCTCTACTTTTCAAACTACAACAGCAGGTTGAATGAGACGCCCTTTGTTCTATGATTCTGAACCAGATGAGCAGGAACCCCCAAGATATTTCTGCCTATAGTGACTTAGATGTTTACCGAACACTTTTTAAAAATAAGCTTATTTTCGTTTTTGTGGAAAATTACTGGACGTTTGTCATTATGCGGAAGGGATAAACGATAGTTTAATGAGTATCAAGAGACTGAATCGCTGAGGCAATGAGATAAAGGATCAGTGAGTAAGAACGGAGCATTGTCAGAGGAATACACTCCCGCCTTGAAGAGTCAAGTTCAATCGTGATGCAAATCTGTTTAATGTAGTATCATAAATAGGGGACTGGGATATCGCTTATCTTGCAGGATTTAAGTTTTGCAATTATTAAAATATAGCAGTTAATAAGTTATTACAGATTGGAGTGTGTGGTGTGACGGGCATTGTTACCAGTCATGTGCATTACATGCTATATTATAGACAGTCAATACAAAGCCTTGAAGAAGAACTAAAAATCATCAACGTAGATTTTACATCAATCACATGCTCAGCGGTGGATGATAATGAAAGCTGATGTCCCGGAGCTATGGGTTCAAGACGAGGTAGATCTAATCTGTTTTGTCTGATTTGTAAAATTAGAAGCCCAACACGAATACAGATGTCTGAGGAGGTTACAACATTCCAAAGGACTCCAAATTCTAAAAACAATTTTAACCATTTCCTCACTGAACCATTTATACCCTTCAACTCCCCCCTCCCCCAACTTATTTTTTCATTTTATGCAAGATTTTTCTTTTTTATATTGTCTATCTATCTATCTATCTATCTATCTATCTATCTATCTATCTATCTATCTATCCAGTTCAAATCAGGAGTTTCCATACACTATATAAAAAGACACATCTACATGTTTTTCTCATTCTCTAACATGAAATCAGAATAAACCTTACCTGTTTTAGGTCAATTAGGAACCAAAATTATTTATATTTGCCAAATGCCAGAATAGTGAGAGAGAGAATTTTCAAGGCATTTTTATTACTTTCTGCAAAGTCAAAAGTTTCCATCCATTTCCTTAGTATTTGGTAGCTTTGGCCTTTTACTGTAGGACTTGGATCAAATGTTTTTGACGCTTCCACAAGCTTCTAACAATTTTTTGTAGGAATGTTGGCCCATTTCCCCTGACAGAACTGCTGTAACTGAGCCATGTTTGTAGGTCGCCTTGCTCGCACCGGCCTTTTCAGGATTAGCCATAAATTTATAGTTGTCCTGTAGTTACAGATGAGCAAGATAAAATTGTGAGATAATCAAACATGATATCCACGCCAGAATGATATCTAACTTTGTTCAATGCTTTCAAGCACTTTGTTATGATCAGTGATCAGAAAACAGAAAGCCAATTCGGGTCAATTGTCCAAACTCTGGATACAGACCCTATTCCAGCCTCTAAAGAACATTGTGGATGTGTAGGGCTAAGGATGTACATTAGACAAAGTATGTTGTATCAATTATGTCAAAGATGTTTGCTTTTTTATGTAAGCATATGAAAATCATATTTCAGAAACAATTGTATATACCTAGCACGCGTTTCCGCTCAACCCATAGCTCAGGAATCTCAAAGGATTCTGCTGGCCATCCGTGATTATGGTACAGTTGTGATTGGTCTTATGTCATGTGCAAGTTTCGCTTATATCCTGGAGAGAAGCAACTTGGAAACCACTATTCCATAGTTGTTTCTGGCTGACCTTCAGGAATGCATGTCAGATTAATAGATTTTAATTACTTGTTGGGAATTGTCATACTTTTTATGTTCCCTTTTTGTGAGTAATGGTCTTCTTGAGGGCTTTCAGCATGTTGATAAGTAACTTGTTTCCCTCTGCTTTTGTTCTTGGTTTGATATGCACATGTCAGACCAAAGCACGTTCTTCTCTGAGACACAGAGCGGTATGATGGCTGGACATTCCCATCTTGTTTGTATGCATAGTAATCCCAGTGTATATAAACTTTTGACTTTGCAGAATGTAATAAAAATGGCTTAAAAATTCTCTCTCATTATTTTAGCATTTGGCAAATATAATTAATTTTGGTTCCAAAATTGACCTAAAATGGGGGAGGTTTATTCTGATTCATATCAAATTTTGAAAAAACATGCAGATGGGGGTTTTTAATTATGGTTTGGGGAAAATTCTGGGGATATTCAGTTTTTTGTCATCGGGGGGTTTGGGGGTGGGGAATATAATTGGAGTTTTCACCGTCAGTCTTTTATTCTCTTTAAAATAATTTTGTCCCCCATGAGGTTAGTAAAAGAACACTCAGGGACATTCTTCAATAACTTTTTTTTTTCAGATTTCCTGTGTAACTGGGGCTGATATATTGGCCACAGTTAAAGAGAAAATACAGCTTCCAAAACTGGTTGCAGAGCTTATCTGGGTCTGTTAAGACCCCACAGCTCTTACAGCTATTGAGTCCCAGAAACCAAACGCCTGCCAGGTGGTCATCATCTAGTTAAAGACCACTTTTTCATCTTAAAAGTATTTTCCACTTAGGATGAGACCTTTTTATAGCAGTTTCCAAGGAAAGCCTAATCAATTACTGGTTGTCCTGTAGTTACAGATGAAGCAAAGATAAAATTGAGAGATAACAAACCATGATATTACAGCCCAGAATGATATCTCAACTTTTTCAATGCTTTTCAATGACTTTTGTTATGATCAATGATCAGAAAACACAGAAAGCCACAATATCATGGTCAAGTCAAACTCTACTACAACCCTACAGTTAAAGAAATTGTGGATTGTGTAGGGCCTAAGGGCTGACACATAACAAAGTATAGTTGTATCAATTATGTCAAGATGTTGTTTTTTATGATAAGCATATGAAAATCATATTTCAAGAAACAAATTTTTATATACCTAGCCACGCGTTTCCGCTCAACCCCCATAAGCTCAGGAATCTCAAGGATTCTGCTGGCAACTGATTATGGTAATTATATCTGGTTATGTCATGTGCAAGCTTCGCTATATCTGGAGAGAAGCAACTTGGAAACCACTTTCCTAGTTGTACTCTGGCTGACCCTTCCAGGAATGCATGTCAGATTAAAGATTTTTACATTACTCTGTTGGGAATTGTTCATACTTTTTATGTCTTTAGTGGCTGTGATGTAAACTGAAGTCTCTTGAGGGTTTTGCTAGCATGTTGTAATAATGAACTTGAGTCATAAGAAATTGGGGATCTTAATTTTTGAAAATGTAAGAATGGACACATCTATATGTCTTGTACACTGTAATTCAATATAAATGGACATCTTGAAAGGCAGTTGCTTATGCAACAGCTTCAAATTGCCCATTTTTAAACTTCTACTGTCCACTTTTTTGTACTTTTTTTGCAGACTCAAGACAATGCTTCTTATGATGATATTGAAGTCAAGGCTTCTTCACCTTTTTTGGGCCACCATTCCAAACTTGTGTTATGTGTGTTTCACGGTGCTTGCATGGACATCTGGGATCTCACTATTATGAAGCATGTGAGGCACCTCCACTGAACTGATAGACCGGGGGATGAGTCGACTTGTTGATATTTTGCCTGGACGTCCATCTCTTGGCTTCTTAATTAAAGGATGGACTTAATTTTGTATTCTTCAAGCTGTTATGGCCTCACATGATGCAGTTTGGCAATTGTCTTGGCCAAGAGACCGCTTTCAATGAGCTGGATGACGCTGTTTCTCTTTTATCTTCTTCATGGCTCCTCGATTTCAACCAGTGACCTTTTGCTTGGGAATCAACCCAATAACACACTGAGCTATCAGGGAATGTGAGAATAGGTTTTAATTTGTAGTATACAAGAAGAAAAAGATTGTTCAATGCAAAACAGTAACAATGCAGTTATATGACAATAATCTGCATAACTAAGCATATGCTAAATAGTTGCAGGTCAAATTTATATATGAGATAGCCAAGATGTAAAATGATAGTAGTCATTCAAAAGCCGTAGAGAATGGTAAGATATGGAGCCTGAAAGTCAAAGGTTCAAAACATTGTTACAATTTGGCTTGCCACTGAACTAATCAAATACTCCAGTACTGCACCATAAGTACATATTGGTACATCATTACTTTTCTTTTTGGCTCTACATATCCTGAGATGTATAGAGTCATATAATCAGCTTTGAAAAAAAAAAAAAAATCATGATTTTGTAATTCTCTGTCAGGAGTTGTTTATGGTATATGTGTCTTTATATAGTCAACTGGTGGTCCTAAGGTGAATTGCAGCCTGTTGAGCATGTGAAGCTCTTGTATTGATTTTTTTAGTATGAAAAATGGAAATCTTTAACCCAAATTTTTTTAAAAAATTTTGAAACATCTGTATTTTTTAAAAAAATACGGGCCAAACTGACTGCTTTACTTTTTAGGGGCCCAATACAGGGGTGTTATAAAGGGAAAGATCGTAATATAAGAAAAATATTAGAGTACTTTTATTTATACCTATATATGGAAGAAGTTCTCCTATAACGTCCATTTTGATCTCAATGGAAGTATTCTTTTCATGCTTTTTCTCCCTTGGAAAAAGATTTGATCACGGACTTCCGATTTCTTTCTTTTCCAGAAAACTTTTTTTCTGTTAGAGCTTTCTCTTTACCTTTTGTCAATTATCTTGATGCTCCTTTTATTTCCCTAGTCCTTTATTCCCCCGTTAATCCCTTTTTTCTTGTCATTCAATTTAAAAAAAAAACCTGCTAAAGACTATCCCCGGTGTCCCCTTAAACTAAAAGGGGAAATTCAGCATTTTTTCCCAAAATAAATTTTTCTTTAAACTACGTGAAATCGCAGCTTTTAATTTTTTTCAACTAAGAAAATTCCCTTAAAAAGGGACTTTTTTTTTTGGGTACTGCTTTTGTCAAGATAAATACAAGTCGGGCATTAAAATTGCTGAAAATCTGTGGGTTACACTGCCCTTTCCCCCTTTTTCATAGGTAATCTACAACTCATTTAAAAATCACAAAAGTCTGATTATGGCCTCAAAGCTACTTAAGCAAACTGATTAAGGCTCCTGGTTCTTTTCCATGCTGCAGTACATTTCATATACAAATGTCATGCAAACTTTTTTAATTAGCACTATTAGTGTGGGCCTTTTTTTCTTTGCGGGGTTTTTATTCAGGTAGTACTGTTATTAGATAAAAAAAAAAAAATTAAATGAAATTTATTTTCCCGGGTTTTTGCTTTTTATCGCTAACTAATGGGATAAATAAATTTGGCCTTTCTGACAATAGAACTCTTATCTGGTGTTGAGGTGTAACATGATAGACCCATGGAGAAGACCTGGTCATAGGTGGACACATAGCTTAAGACTGTTAGTGAGATATCCGCCTACATTCAAAAGCTCTTTTACACAAGGGAATTTGACAACACAGTGGGGGTCCCATCCCTTTGTTGTGAAAAGAGAAGAAATACTCAGAGACTTACTAAAAAAAAGTAAAATATTTCTTAGGATAATGCATATGGAAGCCCTTTAAATATCAGATTTAATAGTTCCTACCGGGAGGGGGCAAGAGTTTTCGGGTTTGCCCTGGGGCAGATAATGCAATAAAAACCCCCAATGGAAAACCCAGTCATCTATGTTTCCCTTGAAACCCCCCTTCCCGGCCTGGAATGAAGTGATGCCCTAGGCAGTCACTTACCTTCGCTTACCCATCGTCCCAGCCATGTTCCTAAGTATACCATTGGCCATTGTGTGTTGTGTGTTTCCCTACTGTGGCATCGTATTATTCCTTAGGAGTAATGTTTCCCTTGGAGAATACCTCCACAATACATTGTGGGAAGAAAAATGCCATAGTTTTTTCTCACAAATTCCATACAGATTGCTCAGACAAATCATCATATGTTGTCACCTTGAAGTACTGCTTGGGTCCATACTGAGCAAAATAAAACTTTTTGGGTTTTTTAAAACCCAAAGGAAAAAACCCCTCTTGGGGAGGGTTTTACCCTTTTGGAAAAAACCCCTTTTAATTGTGCTAAAATCAAGCTGTGGCCCTTTTACTGTTATTCCTTGCACAACAGGGTCTTCCCGGGGAACCAACTGAACAAGAAACTGGAGCAAAATTGAATGGACGTCGAATAATACTTTTCAATTAATTTATGATGAACGAACCCTAAAAATTCGAGTTGAAAATTCGGGAAATTAGGGCCCTTCATCCAAAATTCGATTTGGAAACCCAACCCCCTTAAAGTCAAAAGAGAAAAGATGTTTTTGGTTAAATTTTTTTGGACAACCCGGTGAGGGGAAACTGCAATTACCATCAATAACAGTAAATTTTTCGTTGAGTTAAGAAGAAAATGTTGGGTCTAAGAGGACAGAAAAAAAAGAGAAAGGGGAAAAATACTTCATTCCTTTTAATGGCCCAATGAAAAAGATGAGGGCAGCTTCTGCAAAAGGGGGGGGGGCTATAGGGGGGTGCCCGGGTAGCGGGTTTTTCTTAGTGCCCCTGCATCCTGAGGGGGGCCCAAAACTTTCCCTTTTTTACATAAAAGACATCGGGATTTGGGAAAAGGCACATTTGGGAACTTTGGGAGGAGCCCCATTTCACTTTTTGCACCCGGGCCCAAGCATGGCACAAGAATATATGTAATAAAAAGAGAGAAGTGTAATATATATATATATATATAATATATTATATATATATATATATAATATATATATAAATATATTTTTTGGATAACAGTAACGCACTGTATTTTTTCAACATTATGTGGACTTAAAATGGCAAGATTACACTTTTTGGTGTTGAGTAAGATTTAGCAACAGAGAGAGCTCTATTTCCTGGATATACTGTATATCAGTATGACAATAACACATGGTATATTTGAAAAGTATTTCACTTTTCTCCACTCTGTATCATTTTCACCAACCAACCACTAGTTAAAATGTATTTCTTTGTATAAGAGATTTGGAGATGGTGTGTTATACAATTACTGAACCCCCAAAACTGCAAACATGAATTTTTCTTCAATCAGAATAAATTGCAACCAACATCTATTTGAAATAGATTTCTTTCTATGGGAGATTTGGTAACAGAAAGTGTTATGCAATCACTCTACCCCCAAAACTGCAAAAATGAACTTTTAGGCACTGAGTATGATGATATGAGCATGATGTATATGACAGTTAGGCATTATGTGAGCCTGCAAATGTCGCCAAATAACAGCTTCTGTGTGGGAAAGATGCAGCCAGCAATACCAAACTCCCTAACTATTGTTGTCGATGATTCTCTAAGCTTGCTGTACACCCCTAGCTGTACTCAGTTGTGCTCAGAACTCCGATACTATGTGAACCAAAAGCCACATATCACCACCTCTCAGTTCACTTGGTTGTGGCAAGAATGAGAACTGAGGTAAAAAGTCAATTCCCCCCCTCCATCTTGATAAGACAGATGTTGTCCCAGACATTTTGTCATATTTTGTGGATAAGCCATAAATGCCTATAATGTAAATACCCCTTTAAGCTAAGCCAACATCACTGTGTACTCTGTTCTAGGAAATGCAGATAAGGTCTCCATTTGCAGAACACATTTTCTGCAAACCAATTTATGCAAAAAGTAAAATAATTTTTTTTCAATTTCGAAGGGAATTCAGAGAACAAAACCATAATAACTTTTATTTAGAAAAATGCCTGATAAATCATAATGCACAATGCACAACTGTACAGGCTTCTAAATTCTTCGAAGTTGTTTCAGATGAGTTATATGGAACAACATCCCTCCTACACAATGTTTATGAAAGTATCAGTAAGTAAGGTTTCAATTCCATTAGATGTTTCTATTCCATGTAGTTAAAGGACTCTGTGGTGAGGTGTCCATTAACCTTTCTGTGCAACCTAACATCTAGCCTATAAAACACAATAATGTGAAAGTGTTATACAACTGCATTATGTAACAAAAGCATTTTACAAAAAAGTTTGGGATATTTCAAAAAGATGCATCTTTTAAAAAACCAAATTTTTTTCTTTGCCCCCAAAACATTTAAATTATCTAGGGGAAAAAATTTGTTCAAGCCGCAATCTTAAATTGACTCAGCTTTAAAAATTGCATTCGTACCCTTTTTCTCCCCGGCTTGCGGGTAATGGAAGGTAAACCCAAAAATTGTTAAGATTTTTTAAACCCTTTGGGAAAATTTCCCAATTTTACGTGGGGGGGGACATTAAAAAGGGGTTTCCTTTTCCCCACCGTTAACTGGCCCTGATAATACGTCGAGGCTCATGACTAAAGGCTATTACCAAGCAATGTATTTATAATGAATATCATTATATATTTCATATCATAGAAGATGTATACATTAAGGTGATGAAGAGGGAAAAAAAACATGAAAAATCCATTTTGGGTTTAAACGAGTCCCCTACATTGTTGCTTACAGGAAAATTATTTCGCTGGGCAACGGGAAATTTGTTATCGGTTTTAGGTTTTCCCGGGGGACCTTTTCGATGATCTCTGCGTATATTGCTTCAGTAGAGAAAAAGTAAAAAAATATTTTTTAACTGTAAAAAAATGTGCTGTTTTACAGGGGTTTATGTCCCTAGTTTTTGGGATTTTTTTTTTTTAAAATTTGGTTTATAGATCCCAGTTTATGATCTACTTTAAAAAGCTTTTGTAATGCGGGGTTTGTAAAAACCTTTTTTTGGTTTTTAAACCTTTTGGTACACAGTTTTGTGTCAGTGGGCATTTGGGGCCCCCGGGTTTGGGTTGGGAAAAAGGGGAAAAAATCGGGCTTTATATGCCCCGAAAATCCCCCCATAGCTGCCATGGCAGCCAGAGGTTAAAGGATTAATAGGCCTGTAGAGGAAAATTTAGATTCCCTTTGTCACAGGAAAAAACATACCCAATCCCTGAAGATTAAATAATGTATAGTAAAAGCCACCAAGCATAGTTTCATTATAGTTTCAGACTATAAAATAAAGCAAAAAATTTTTTAAAAAAAAAAAAAAAGAAAAATAATATAACTAGAGAGGGGCAAATTCGATTCAAAACGAAGTGGAATTCTTTTTGAATTTCGGGGAAAACTTGGGGTTCGGAAGGGAAAGTCAAAATTTGGGGTACTTGGGTAAAAGAAGTGTGCTTTTGATTGATAAAAAGGGTGCCGACCCCCAGGGCCCCATTTGACATGGGGAAAAGCCCCTTGGGGGAAGAAGGGCATAGCCTGCATGACATGTGCAGAGATAAAGGGCCAATCGAAAAGGGGGGGATTCTGTGAGGTCCCCGCACTTTTTTAAGGGTTCCGGGGGCGACCCCCGGGAAAGCTCACACTCCATCACTTTTTTGCCATGGGGAAAGGTGTCCCGCGGTGATCCCTTTAAATAAAGGAATTGATTTTTATAAGCAAATTTTTTTTGGGGGTGTTTTAAGTTTGTCTCAGGGGGAATGTTCCCCTTAATGTTTATTTCTAATTTTTTGGGGTATTGGATCTAAAAATTCCAGTGTGCGCCCAAACGGGCAGCTGCATAAAAAATTTAATTTCCAAGTGGGTCTAAGCCAGTTCCTTTTTGTATTCTTTTAAAAAGAAACACGTTTTTAAAAATAAAAAATCCCACTTCATTTTTGGCTGCTAAATTTTTATTGCGAAATTTAAACACCCGGGGGTTTAAAATTTTAGCGTTGTTTTGCTGGTGTGCTGCCCCCAAAAAAACTTTCTTTTTAAACGCCAAATATATACTTTTTTCCCTTTAGCCAAATTCACAACCCAAAAAAAAAAATTTAAAAAACTGTTTTCTCTTGTTGTGTGGCTTTAGAAAACAGGCAATTGTAACCGCTACAAATTTTAATTTTTTTGGGTGCGGCTAAATTTCTTTGGCGAAATTTTACTTCCGGGGGTTTAAATTTAAAGCATTGTTTTGCTGGTTTTGCTGCCCCAAGAAACCTTTCTTTTTCAACCCCAAAATTTTAAAAATTTTTTTCCCTGTACCCTTTAATTCACAAGAAAAGGTTAAATTTTCCCAACTGTATCTCTTGTTGTGTGGCAAAAAAAAAACAGGGCCAATTGTAACACGCTACAAAGCTACTTTTTTGGGGGCCCCAATTCTTTGGCGCAATTTAATCCAGAGGTTAATTAAGTTTGTTTTGCGGGTTTGTGCTGCCCCCAAAAAAAGGGGGTTTTTTTTTAAAAACCCCAAAAATATTTACTTTTTTCCCTTTGTAGCCTAATTCACAAGAAAAGGGTTTAATTAAAAAATGAAATTCTTTTTGTTGTTTTGGCTTTAGAAAAACGCAATTGAAACACGCTACAAAGCAAATTTTTGTGCGGCCCCAATTTTTGGGCGCAATTTACATCCAGGGGTTAATTAAGCTTTGTTTTCTGGTGTGCTGCCCCCAAGAAAACCTTTCTTTTTAAAACCCCAAAAATTTTATAAAATTTTTCCTGTCCCTAATTCAAAAGCAAAGGGTTTAAATTTAAAAACTGTATCTCTTTTTGTGTGGCAAAAAACCCCGAAATTGAAAACACGCTACAAAGTACTTTTTTGTGGGGGCTCAATTTTTTGGGCCCAATTTACTCCGGGGGTTAATTAAGCGTTGTTTTCTGGTGTGCTGCCCCCAAGAAACCCCTTTTTTTTCCCAAACCCGAAAAATAATATAAATTTTTCCTGTAGCCAAAATTCATGTCCAAAGGTTAATTAAGCCTGTGTGTGCTTTTCCATTTAGTAAAACACACAGTGTTTTTTAAAAGCCCCAAAACAAGAAAATTTTCCCGGGCCATTTGTGGAGCGCAATTTAACCCAAAAGGGTTACCCAAGTTTGGTTTAACGGGGTTCTTTTGGAGTAAAAAAAAACGGGGGTGTATTTTTATCTTATACAATTCATCATTCAAACGGGTGTCTGAAACATTTTAGAAAAAAAACAGTAGGGTCAGCAGAAAAAGGGTGGGGGCTCTGAAAATGCGAGTGGCAAGTGGCCCCCAAACTTTCCCGGGGGAAACGGGCCCCAAGGTCGCGGGCCACAGAAGGGGGGGCGCAGCGGGGGTTTCATCGTTGGGGGCCAAAAACTGCCGCTTTTAATTAGCGGCCAGGGTTGTTTTTTCAGCAACCCAAAGGGTTCTTAAAGGGGTTTGACTAGGTCTTTCCCTTCCCCCAGATGGAAACTGAAAAACCCCACCCAAGATGGGTGGGAACCTCAGACAAAAACCTTTAAATTTTTGGAATGGCCCGGGAAGGGGTCAGGGGCCCCCACCTGTCCTAACCCCGCCCCCCTTTCCCCAAACCCGGTTCCTTCACCCAGAGTTTCTACTATGTGGTCGGGGGCCCCAACCCAAACTATTTTAGCGATTTTTAAAACATTTTGGGAGGGAGCCCAAGCAGCTATTTGGGGCGCGAAAAAAAAATGGGGCCAATTCCCCCTGCTTCTTGCAGTAGGGGGCCCAAAGTATAGATGTGGAGAGTGGAAGGGGAGGTCTGTTGTGGGGAGGTCAGCCCTGGGGGGCCCAAAACCAAGCCCGGTGTTTGAGGACTTTTAGTGACGTAAAAACACAAATAGATGATGATGAAAGCCGACCGCACTTGGGAGGGGTTTGAGGCAAGGGCTTCATCATCGTCAGGGGGAAGGGGGATTTCCCCTTTGCGCGTAGGCAGAAACCCGCAGCCAGCAAGTGGGTCGGTGGGCCCGTAAATTTTCAGCGGATTAGAAGCGTGTGGGGTCGGGGAGCCAAGGGGGCCACGGGGAAAAAAAACCCCGTTTCGCGGGGTTCCAAAAAAAGTGGGCAGCACAGGGGCTCAGCGGGCAGGGGCCCGGCTATTTTAGTCCCCAAAGGGGGAGCGTTGGGGGTTAAAATCCGAAAATCGGCGGTGTGGCAGTTTTTTCCCTAAGGAACGGAGGAGCCAAATATGGGTATATGTAGAAAACTTTTGGGCAGAATGGGAAGCGTGGCCAGGGAGCTAATTTTTTTGGCAACCCCCGGAAATGCGTCAAACACATGGGGGCGTAAACCATCCGGGTGGCCTGGGAAAAAAAACGTGGCCGATGTGGGGTCCCTCCTGCCGCCGCGCAAAAGCCCGCAGCGCCCCGTGGATTTCATGCCCCTTGCAGGGCCCGGGCAAGGCTTCCCCCCCCTCTGCAGAAGGGGTGTTTCTTTTGGAAACATCTCCCGGGGCCAGATGTCCTGCTTCCGGGTACTCATGGCGCCAGGCAGTGTTTTTAGCGAGGCGATTGCAAAGAAAACAACAGTTCGTCCCAAACCCTCCCAAGGTGCCCGAGCTGGGCCCGGGCTCCTAAACCCCCGTTGTTTGGGATGCGTCCCCCCTTTCCCAAAAGGTGGCTCTGCACCCTTCAGAGAACTAATTTTGGCCTTTTTGCCGGCCGAGGGTGGGTGTTTAAAAGAAAAGAAGGTGGGTTTAGTCCCTTTAGGTTATCGGGGTTTTTTCCAAGGTGCACCCGGCAGTGCCCGGGCGTCTTTGGGCTGTAACTAAGGTTTAGGGCCCCTTTTCCCTGTCCTTTACGGCCCACTGGGTGAAAGGGCTTTTCCAAACCCAGGAACCAAAAACTTAGAAAGGAGAAAGCCGCTTTATCCCCCCCGTTGTCAAACTGCTGCACCCGCGCCAATGTCCCCCCCTCAAACCCGTCCACCACCCCCCACCCTTCAGCCTCCCCAAGTACTTTCTCCTTCATAAACCCCTTTTGTAGGGGCCGCGTTTGTCACGCGTTTTAAAAACCCCCGGGTTTGCCTTGGCGAACAAGTCAACAGGGGAAAGGGAAATGCTCCGCGTCATGCAGCAAGAAAATTTCCCTTGTGTTTTTTTGGCCCTTTTTCCGCGGCCCAACTGCAAAACGGAAACCATGGTGCCCGGACAATGAAAAGGGAAAATGGTGTCCGCGTGCACTTTAGGAGGGATGGTCCAAAGCGCCCCGGGGATGGCGAAAGTGTTCAATTGGTTGTGAAAAAGGTTCCTGAAGTCTTCCACCCCATCTTCAGAAAAATTTGGAAAAAAGGCCAGGAAACTGTGCATGCACTTTTTATCCATGCGTACCAAAGCCAGGAAAAACCCCCCTCGAGTTTTTCCCGCAGCAGGGAAGGCCTCCCCCAAACACACTTGATATGCATGTTTCCACCCCTGGAATTCCAGGCCCGAAATGTTGGGGCCGACTGTTATGAACAGTGAAAGGCCCTATTAAGATTTTTTTTGATCCCCCGGGAGGGCAGAAGACCCCCTGTGTAAATTTTGATGTCAGCCAGGCGTGGGCACCTGCCCGTCATGGTGGAACCTGCCCTTTGTTTAAGGGGCCCTTCGAGGGAGGCGACGTTTTTTGTCAGTTTGCCGGGGCTACGGGGAAAGAATAACTTCATTCCACTGCTTTTTGGCCTGGAACAGATGCTTTAAAAAAAAGGGTTTTGGGGAGGGGACGGAGAGGTTTGGGGGAAATACATCTCGTGGGGCCCCCAAAGAGTCCGGGGGGGGGACTGAATGGTTGAGGGGGAGGAGGACATTGGAGCAGAAGCATTGTTTTGGTGAAAAAGAAATGGATTTTCTACCCCGTTGACAAAGAAGAGGAGGAGCAGGGCAGCTGGAGGGGTGGATGGAGGTGAGGAAGGGTGGGCAGATGCCCCCAAACACCGTGGCAGTATATAGTGGAAATGGAGGCAGGGAGGCCCCCCCGGAGTCATTGTTTCAGATGGCCGCAGATGCTTACTTGCCCCCCGGGGTAGGACAGCCGATTTTCGCATCGGCCCGGGGGATGACTTCTGGGGTCTCCACCCTATTGGACCCTCGCTAACCCGTCCAAAAAGGGAGCCCCTTTTTCCCCGCTATTGAGAGGGAAAGGGCAAACTCAAAATTTTATGGGAAATTCCCCGTAATCAGTTGGCTGCTGCCTATGTTTCGGGAAAGGGCCCCCCTCTGCAGGTCTGAAAGGGGGGTTTTCCTCAGGGGTCCAAATATACTGCCGGGGCTGCTGGGGGAAGGTGGGGGGGGGGGGTAGGAGGTACCAGCTCCTCAGTTAGTAACCCAAGTCTGGATCACTGATGAGCAGCTTCCTTCACCTGCCCAGTGAGGAGGGCAGTCGCCAACAGCTAAGGGTTTTTCAGAGGGAGGACCTTTTGGGGGCAGACCCCGAACCCAAAAGGGTTTTGGGGCCCAAATTGGACAGGTTCTTTCCCCTCAGTTAGAAAATCCGCTTTTTGGGCTAATGGGCAGCCAAACTGGTTTTGTGGCCGCAACTTTCCGAGTTTGCGTGGGAGAAGCTGTTTCCCGCCCCGGGCCCGTAGTGTGGCATCAGAGCGGGTGTTCAGTGCGGTGGGGGCCCTGGTTTCCCCAAAGGAGAAAACCCGGTTGGGCCACGGGAAATGTGGAACGACCCGGGCCTTTTTCAAGATGAAAACAAGGGGTGGATCCGGGCCCGGGGTTTCCAAAACCCAATGCCTTTTGGGTTAGTCTGGGTTCAATACCTACCCCGCTCAGCCACTTAAATTTTTGATGGGGGCCCACCCCCTGATGCCAACATTGTGACCCGTTTCTTCCCCTCTGCCCACCACCATTTTACCCGGGGAAATGGTATTGCCCCCACCCCAAACTCTTTTATTGTGCCCTCTATGACCTAAAGCTGTGCTCTGTTGCCGGGGGACATCCCCCACCCGTGTCATTGTGACTGTTTTGACCTCATTGGGGTGGCTGCTCTGTGGCTGCTGCCAAAATTCCCCCACACTGTTTTCATTGTGCCACTGCCTGACCTCATGCTGCTGCCGCCGTGACCTTCCCCCTCTCAGTCATTGGGGCCACTTTTGTGGCTTTCCCCCGGGTTTTTCCCCCTCCGAAAGTCATTTTTGCCCCTTTCCTGATTCATGGGTGGTGCTGTGTGACCTCCACACTGGTTTATTGTGCCCCTCTTTTGGCCTAATATGTTTTTTCCCCCTCCCGGAAAAGTCATTGTGCCACTGCCCGATTCATAAATGCTGCCGCCGTGAAACCCCCACACGTTTTGATTGGGTTTCCATTCTGTGGCTTCCCCCTTTTTTTGGGCCCCCTCCGAATGTCATTGTGCCACTGCCGGCCCATTTACTGTGCCGCCCGGGGGACCTTCCCGGGGTTTCAGTCATTTGGCCCAATTTTTTCTGTGGGGTTCCCCGTTTTTTTGCCCCTTCCCGAATGTCACTGTGGCACTGGGCCGGGGCCTTATGCTTTTCTGTTGGGTGCCGCCTTCCCTACCCTCCACACTTTTGTCAAAATTTTTGTTTGGGGCCCCCTTTTAAGGGGTCTCCAGCTTGGTTTTTTTTTCCGCTTTTGCTGGGATGACTTTATCAGGGCTTTCATTTTCCCCCTTGAGTTTTTTTTGGCAGTTTTGGGCCCTCCCTTTAATTGCCAAGGGAATTTTTTAATTTGTGAAGCGATTTAAAAGGGGGCGGCGTTATTTTGCGGGGGGGTTTTTTTATAAAACAAAACCTTTTTTTTGAAAACCCAAAACCAAACCCCCCTTTTTTTTATTTAAAGGGGTTTTGGGAAAAAAGTTCCCACAGAAACCCGCAGGGGTCTGTGACATGGGGAAAAAAGTGCTTTTTTAAAGCGGTTTTGTGCCCAAAGTAATTCGGGGGAAAGAAACAATTTTTTTCGGAAAAAATTGGCCCAAGTGGTCCGAATCGTTTTTTTAGGAAAATTCGGCCCCCTTTTTACATATTAAACCCCCCCATTTCTCCCAAAGAAACAATTAATATTGTAAAAAGAAAAAAAAACAAAAAAAAAAAAACCTGGTATTATTTGAAAAAAATTAAGGTATTAAAAATTTTAGTATATTCCTTGAATGCGATAAAAAACAAAAAAAAAAAAAAAACAAGTAAAATCAGTTCTATAATCCAATTTTTTTACCAAAATTGATCAAAAACCTTAGGGGGGCTTTCTCACTACAATGATTAGTTTTTAAAATGTAGGGAAAGGTAAAATAAGAATATTATCAAAAACAGTGCTCTTTTGATTTTGCTTTGGTCAGGAGACACTGAAGATTTTATCTCCTCTTAGAGTACACAAGTTTCTCATGTTACGGACAGCCTCTCCCCACCTCTCCTTGCTCTCTTATCTTTCATTGCTTTAGCTGCCGTCAGTCAATCAGTTTGACCATGGTGAGTAACTCCCTGCAGAGTCATGAGATGCTTTCATCCTTTACAGCTCTGTTGCTATGTGTACTAAAATGTATAAATCTCCAGAATGTTGCTGTAACAAGAATAGCTAGAATATTTCAAGCACTGCTATAGACCAACCCACAGCCTGACCAGGAAGTGTGAGTCTAAAGCTGGCTGGGGCTCTGTGAAATTGCATGGTGAGAAAATCCCTTTAAGTATCCCAAAATAATCCCAAAACAAAACTGCTAAAGCTCTTGGAATATCATACCATTAAAACATGATTTTTGTATGATTTTTGGATGTGAGGAGCGGCCTATAAAACAGAGGTGTGGCCTGTAGAAAGGAAGTGTGGAGTGTAAAGGGGTGTATCATATATAAAACAAAAAACAAATGCAAATCTCCTTAAAGTTAATTTTGCAAAAGTATTTTTTAAAATCATGGTGCATTAATATTCATTACTAAAGCAATGAACTCTCCTATTTGAGGTCCTGCTCACTCCATATAACTCAGATATTATGCCATTAAGTAGACTCTCAAAGCAGAAATGAACTTTCTATTATCGATTAACTTTTTTTTTTTTTCATTTTGTCATTTTCATTTTCCCAGTTTACCCAATAGTTTTGGAAGTGAATGATGAGGTTAATTTCAGCAGGAGAGGGGCTTAGTATCTCTTCCTAAAGAAATCAATGGAACGAATAGTTAGAGATAAAACAATCAATTGCCAATTGATTGTAAGGGAATTTGCAGAACAGACAAAAATATTTAAAAGTTCAGAGATTGCTTCATGACTGTGGCAGATTCTCTGTGATCTGAAAAGGTCATTCTTAGGCAACTGCATAATTTATCTAAAGTTAAAGTAACCAAAGGAGACTACAGTTTAGACAAAAAGGATAAATGTCAGCAATAATAAGGATGTTGATGCTTTTCATTATTTTTTGTATAAAACATTAGAATTGAGGCAAAAAGAATAGGTTTTGATTATAATGCTAACAATAATAAAAATAATAATTAATAGTTAAAGAAATAGTAATAAAAAATATACAGTATCACACAAAAGTGAGTACACCCGTCACATTTTAGTAACTATTGTGTTATATCTTTTTCCTGGGACAACACCGAAGATCTGACACTTTGATGCAACGTAAAGTAGTCAGTGTACAACTTCTATAACAATGTAAATTTGGTGTGCCATCAAAATAACTCAACACACAATCAGTAAGGTTTAAACCCCTGGCAACAAGTGTTGAGCGATTATTATCGACAAAGTTGAAATCGGCACAGTTTTTATGTTGATCGAAATTTTTAGATCATGCGATAATTTAGGTTAAAATCTGTGCATCATCTATTAAGATCGCGCCATTTTCGGCGCTTCCTGTCATTTTGGCGGCCAGAAAAATCAGCTTACAGAATAGAGCAGGGGGGAGATGTGTGTGCGACGTCATGACTGGGATGTGTATGGTTGCGATTGGCTGGAAAAATCACATGACCTCGTTTTACATAGAACAACCCTTCCTCTTCAGCCTCAGTGTCTCTCAGTGTCTTAGAGCAGAAGGACGTGCGCTCTGCCTGTGGCAAACCGCTCAGCGAAATTATTCTTTTTATTCACAGATAAACCTCCACTATTAGCTGTGATCCTTACAATTTAGCTAGATTAGAGATTGAAAGATTTTATGTAGTTAGCTAGAGAATTTAAAGGAGCATCTACCACTGTAAAGACACGGGGGGGGGGGGAGAGAGGAGGGGGGGCCCACGGGCGAACACAGACAAGCTCTATAAAGAATACTGGATAAAGTTCACCAAGACTTAGTGTAGACATTGCAATAGCTTTGTTATTAAAAGTTTTCTATTGAAATATTTCTGGATATTGGGCAGCCTGAACTTATAGGATACACATCTTTTCTAGTAACTGCAGGTCTCTTTGTTAGGTGCAAAACCCCACTTTTACTATCAGTATACATTTCAGATAGGTGTTCATTTTCAATTTTGCCCATTCACCTTTGTTGATATATCCACCTTGCACTTAAATTTGAATCCAGCAATTTTTATAGTCACCAAGGTGAATTGAAAGGTGCCAAAAATATCTTGTATTATACGAATACATTACAGATACGTGTTTTTTGACTTTGGCGCACTACAGCTTTGTTCATTGAGGCAGCTTGCACTTAAATTTGAATATAGCAATTTTATAGTCACCACAGATGAATTGATAGGTGCCAAAATACCTTGTATTATCCGAATACATTTCAGATATGTGTTTTTTCACTTTGGCCCAGGCCAGCTTTGTTGATAGATCTACTTTGCAGTTATATTTAAATTTCCAGCAATTTTGTTTTGATTTGAGGGATTTGAGAATAGCTGTGATTTGCCTTTTTTTTTAATAAGAGACTTTCCAAAACTCTTCCATAACGTCTCAAATTTTTATATTTCTGAACATGGAGCGAAATTCAGGTGGTAAGCGAGCAAAGAGGGGGGTAGGACATGGAGGTAGAGGTACGAGAGAGAAGGTGCTCCTTCCCAGTGCTGGCGACAACACGCATGCCAGCGGATCGTCAGTTGCGGGGACCGTCAGGCCTGTCATCGCTGGGTCAGGGCCCTGTGAATCTCAGTAACGAACAGCGTCGCCAATCTGTCCTTCAGTGGTTAATGCAACCTGCAGCATCATCTTTAACATAGCTAGCAATCCCTGTATTGAGACAACCCATTTAATACAATTAAAAAAGAGAAAACAAAGACATGGTGGGATTCCATCCTATTTTAAAAATGTGTATTCTAGAATTAAACTACTAAAAAAACTTGCATGTACAAAATAGCTGGTAAAAAAACTTCCTCCGAATTGTACAAGGGAGGTACAGGAAAACTTGACCAGATGTAGGTTATTCAGAGGACATGGAGTATGGAGCACGGACAGAGAACAAAGTACAGAGACAATTTCCTCCAGCACGTTGAGTAAAATGAGAAAAAGAATGCCAAGAAAAGGGCACCTGGGTGTAACAGGAGCGTTAACCACCAGTATTTCCAAGTGAAGCTCAATTGGTCCGCACTCATACGGAGGGGCAAGCGCTACCCAGGACAGGGACAGTATATGTCCAGTGAAACTAAAATGGTGGTTGAAAGACTCCTATTTCCTGGAAATTTTTAATCTATGGGTAAGACAGTTTTAATGGTCATTCTGCGGTACAGGACAGATATAGTTAATGTCCAGTTCAACTAAAATGGTGGTTCAAAGACTCCTTTTTCCGGCACTTTTGAATCTGGGGGTCAGACAGGTTTAATGGTCATTCTGCGGTACAGGACAGATATAGTCAATGTCCAGTTCAACTAAAATGGTGGTTGAAAGACTCCTTTTTCCGGCACTTTTTAATCTGGGGTCATGCAGGTTTGGGGCTCATGCTGTGGCCCAGGACAGGGATAGTCAATGTCCAGTGAAACTAAAATGGTGGTTGAAAGACTCCTTTTTCCGGCACTTTTTAATCTGGGGTCATGCAGGTTTGGGGCTCATGCTGTGGCCCAGGACAGGTATAGTCAATGTCCAGTGAAACTAAAATGGTGGTTGAAAGACTCCTTTTTCCGGCACTTTTTAATCTGGGGTGATGCAGGTTTGGGGGGTCATGCTGTGGCCCCGGACAGGATAGTCAATGTCCAGTGAAACTAAAATGGTGGTTGAAAGACTCCTTTTCCCGGAACTTTTTAATCTGGGGGTTATGCAGGTTTGGGGCTCATGCTGTGGCCCAGGACAGGTATAGTCAATGTCCAGTGAAACTAAAATGGTGGTTGAAAGACTCCTTTTTCCGGCAATTTTGAATCTGGGGGTCATGCAGGTTTGGGGCTCATGCTGTGGCCCAGGACATGTATAGTCAATGTCCAGTTCAACTAAAATGGTGGTTGAAAGACTCCTTTTTCCGGCACTTTTAAATCTGGGGGTCATGCAGGTTTGGGGCTCATGCTGCGTTCCAGGACAGGGATATTCAATGTCCAGTTCAAGTAAGATGATGATTCAAATCATACTGCCTTCTGGCACTTTTTAATTTGTGGGTGATGCAGGTTTAAGGGTCATGCTGTGGTACAAGACAGGGATAGTGAATGGTGTGTGATTTTTTTTCTGTGGCTTTTATAACCTAAGTGTGTTGCCTAAGATGTAGCACGTATCCATTTGACTGTTGTGGATGTTAATTCCAGCTTCTCCAGCCCTGTTTGGGTGTAAGAATGAAGGTGTTGTTGCTCTCCCATAGACTTTAATGGTCATCGCTCATAATCGACCACTCACTATCGACTATCTTGTCGATGATGGTCGACTATCGACCATCGACCGATGTCGATGGTCAACGTAATCGCTCAACACTACTGGCAACAAAAGTAGGTACACCCCTAAGGGAAAATGGACAAACTGTGCCCAATTTGCCGTTTTCCCTTCATGCTATCATGTGACTCATTAGTGTTACAAGGTCCCAGGTGTAAATGGGGAAAAGGTGTGTTAAATTTGGTGTTTTTGCTCTCACAAACTCTTATACTGGTCACTGGAAGTTCAATACGACACCTCATGGCAAAGAAATATCAGAGGATCAGAAAAAAAGAATTGTTGCTCTACATAAAAAGACTTCCAATATCCTGAAATTGAGCTGCAGCATGGTGGCCAAGACCATACTGCGGTTTATCGAGACAGGTTTAACATCATATCCAGAGATTGTCTTTTCAAAATAGAAGTATGAGTGCTGTCAGCATTGCTGTAGAGGTTACAAGAGTGAGGGGCCAACTGGTTAATGTTCAGCCCATACGCAGCACGCTGCATCAAATTGGTCTGCATGGCTGTCATACCAGAAGGAAGCCTCTTCTAAAAATGATGCATTAGAAAGCCCACAAACAGTTTGCTGAAGAAAAGCAGACTAAGGGCATGGAATAGGAACTATGTCCTGTGGTCTATTGTGACCAAGATAGAATTTTCTGTCTCAGATTTTGTCAAGTGTGTGTGTTGGCGACCAGGTGAGGAGTACAAAGACAAGTGAGTCTTGCCTAAAGTCAAGCATGGTAGTGGCAGTGTCAGGTTTTGGGGCTGTTTGAGTGGGGAGCTATAGTTCATTGAGGGAACCATGAATGTCAACATGTACTGTGAAATACTGAAGCAGAGTATGATACCCACCCTTCGTAAACTGGGTCGCAGGGTAGTTTACCAACATGATAACAACCCCAAATACATCTCCAAGATGACCACTTCTTTGCTAAACAAAAATTAGGATGAAAGTGCTGGACTGGCCAAACATGTCTCCAGACCCCTTATTGAGCAACTGTGGGACATCCTCAAAAGGAAGGTGGGGGAGCACAAGGTCTCTAACAATCACCAGCTCCATGATGTTATCATAGAGAAGTGTAAGATGCAACCAGTGGAGCTTCTGTGAACTCCACGCCCAAAAGTTAAGTCAGTGCTGAAAAATAATGGTAGCTACACAAAGTATTGATACTTTGGGTGCATATTGTCCATTTCATTTAGGGGTGTACTTACTTTTGTTTTAGACATTGCTGGCTGTGTGTTGAGTTATTTTGAGGACAATCCAAAGTAACCTGCTATACAAGCTGTACACTGACTACTTTGTATTGTATCAGAGTATCATATCTTCAGTATTGTCCCATGAAAAGATTTGATACAATTTTGACAAAAATATGAGGGGTGTACTCACTTTTGTGAGATACCGTATGTTTAACAGATAAGAGTTTTAATTGTAACAATAACTTATCTATTTAAGGACAGGCCTTTTTGTGCTTGTAGAGTGAAGGTTTTTTTTTTTTGTTGTTGTTGTTTTTAACAAAGGTTTTACATTGCTTCATTTCAAGAAACAGATTTTATTTTTTTCTAAATAAGTTTTTGTTTGCACCATTTTGAGTTATATAGCATGCTGCTTTGCGTTTGCTAACATCGTTCTAAAAAAAAAATATATTTTTTTTTGTGAAAAAAGGGATTTATCTATTAGGCCAATCCAAGGTAAGATACCTGTGAAGGATCTGGAACCTTTTCTAGCCCCTATTGGCACAGTCAGAAGTAAAGAACCTAAGAAACTCACATTCAACAGTTCTGCAATCAAGAACTAAGCTTGAAAAAAAGGATATTCACTGATTAATAGGGAGTTATGCCCCTACCCCTCAAAAGCACACCCATATGAGTATTTGTTATGCAAATTTTCTGTAATTGTTTTATAAACGCCATAAAAATGGGCACATATAATGTTTTTGGCAAGAGTGGAAAAAATGCTGCAGAGTAAGAATGATTATAAATATAAACATTTATTTTTTGTCAATTAACAAAATGCAAGGTTAATGAACAAAGGGAAACTGAATTAAATTGATATTTCTTGTGACCACCTTTTGCCTTAAAAACAAGGAGTGATGTTATGGCTACACAGAACCATGATCTTATTATCATCCAGTGTGTCTGGGATTACATGTAGAGACAGTTATATCCACAGAGATGTGAGCTTCCTAGTTCTCCAAGATGTTTGGAACAACCTCCCTACCAGGTTCCTTCAAAAGCTGTGTGCTAGCTGTGTGCTGTCGCTAGAAGAATAAGCAAAGTATGGTAAAAACAAAAGCTTATTCAACTCTGATTTTTCGTTTATTCATTCAGTTTGCATTTTAGTCATTGAAAAAAAAAAACTTAAATAAACTTCTATGTTTGACAGAATTCTTTCTTTGCAGCATAATTTCTACGAATGCTTAAAACTTTTACACAGTACTATCTAATGTGTTTATAGGTGAAAGAGGGGATGTCCCTATGGCCATCACTGCAGGCACCTTTCAGTTAATCAAAGCCAGGCTTCTGTTGTTGATCACATGAGCAAAGCTCATGGGCTCATGTGATCTTCTTGACATGAATGTTTGTCATGAAGACTTGTTTAATAATAATAATAATAATAATAATAATAATAATAATAATAATAATAATAATAATATAAACTCTATAAATAAGCTCTTAATTCTTAGGGTATGTTCCCACAGATTATTTTGGTGCACATTTTGCCGCGTATTTACGCTCTAATACGAGCGAGATTCGCGCCAAAATTAGGGTAATCCATAGTTCTCATAAAGAACTATGGGTTATGCATCCTCTGCCCGCTCATACAATATGATCATATTGTATACACGGGGAGATAAGTAACATGTCAATTATTCGCGGCGAATATGCGAGTAATGAGTGTCAATGGGGCTGGCTCCCGAAAGACACAATGTATTGCGGCATGTACTGTACGCAACGCAATACATCGTGTGAACGTACCCTAAAGACTTTTCAGGTCTGGATAAACAATTGTGGCTTTTAATTCTTCTGACAGGAAAGATCCAATAGGTATAACCCCAATTACAAAGGTGTTTATCCTTAACACTCCTAAAAAGGACTAGAATTTTATCACAATGCAAATTCAATACACAATCACAACCTTCAAGCATAACCCACAACAGGCTGCAACTTACAACCAAACTACTGTGTGGCCACATGTTGAAATATAACATAAACAGCTCCCAACAGAGTATCACCAAATCATGGATTTTCAAAGTTTCTCATCTTGTGACACATATCTCGGGATACGATGGGGAGTGGTAAGGAAGAACATACAGTATCTGTATCAAGCACTAAGCCTATCATAAAGCCTGGCATTCAATTATTGTGTCCTTCAACAGCAATTTACCTTTTAACTGTATTAATGTGTTAATTATGACTATATTGCCTCTAAAATTGCAATTTTTCATTAGTCACAAAGGAGATAATAAATAAACCTCATCACTCCTAAAACTGAAAATTAAAAAAAAAAAAAAAATAATAATAATCATAGCCCTTTCCATTATTTAGCACCACAGAGACATTTGAATTGAGTAAACCAGCAAAGGAGAATTATCTGCTATGGAACATAAAGTGCCAGAAGTTCGTTATTTAGTTAATTTAATATGTACTTTGTTAATGTGAGATGCATTTACCCACAGTAAGCAGCTTAACTATAATCAGATGAGCTCTAAACGATTGTTCATAAATCCAAGCACTGAATATCCTCACATAGAGATATGTAACATTTCAATGAACGGCAATATGTTAAATAACCATAACCATACTGTACAAAATTAATCTTCCCACGCTGCACCCACAGATGTTCTGTTTATTACTGAGAGATGGGCATTTTCAACCATTGATTATATCTAACCACTACTTTAATGGCTATATTTCTAAGTGTAAGTATGTATTATGCCTCAACTATGGCATTCATCTAATTTTATCAATCGTGGAACTAGATAAATGCTTTATGTCTGAATTATTGGACATGCAAAGAAAATTCAACAAGACATCTTGATAAGACTTGATTCATATATACTCCTCTTTCCCCATATTTTTTACTATAATTTCATTTTTTTATTATTATTATTATTAGTTTTTATTCACTCTTTATTTTTTTTCCATCATTAGATTTGATCTAAATGGAAATATGAAAATTCAGTCTTCTACAGTATACAATTTTGGATCTTATTCCCAGTTTGTAGTCACATTTTATGAGTTCAGAGATAACGGGCCACATGTATGAAAAGTGTTCAGGTCTAAAACTCACTTTGTTTCCCATAGCAACCAATCAGAAAGCCTCTCACTTTTTTTTCCAGAGCCCTATATAAAATGAAAGGGGCACTTTGACTGGTTACAATGGGAAACAAAGTGAATGCAACCAAAACATTATGGGCCACATGTAAGAAACAGTTAAGGAATAAAACTTACTCTTTTTCCCATAGTAACCTATGGGCAAAAAAGTGAGTTTTAGACCTAAACAGGTTCATACATGAGGCCCTATATTCTTAGGGGCCGTTTACACAGCACAGACCAAATACCGGTATTTGGTTTCTTTTTGGCATACATGGAGATGGCTTTTCTTTCAAGCCCTCCCCCTTCGCACCCATATGTTCATGTTACGCCCGAAAACCGGGTGAAAGAATGAACATGTGCAATGTTTTTCAGACCGCCGGCAGTCTAAAGAAAGTCTGGCGGAAAATCTGTGCAGTGGGGACTGCTACATGCATTTTCCATTGGTCCATGTAAAAGCTTTCAAAACCATCTGTAAAATCAATTGAAAACTCGTGCCATGGGGACATGCCCTTAAAGTAAAGCTTCTTGAGTTTGATTTTATTTTGAAATGAGTGAAGCAGAGATTTTTTTTGTAGTTCTATCCTTTCATTTTGATTTTCTTTAGCAAGGATCATTCTTCTTGGCTAGTAGCATCACCAGTCTCCTTTTTAAGATTGATGAAGTCTTCATTGACTATGTTCTGTGCTTTATTAAATGGGGTTTTGCCACAATCTCATTTCATACCTCCTGTATCCAGCTCTTCGGCTCTATGTGCTCAGAAGGGTGTGTGTGTGATTTGTTTGAATTGCATGTCATGTGACCCTGCAGGATGACATCACCATGCCTATCCTCTCTGTAGTCAGAGAAATGTCTGTTTATGTACAGAGCTGTGAGTAGCTACAATGTAGCTTAGAGGTATAGTTTTTTCCTCACAGCACAAGGGTCCTAGGTTCACATCTCTCCAGGAACTAAACTATGGATCTTTTTTTCTCTTTATTAATGCACAAAAATCTCATTGAGGTGTCTTTTTTTATTTATTTGCAGTGTTTTACTAAGGAATACAGAGGACAGGAGTAGAATGACAGCACCTGGGGTTTGAACACTCAGTAGCTGCCTGAGAGGAGGGGTGATGTCTGAGCATGTGTGACCAGGACTAAGGAGTACTCAGCCCTGGTCATATCCCTTGGAAATGAGCTATAAACAATGAATCACTAAAAGAGCAGCTAAAACAAAAATGCTACAGATTTTTTAATAATGATGAAAATGTCTTTACACATCAATTTTACTTCATGGCATAACCCCTTTAAATCCTTAATAACACAGCTATTTTCAAATTTTTCCTTTTTTTTTTCCTTCCATGAGCCATAACATATTTATTTATATTTTTCTGTCTACATAGCCTTTTTTTTTTTGCGGGGCAAGATGTATTTTTTAGGGTGCAATTGGCCTGCCATTTAACTAATTTGTGGCACCAATTCTCTGGAATATGCTACCGCGGGCGATCAGGCACATTCACAACCCTCACAGTTTTAAGAGGGCCCTGAAAATACATCTTCTCGGTCTGGCCACCAAGATCCCTAACTGCTATCACACACATCTGTCACTCCCTGCACTTGGGCACTCACAGGCACTTATCTGTATATAGATGTACAGTCTGGGTGGCAGGTTCATCCATTTTTCATGTAAACCACCCCCTATTTATGAAACATGGCCGGACCATTGTAAACTTGGCACTTCTTACCGTATGTTTCACCCATACACCCTAATAGATTGTAAGCTCTCACGAGCAGGGCCCTCGCACCTTGTGTCTCATTTGTAAGTACTTTTAATGTGTAATGACTGTATGTTTACCCTTGAATTTGTAAAGTGCTGCGGAATATGTTGGCGCTATAGAAATAAAGATTATTATATTATTATTATTATTATTATTATTATTATTATTAATGTGAAAAAAAAAAAAAACAAAATTGTGACATTTTTGTGGTGGTTCATTTTTTATGGATTTGACGGTTCAATATAAATTTCATGATATCTATATTCTGTGGGATAATACAATAGTGGTGATACCAAATGTATATAGTTTTCATTATGTTTAACTACTTAAAAAAAACACTTTAAACAAATACTAAGGGTGACATGTATGATTGGGGCTGCACCAGTTTTCTGGTGTTCTTTGAGCCAAAGAGAATCTATAAACAGAAGCACTCCAAACTTTGGCGCGATATGTCCCTTTTTAATGTGTCAAAGATTTGGGGCGTTCTGGGGGTGTCGCATCACATTTATAGAAGTAGACACTTTTATAATTCTTTGACGCCAAACCGTTAGAACAGCCAGACCAGGGTAAAGGTGGTGCCAGAGCCAGACTTCTGGTATTGGCTCTGCACTGCCCTGTATGTATGACCTGCAGAAGAACAGACCAGGGTAAAGGTGGTGCGAGAGCTAGACTTGTGGCATTGGCTCTACACTGCCCTTTATGTATGACCTGCAGAAGAACAGCCAGACCAGGGTAAAGGTGGTGCGAGAGCTATACTTGTGGGATTGACTCTACACTGCCCTGTATGTATGACCTGCAGAAGAACAGACCAGGGTAAAGGTGGTGCCTGAGCCAGACTTGTGGTATTGGCTCTACACTGCCCTTTATTGTATGACCTGCAGAAGAACCAGACCAGGGTAAAGTGTGCCTGAGCCAGACTTGTGGTAATGGCTCTACACTGCCCTGTATGTATGACCTGCAGAAGAACAGACCAGGGTAAAGGTGGCGCCTGAGCCAGACTTGTGCACTTGGCTCTACACTGCCCTGTTGTATGACCTGCAGAAGAACAGCCAGACAAGGGTAAAGGAGGTGCCTGAGCCAGACTTGTGGTATTTGCTGTACACTGACCTATATGTATGACCTTCAGAATAACAGCCAGACCAGGGTAAAGGTGGTGCCTGTGCCAGACTTGTGGTATTGTCTCTACACTGCCCTGTATGTATGACCTGAAGAAGAACAGCCAGACCAGGGTAAAGGTGGTGCCTGAGCCAGATTTGGGGTATTGGCTCTATACTGTGGCTGTATGTATGACCTGCAGAAGAACAGGTGCATACATTCTGGTGCATTCTACACTTCCTTAAAGTTATTTTAAACTGGCCTGAAAGTGCCAATGTTCATGCATGTTGCAAGTGTTTAATTTTTTCTTGGGGATCTGATTTTTTTTTTTTTTTTTCTTGTCGGGCGAGGTGTAGTTTTTATTGATATTAATTTGGAGTATATGTAATTTCTTGTCCTTTTTATGAATTTTTTTTTCTGGGAGGCACAATACTGGAGCGCTGAAATAATGGTATTTTTCTTTTTTTATGGCATCCACGGTCTGGGATAAATAAAATGATATTGTCTTAGAGTGAACCTTTACAGATGTGTTGATACTAATTAAGTTGCATTCTTGTATCTTTGTTGATGTGTTTTTTTATGTATATGATAACTGTGAAAAATGTTTTCTTATTTAGCATTTTTTTATTATTTTAAACTTTTTTCAGTAACATTTAACCCACCACTAGAATATTTGAACATGCAATTGCTTGATCGCTTGTAATTATGTACATCAGGATATATTATTGGTTTCCTATTACATCCTGACTGAAACTGATTGAGAATCATTCTCTAATCATATAGATGCAGAAGTCACACTTTCCATCGTGGCTAAAAAGTTAAATAGATGTCTCAGGTCCTGGTTGCTGGCGACAGTTGCCGCTTCTAACTGCTGACACCCCCTTCAAACCTCCTCCGTAAATGTATGCAGCAGAATATTGAGGGGTTAATTGCTCTTTTTGCTTTGCTTTATACACTGAGAAAGAGTCAGCAGAGTCATCTCATTTTATGACAGATGACAGCTCTATTGTGTTTGTGAAGCCACAGATAAGGATAAATAGTAAAGCTAGACATGGACTTGAGATATTATCTGTAGACTGTTGGCCGGTTAATTTCATGATATCTATTGATAATCATACACATAAGACTAACTGCAGATATTTAAACAAGTTTGATCTGTCAATGATCTGCAAATCAATATCTCAAGTCTGTAACTAGGTTTATTATTCATATAGCTATGATTTGTATGTTCCTGGTCTCTGAGGGAAGAAAAGTCCTCCATGTCTTCTCTGGAGACTAAATGGGAGATATGTGTAAACGGGGCTACGCCAGAAGTCTGGTGTCTTTTTAGCTAAAAAACTAGCACAGCCCAGTCCGCTCTATTTATACTGAGACACACTCCAATATCAGGCGCATTACAGAGCGTCTGCAGCACTTTGCAATGCGCCTGAGATCGGGGGGCATGCTGAAGGCATCACAGTATAACCATATGAAGCTACACATTTATAGCTTCAGTACGAGAAATCCAGGCGCATTACTGCTAGAACAGGTAGAGCACTTTAAAAGTGGTTTACCTGAGCCAGAAGTGTAACTTTGTAGCTAGAAAGTGCTAAATCTATGACCCGCAGTAGAACAGGTTCATAGATCCAGGCGCATTCTACACTACTAATGTCTGCAAAAAAAATGCCACCTGGGCACCAAAAATCATGCATCTCGTCCAATAAGTCCATAAACACTTTACTGTCCGTTAACGGGGTTGTCTCACTACATTGATCATTGTTACCTCATTACTGTTTTCTTGGTTTCATTTTAAATTCAGGGAAGTGTTTACTGGCTTCTACTAGGCTGCAGTAGAAGCCAGGTCTGTAGCTATAGCAACCAGTGCTGGCAGTGCATCATGAGAGATTGAACAGGTCTGTAGCTATAGTGACCTGAGGAGCTGATGCAGCCCATACAAGAGGGGATATCTAGGAATAGGTAGGACACAATTAATGGACACATATTGCAAAGTGACTTGTTTTTACAAGATTTTTAACATAAAAAGCAGCAATTCTTGTAGTGAGACAACCCCTTTAACTTCTACTCACTGCATTGGCCATAAAGCACATGCACCCTGCTAAATGGTCTATTTAGACAATAAAAAATATGAGTGTAGTCAAGAAATGTTTAAAAAAAATAAATAACAGATTGAAAATAAAAATGTAGTTTAATTAGTATTTATTTGTTGAGTTTTGTTTCTCTTCTATAGACCTACATTAAATCAATGAAAATAGAATTCAATTGCACAATAAATTCCCTTTTACTTTGTACAATCCCACAGCCCCCTGAGACTCTAATGTACATAGGTAGAATGCATACATCTTACTGTTTCAGAACGATATCAGCTTTTAACCTGCCCACTAAATTGCCAGCTTTTTGTGTAATTATCCACTGGAAAGAGTTTAGTATTTATTCAACTTGTTTATGGTGTTCTGTAACCCGCGATAATGCACTGCGAACAATATGTAATGACTGTTTATACATCTGGTTATTTTAGTATAGATCCTCTGCTGGGGTGAAAAGTATAAATGTAGTTGTGTAAAGGAAGTGCATAATGAGGCACAGCAGATACTTTGCGTTTAAAAGTAATGGCTTCCCAAAAAGGCAATTAAAGTCACAAAGAAAAATATATTTGAACTTAATTGAATATTTTTGGGATCCTTGCTGTGCTTAAAACATCTTTTTATCACTCTCAATCCTCACTCTCATCTCCTGCTTATCCATATTTAGTGTCTCTCTCACTTTGCTGCACAAATATCTACCCAGCACCACATAGATACTAGTCCATAGGTTTCAATTCTTCTAATTCCTGCACCATTGTCTCTTTTGCATGTTTTTCACCTGTTGGTTCTCAGTTTCTAATGGAACATTCACCTGTTTTTGATACATTTTATTTTTGATAAATGTGAACAAGTCTGTGCAGCATGAAAAAGAAGTCTCCAGCACATTAAATCGAAATTCTTGTAACCTCGCTAGGACAAACTTTATGATTCTGGGTTGTTGGCTTGGGGTTTTGCCAATAAGTGATTTCCTCTCCTAAGAGGCTAATTTTCTGATCTAAAGTCTTGAGAAAAGGGGCGTTGTATTTCTGTGTTTAAAAAAACAAGTACCTCCTCTGTGATGTTATCGCTCCACCTCCCATGCAGGCTCCTGAGTCTCTGTAGTTGAGTAAACTTTGTTTGGCTAAACCACAGAGGATAACTGTATTGTGCACAAGCTCCACAGGTTTTGTTTCTCCCTCTTATCTGCTCAGGAGAGAAGATAAATTCCAAACAGGCAGCCTTCTTTTGTTCATTCACGGACTGCTGAAGGGGGGAAAAGAGGGCTGAGCAGGGAGCCAGGGAGCATCTGCATGTTTACTCAGATAATTAAATTACAACCAGTGGATTATCTATACAAAAGACACAGGCTCTTTTCTCCCACTCCCTTCAAAGCTCGTTCATGTGCCCTGCCATCAGATAAGACGTGCAAACAACGCAAGCGTGGCCAGATCAGCTCCTGAGAGGTCCTGGTCGTAGCTAATGTAAACAGTCAGGGAACTAAGGGCATCTTAGTCAGGCTGTAGCTCTCACAGGCTACACTTTTTATAATCACATATATTTAGAAAAGTGATTAAATACCCATTTTGGAGGATCCCTCGTCAACATTAGATCATGGCAAAACCCCTTTAATCGCCAGGCCTAAAAAAGACCTTAGTCACCTGCTACATGTTTTAGTTCTTACCTCTCTGCATTTTAGCAGTCATAAGAAGCTATATTTTTTCAGCGTAACTTATTTATTTAATTAAGGATTCTTTTTTTTTTTGCGTCATGGATATATCGAATATTTACACCGTTCATGTTTCACACAAAATAACCTTTTAAATTAATTCTATAGGTTATTACAGTTGTGTGAGTACCTAATATGTGTAGAGGATTTTTTTTATGTGTGTGTAATTTATTTACCATATGTTTTCTTCATATGAAATATTTATTTTTATTTCATTATTTATTTTATTTTTTGCACCTTTTTATGTTAACTTTTTTTTAAAAAAGTCATTAAGTGATAACTATTTTTAAACTTTAATATACACTCATAATGTATATTTATAGGTAATGTAATGTATCATGTTACATACTCATGCATGCTAAAATATTATACACTGTGTTAGTATGACACAGGCTCCTATTCGGGCAACACACATTGTGCCCTTACAGCAAGCTTATAGCACAGACAGACATGGGGCTATTCTAAGTCAAGAGGGCTGACTGTAAGGCCGTGTTCACACGGCTTATTCAAGACGGAATTGCGAGCCGGATTGCGCTCGCAATTCCGGCTTGAATAAGGGGCGAGTGGGGGCGGGGCAGGGGCGCTGCCCGCCGGCCCCATAGACTTCCATTATCCACGGCGCGTGTTGCGCCTGGATAATGTGCATGTCAGTTTCTCCCCCGCCCGCGGATTCGCCGAGGGGAAGGAGCGACGGAATCCACTGTTCTTATGAGAACGGTGGAGTACCGTAATTACTGCACCGGATTGGCCCCCGTACTGCAGCGCAAATCCAGCGCGCAGTACGGCGCCAATCCGCGCTGAAATAAGCCGTGTGAACGGCCCCTAAGAGTATGTCCACATGACCTATTTGTGGGGCGTACTTCAGCGCTTAATTGCGCCAAAGTATGCCCCACAAATACGGTAAAATCAATTAACAAGCACAGCCCTCGTTGAGTGCTGTGTAATATCAACCTCAGTGTTCAGGCAACAGCGATTTTACAGTCGGATTTCTTGTGACCTGTCTCTTCTTTTCAGCGCTTACACGTGAGAAGTAGAGAGCTGTACATTGCAGAGAGCTACCACGTGATAAAGCACGCACTGGCCAGCCACAACGCTATTGAAGGCGTATTGTGGCCGCAATATTCCATCTGAACATACCATGTGGGATATCGTCAGGCTCCATAATGCACTGGGAAACTCAGTGATCCTATTGGGTGGGGTAGTCCCATTTGATTATGCCGTGGTCTCTGGCTGCGGCAATCAAAGAGTTAAGCGGCAGGAATGGAAGGAAGCCTCAGATCCCTGCTGTACTCAGAGGATGCCCTTTCTTAGGAAAGCTGGGAGGTGCATACCCCGCTTTGAGGCCAAAAGAGTTTGCTGCCAACAGATGACGTGCAAAGGACAGTGAGCCATCATAAATGGGGTTAAAGAATTAGGAAAATTAGTAAGATAATTAAGGGATTTAGATTTTTCACATGGAAAAATTAGACAAAGAAGACTTTAGACTTATATTTCTACTGCAGATTTTCACTTTGCAGTGGTAGTTTAGCTGTTAGTTTGCTCGCCGATTAGAGGTAATTATGCATCAAAGAAGTAACAAGTCATTTGATTTGTTTAAGTGACTTAGATTCCAACACAGAATCTGCATCAATATCTGGATTGTAAACATATCCTTAAAGGGGTTGTCCCATCTACATAGCCTCTACTGCCTTTGAATGGAGCTGGTTACTTCAAATCTGAGTACTTTAGCCCCAGCACAGAACATTCATTGGAAGAAACTCCTATTTCTCCTAGGTTGTGTCTACAGGAAAGTGATTTACTGTCAGATTTTTAAGTGTTTTTGGTGTTTAGAATCCACAAAAATTTGACTGTAAATCATCCCCATAGACCTTAATAGAAAATTCGAGCTGTAGTCTACACAGCTCAGATTTTAAAAACCGAAAACCGGGTCAAAAAACTTGGATCTGCCAAATTTCACTTCAAAATGGTGGATTATAGCATGGTTCAATAAAATGGGGTGCCCCAAAAGCAAAAAATACTGCAAAAAACTGGGACAAAAGCCATTACAAAAAACGAAAATTGAGTGTAAAATACTGGTCAGATTCTGATTAGAATTCAACGAGTATATTGTCCTCTGCAGTGTGGACGTAGCCTAACAGTTTTAATTTCGCATTATATGGCACCAATTTATTTGACTGCATGAATGAATCTATCAGATGTACCATAGACTTATGGAGTCCAGCGGAGCCTCACATTGCTCTTTTTTATGGCTCATACAGAGAAGTCCGAGTGTGAGAGATAATAGATAGATAAAATGCATATGTAATGTGACTGGCTAAACCTGAATAAAATATCCTTATGCAAATTTGCTCTTCAGAAATAAAAAATGCTGATATATTACATAAATAATGGGCTGCAATACTTTGAAGCCTCAATACCTAACCATGTCACATCGGAACTCTTCAGATCTGTTCAGGAATATCTACCCCCTGTGTCCATCAAGTAGCGTTAGGTGGCTATATGTCACTGGTTTGACTGAATAAGACACATCACAGACTTTTCTAAGCCTTCCAGACTTTGCTTGGCAAAAATGCACTGAAAAGTTTTGCAGCAAATACTGTAATATATATCATCAGAGAAAAGCCATAGGACTTAGCTTTTCATAAAAAAATTGATGAAATGAATGTATGAATTAGTGCAGTGCATCTCTGTCTGAACACCATGTGTGCCCATTATGGTTCCTTGAGTTTGCATAACCTTTTATTAACTATCAATAAGTGCTAGGCTCTGTTCAGATCAAATTTGACAAAAGGAACCTATTGAGTCAAGATGGCAGACACTATTCCGGAGTTTGATGGATCTCAATATTTGTCAACATGTCAGATCTGAAAGAAAGCTGTGGCTTCTGTAATGAACAGAATCCACAATGAATGTGTGCACATAGACCGAGACAGGAGGTTCCAGTGCAGGCAGCCATTGTGGAGGCTATGGAGATAGTTTGTTTTTCACCTACTTTTATATAAGTATACTAAGACATCTTCCTGGGCATTTTCTCCTCCAATTTCCGCAAAGTTTGCCATTCTAGTGATAAGTGTTCTGCTTTGAATTCAGGTCAAAGTCAAATTCGAGCTGAAGCCAAGTGCTTTGATGTGGTTTGGTTCAAATCGATTTTTGATATTTGCCAATAAATTGACCCTAACCCTAAATTGGGATTGAATATTTTTTAACTTGTTAAGTTACCCATTCCCCGACACTTCTGGTCTCATGGCGCTTTCATTCTGATGTCCCTTTCATCTGTGTCTCCTATAGTGTTATCTATGTGACCAGAAGAAGCCAATTTAGGGTTAGGGAAGGTTTATGTTTAAGATGGATTCACGGCACAAGAATGTAATTCTACCGCTGTATAATGCATTGGTGCGACCTCACTTAGAATATGCTGCTCAGTTCTGGGCCCCATTTTATAGAAGAGATGTAATGGAGCTAGAGAGAGTGCAAAGACGAGAAACCAAACTTATAAGGGGAATGGAGCATCTTAGTTTTGAGGAGAGGTTAGTAGAATTGAACTTATCTAGTCTTGAGAAAACACATCTTCGGGGGACATGATTAATTTATATAAATATATAAATGGTCCTTACAAAAAGTATGGGGAAAATTATTTGAAGTAAAGCCCCCTTAAAAGACAATGGGACATTCCCTTCTGCTAGAGAGAAAAGGATTCAATCTCCAGAGGAGAATTGCGTTCTTTACTGTAAGAACTGTAAATCTGTGGAATAGCCGGCTAAGGAGCTGGTCACAACAGGAACACTAGAGAGTTTCAAGAAAGGTTTAGATAACTACCTGAAACTAAAGAATATTAATGCATATGTAGCCATGTAAAATTCTGGATCCTGTCTGGTGGCGGCTCTGGGGTCAGAGATGGGGTCTCCCCTGGAGTAGATTGGTTCATGCCTTGTGGGTTTCAGGGCATTCACCAGTGGGGAGGCTGGGCTTAAAGTCCTTGTCTCCCTCCCTTCACCCACATTTTCCCCACCTTTGGTGGACATGTGTCTTTTTTCAACCATACTAACTATGTAACTAAGATCAAGATTAACCCCTTACTGGTACAGGACATATGGGTAAGTCCTTGTGCAGGTAAGGTTTCATGTAGGTGGATTACTAGAAGGCTGATGTCAGCTACTTATTGCAGCTGACACTCGTTGCTTACAGTAGGGAAAGGAGACAGCTCCGTTCCCTGCTGTAACCCTTTATGAACTGTGGCGATCGCGTCCACTGAATCTAAATCAATGAGAAATAGTTCCACGCACAATTTCTTACTGTGATCATCCCCCTGTGTTAAGATCGCAGGTTGCTGTTCCATTAACATGGTGTCTGTAAACCTTATGAAGGCTTCCATCGCCACCATGTCTGCCATTCTATCACTTCCTACAACCAATGCTCCCTTCCTACAAACAAAGACAGTCTTACCTTTAGCTTTGATAAATGTGGCCTATTGAGGCTAATTTATCAATACTGTCTAATACTTAGATTAGATAGTCTTACAATATGCCACATTTATTATATAGTGTTGTTGATAAATCTGGCACAAGTTTAGATCATCTGGTCTAAGTTGCAATAATTGTGGCAACATTTTGATATGCGATGCTGCACGCTTAGCTACGCCCTTTTTCATAAACTTCACCCACTTGACAAGTTCACATCACTTTTCCCGGACAAGGCATTAAATTGTCTAGAAAGGGCCTAACATGCAAAATAAATGTGGTATAAAGCAGAGACATAGATTGTAAGCTCCTGTATCAGTTTTGATATTTAGGGAGACCTGTATGATTGGGTTTTTCACCCTTCTCTGGCGTAAAATGCGCCTAAGTGAGCGGCTACAATGTCTAATGCGCCTAATGAATGTGTATGGCGCATTGTTCGTAGGATTCGAAACTTTGTAATGCGTCTAACATGAGGGGACATTCTGGAGGGGGTTGCACCACACTTGTATGATTAGACACATATATGAATGTGGTTCAGCAAAACTAGGCGCATTACTGCTCGGTCAGGCAGACCTATCTCAATGTGCTCTCTCTGAGCCTGAGGAGTCGGAGTGGAGCTAGAATTACCATTAGGGCAAGAAATGTCCATGATTTCCCAACTTAAACCAGTACAATAATAAAAAGTAATTTCTGATAATTATCAAACTATATACGATGAAACTATTTAAATTCAATCAAAAATATTATCATATAAAATTTAAAAAAAAATAATATCCCAAAAATATAAAAATATCTCCTATAAAATGTATTTAAAAATAATAGAATCCAAAACTAATCTTACATTAAATAACCCACTGAGATGTTGTTCAGATTTTTAAATTTTTAATTTTTACTACATTAAATTTTAAATTTACTCTCACCCTTTATTCTACATACTGCAAGAGCCAGAACAGCACAGGTCTTGCTAGGATATGTGGTTCACCAAGCAAGATCAGTACCATAGTTTCTATCGCTGACATGCTATTCTAATGACTTGTCTTTTATTTCCAGCCTATCTATAGCCTTTACACGTTTGGCACTTTACTAATGCACCTTAGTTCCATAATGCGCCAAACACACACGCAAGGTGCATTGAACTTTGGACACCATTTATGAACGCACAAAAAACACTTTCATACATTTGACACTGAAAAATAGATGCGAGCATGCACTTCGATGCAACTAGTTCTATACATATCTCCCTTAGTGTTATTATTATGTCAGTCCTGGTCTTATATAATGCACCTGAACCCAGAGCCATAACTAGAATTCATAGGGCCCCATAGCAATATAAGATGGACCCTACCACCTAATGACAGAAAACTTAAACCAAAGTATAGGTGGTGATAATGAATGGCTTGAGTAATACCGCCATGTGTCAGAAAACCCACATAGTAGTGCTAGATAGCAGAAAACCACTAACTTCTTATTTACTACATAAAGGTATATCATCCTTGGACCTGCATGGAGTCCCAGAGCAGATGATATGTCTGCTATGACTGTAGTGATGGCCATGCTTAAACCCATGGGCTTGTACAGTGTCATGGAACTAATGGCGCTCTAAAATAAATAATAATAATAATTTAAAAAAATGCCAGAATTCTAGCGCACTTGCCATAATAAATGTGCTCCATTGTGTGCACAATTACCCTACATATGTTCTGGTCCTCATAAGTATTAGTGCAGACATGAAAAACTCCTTGGGAACAAGAATATTTTGTGTCTTTACATGTTTTCGATGTACAATGTTATTACTACTGTATTTTTAGCTCAGCGAATCCTGAGTGAATTGTAATTTTAATGGCTCGCTATTGCAGACTGCACAGGAAGTTGTTCACACCGCACAACATAACGATGCCATCATTTTTATGTCACTTATTTTTCAAACAGATAATTTCGCTTATTTTGCTCGTAAAATATATTCACAACTCTTGTGGGATTTTAGACTCTGCTGGTATTATCATCAACCTCGCCACTCGCACTTCAAAAAAAGCTCCGTAGTGAGAAGATATTACTTATTGTGCCGGTCCAGGACTCAATATACCTGACGCCGCTCAGCACACAATGCCAGTGACTGGCCTGTCAATCATTGTCTGATCGCAACTGTCTGAAGCTTCAGTGCATGACAGCAAGTCACAAAATAATGGAAATACGTCCACAGACCCGTACGAGAAGTATCTGTATATGTAATCAAGTAGTCTGAGCTGTATAATGCTGATTGATTTTTACACGGTCCACATCAAGTAGACATGGTCTAAAGTCAAGTGAATATCCTGACTGCAAATAGTTCACAGCAGTGACTGGCTCTGCCTGTAGTGGGGATATACAGGGTTTGGGATGATACACTGGCATGCTAGATTATTTGACCTGTCAGATAACTTAACACAACAATTTTTTGGCCATATTCACAGCTCAATGGCTGGACTAGACTGAACCCAGTAGCAGGCAGCTCTAGCCTATATGCTACCTGGGAAAAATTAACAGGTACAGCTGATTGCTGAGCAGCAGCTCACACACCCCAATGCTAGGGGAACAATTAGGTGATAAAAAAACTGCTCATTGTCTTAATACCTGTTGCATACCAAGGCCCCTGTACCAACTAATACCGTATATACTCGGGTATAAGCCGACCCGAGTATAAGCCGAGGCACCTACTTTTGCCACACAAAAAACGGGAAAGCTTATTGACTCGAGTATAAGCCTAGGGTGGAAAATGCAGTGGCTACTAGTAAATTTCAAAAATAAAAATGAATACCAATAAAATTACATAGGCAGGTATAGGCAGTTTAATGTCCCTCATAGGCAAGTATAGGCAGTTTAATGTCCCCCATAGACTGATATAGCAGTTATAGGCAGTTTTTAAAGTCCCCCTAGCAGGTTTTATGTCCCCCAAAAAACAGTATATTTTTCCCCATAGGCAGGTTATAGGCTGGTATAGGCAGCTACTGTATATGTCCCCATTGGTAGGTTTTAGGTAGGTATATGACCCCATAGGCAGGTAATTGCCCCCATAGACAATTTACAGGCAGCTAACTGCCTTCACAGGCAGGTTATAGGAAGGCATAGGTCCTCATAGGCAGGTTATTGGCAGGTATATGCCCCCATAGGCTGGTTATAGGCAGGTATAGCTCCTCATAGGCAAGCTATAGGCAGTTATAGGTCCCCCTAGGCAGGTTATAGGCAGGTATATGCCCCCATAGGCCGGTTATAGGCAGGTATAGCTCCTCATAGGCAAGCTATAGGAAGTTATAGGTCCCCCTAGGCAGGTTATAGGCAGGTATATGCCCCCATAGGCCGGTTATAGGCAGGTATAGGTCCTCATAGGTAGGCTATAGGCAATTATAGGTCCCCCTAGGCAAGTATATGCCCCCATAGACAAGTTATAGGCAGGTATATGCCCCCATAGGCAGGTTATAGGCTAGTATATGCCCCCATAGGCAGGCTATAGGCAGGTATAAGTCCCTCTAGTCTGGTTATAGGCAGGTATAGGTCCTCATAGGCAGGCTATAGGCAGTTATATGTCCCCCTAAGCAGGTTATAGGCAGGTATAGGCAGGGTTTTAAAAACAAAAAAATAAACACTTACCTCGATCCACCGCCACTCCGCCTCCCGGGCGCTCCGCTCCCTCTTCCGGCACAGAGGGTGTGATGTCATCAGGCCACGCACACAGCGTGATGACACACGCTGTTTGTGCCGGAAACTCCAGACAGCCGCAAGTTTGCAGCCATCCGGAGTCCACTGTGGAGCACAGAGGGCTCACTTTCTGCTCCGCAGTGGTATCTCTTCTCCTGTGTGCGCTCCGGAGGAGTCGCATACAGGTGAGGAAATTGCCGATCGCGCCCGGGCCATGGTAGCGCCCGGATGCTTTCGGCTGTACTCGGCAATCAGCTATATGCGCTCCCAGAGGAGACGCATATAGCTGGAGTGTCCCTGCCGGCGGTCGGGCAATCGCAGTGCCGAGCACCGACAGTGATTTGAGTATAAGTTCGGAATTTTCAGCAGCCTTTTTTGTGCAATCTCCCCATGCATTATACTGTGGCTTTTCTGCATGCTGGTGTGAACAGGTATTAAGTTAATGTGTAATTTTTTATCATCTAATTGTTCTCCTAGCAGTGGAGTGTGTGAGCTGCTGCTCAGCAATTAGCTGCACCTGTTAATTTTTCCCAAGTAGCATATAGGCCAGAGGTGCCTGCTACTGGGTTCAGTCTAGTCCAGCCATTGAGAATATGGCCCAAAAATTGTTGTGTTTTTTGAGTAAGTAATGTCCCATTTCTTGTATGTGTTTTTTTTCTGTCAGATAACTTACTAGACAGTGGATATAGTATATATTAAAAGAAAAAGTATGAATAAATGTTAAAGGGGTTGTCTCACAACATCGATTCATATCACCTCAGTCCTGTTTTCAGTTTCATTTTTGATTTCCGGGTGTTTGCCTGCTATTACTGGTCTACAGGGGAGCTTGTGAGTTCGGACCAGGTCTGTAGCTATAGCTGAGTCACTGGCAGCTACTCAGAAGAGATCACACAGGTCTGTAGCTATAGCAACAACTGGCAGCCTATCAGGAGAGATACACAGGTTGTAGCTATAGAAAAACCAAGAACTGAAAGCGAGCTATACGAGAGACACACAGTCTGTAGCTATAGCAACAAATTTGGAGCCTTTCAGGAGAATCACAAGGTTGTAGCTATAGAAACCCAGTGAGGGGCACCCTACCATGAGAGACTGAACAGGTCTGTAGCTATAGCGACCTGAGATGCTGATGCAGCTAATACAAGAGGGGATATCTAGGAACAGGTAGGACACTGTTAATGGACACATATTGCAAAGTGACTTGTTTTTAAAAGATCTTTAACATAAAAAGCAGCAATCCTTGTAGTGAGACCACCCCTTTAACATTAAAAAAAGAAAAGAAAAAGTTTAAGAAAATAAAAAAATCAACAAATACTATGGTGATTTCACATGATGTGTAGCGGCACATACCTGTGCACACCGCTATATGCCTGTGGTTGAAAGTATGCACTGGCCAGTGCATGCTTTCAACAGCACTCTGGCCTGGCCTCCATTCAGCGCAATTACGCCTCAAAGTACGCCCCGCAAATTTGTAGTGTCAACACACTCTAAAAGCCAAAAACAAAAAAATATTCCCTTATTTAAAAAAAAAAAACATAATAGTTAAAAATAAACATCATTGGCATCACTCCACCCATAAAAGTCCAATCTAACACATTATCATGCTATTTTCACACATGTAAAAAAATCGAGAAAAAAAACCTACATCAGAATTTCGTTTTTTCAGTCATCACTCCAATCGAAAAATGGAAAAAAAGGGATCAAAAAGTTGCATGTGCTCCGAATTGGTACCAATAGGAACTAGACATAACCCTGCAAAAAAAATAAACCGTCACACAGCCATAACAGTGGAAAAATAAAAATGTTGTCAGTCTCGGAAAATGGCCATGTGAAGAAATTTTAAAAAGAAAAAAAATAATAAACGAAATAGTAAAACCTAATGAAAACATGTATACTGAACGGTGAACTCCATGGAAGTAGAAACCCAAAAAATGGTGCATTTAGATTCTTTTTTCACATTTGTCCCCACTGTACATTATATGGTAAAGCCAATGATACCATTAAAAAGTCTTTCTTGTCCTGTGAAAAACAAGCCCTATGTAGACAGAAAATAAAATTGCTCTATTCTGAGGGGGTTTAAATGAGATAATGTTCCTTCATAGGAAGAGTAACCATAGATGTGTGCAGAGATGTACAAGTCATGCATTCTCCACTTAAATTTAAATATATTTAAAACTCAATGGAAAAGCTAGGATTCCAGCACCGCCCATTGAAGAAGCATTCATTAACGTCACATCCAACTAGTCACGAACAAGGAGATTAAAGCCAAGTCACACCTTCATGCTGCCTCTTTGTAATGAGGAATGCTACCTCTTTCAAACTGCATCTAAAGCTTCTTACCACCCAAGCCAATATCCTGCTCTGCACTGACCAGAGGCAAACACCTTGAAACAGCTTGCCTGCAGATGGGTTATAGACTTGGCATTGATCTCTTTGTCATGTTTCAAGGCTCAGGAAGTCAGGTTGGAAACTAACAAATGAAACATCCTATAGATGGTGCTGGAGTCCATGCTTTTTATTCTTGAGCTTATATGAATATATTTTTTTAAGATATGCAGTGTAGGATATCACTTCTATTGCTATGTACACATGTACTAAAATTTCTCTACATTTTTGATAATTTGGTGGAACCATTCCCCCCGTGGGTCACATGAATACCCATTACATTTCTCCTGAAGAGGCCACTGCAGAGGGAATAAACAGCCAACTTTCCTTGTCAAAATAAGCTCAAATTTTACCTCCTCCCAACTTTTGACATACATTTATGCCATTAAGTCAGAGCAGGGATTGTCAAGAAGATAATCACAAATTTCTTTCCCACTGTATACATGTCAAGTGCTTAGTAATTAACCTTTACCATAGCCTGGGGCTGCCCTAGATGTGGCTCAAATGCTTCCTAGGGTTAGCGCGGGAGTTGAGGTTAGGAAGTTGGTTAAAGTGGATCTCATGGTTACTTTCACCAAAATTTGATTCTGGTTGACCCAAAGTGAAGTGCTGAAATTCAGGTCAGATTTGACTTTAACCTGAATCTGCAGAAAAATACTACTATTCACATATCACCTTATATATCGCATATGATGAAGGCCATGAAAAAGTCTTCTCTACACCCAGATTGATACCAATAGATAAAGTTCAGCATTCATGAAAAGAAAACACGCCCTCACAATGCTCCATCAATGAATTTAAAAAATAAAAAAAAAAAAGGTTATACAATGGCGCCGCAAAACAAATATTTAAATAAAAAGTTTTTATTTGAAATTTTTAAAAGTAAAAAAATAACAAAAACGCATTGCTTACAGCTATAACACAGAAACAATCAGCCAAACGTAAACCAAAGCAAAGATATGGTAAAGGTCGCCGCTTACGCAATAGTACCCTGTTTCCCCGAAAATAAGACATCCCCCGAAAATAAGACACAGTGCATTTTTTTTTATGCAATTCAGAGTTTGGCCCGCTTATGTGATGTTTGTGAGAAATTTACTACAATATATTGATACATGTTGATTTTTGTTCAACAATAAATGTGAATTGCTGTTCATGGAAAAATAAGACATCCTCTAAAAATAAGTCTTAGCTCGTCTTTAGAAGCAAAAATTAATATAAGACACTGTCTTATTTTCAAGGAAACAGGGTATGATGATTAAACTAACCAATTGTATTGCAAATTATATTCAAAAGTGTGAAGTAATGATGCTGATGTATTGAATATTATAATGTTACATCACCTCCAGACCAATCTCTATAAAAACGTGCATGCATTAACCAAAATTAAGAATTTCGCTTCTAAAATCAATCTGTCAGCTGCCAATCTTCCCTATGTATGCGCATATGTCCATCTTAATATTAATTTGGAAACTGCACAGTGAGGACTAAGTCACGGGTTTATAGTGACAACAGAGGTATGAGAATAAAAGACAGAAAAGCAGCAGGAGATTTGATTGCCCTTAGAGCTTTATTAGCAAATGTGAGACTGCTACTCTTTTTAGTCTGCAGTCAGCCTATAATTAGAGCCGTGGTACCCTAAAAAGTTTCCTACATATATACATTGTGTTCTGTAAGGAAAATACATTCTCAGTATTTCTCAGGATTTGGATTTTTAGATTTTCATTTTTGTTATACAACTCAAAGTCCTGAGGCGGCTTCACATTTATTTGAGGTTGGGATACATAATTTGACAGGTACAGAAATATTCGGTATGCGACAGCTAAATTCTGATCACTGAAAGGTCACCTCGTGCTCGTACAGAGAAAGTGACCCGTTGGCTTTTAACACAGCATGAATTCTGAAATCACATAGGGTCATGTCCTTAAAGCTGCTTTTACATTTCTCTGAAACAATCTTGCAGGGAACGCAGGGGGTAATTTCCTCTCAATCCCTGCATTTTTTTGGCTGGTAGGACTGAGAGGAAGTGGCTAAACTAAGGGGTGGAGCTTGTGATTCTTGGTCTCCTGTTGGAGGCAGGAAAATGGGGGAAGGGTCCTGTGACCCTATTCTGTCTTAGAGACAATCACTACAATTCACTTGTTAAGTTATTTAAAGGGGTTCTCCGGGAAAAGAAGAAAACTAAATACATAAACTACATGTCATAATGAAAAAAATCCTAAATAACACTATTTAGAAAAGTCCACTTGTTTTGTCAAGGGGATAGTCGTTATAGGAGAAGATATTGGCCGCCAGGCTCCTTCTTCGGCAAAAATCTGTCCTACAGGAAGTAAGACAGGCTCTGTGAGTTACTTCCTGGTTAGGAACTGACTGACATAACTGAGCATGTGTACTGTGCTCAGTCAGCCTGAGAGACTTGTGGTATGAGGGGCGGCTCTGTAGAGTAGAAAGGAGACTGAGGGCTGTACACACTATAAATATAAATAAATAAATATATATATATAATAAATGCGGTGTGGATATAGTATATAGAACCTATGGATCAGTTGGGAGGAAGCGGCTGTCATGGGAAATGTAGTTTTCACACAGTGCACCTACCAACTGTAGCTCTGGCCACTGTCCCAGTGAGGTTAAAGATTCAGCATGGCGATATAATGCAATATAACAGCATTTGTAAGTAGTACACCAGATTGTGACTGATAGTTACTGCTTAGCTTTCGCACTACTGCACTATATGTGCTTATTTTGTTTTTTTTCCTTTTTTGGTTTCTTACACAACCCCTTTAAGGTGAATGGCATAAAAAAAAAATGTAGTATGTAAGCAAGCTACTGCTTATGTGTTACAAATGAAACCAAGGTGGCATCCTCCATGTCTAGAAGAAAGAAAGTGTCATCATCATCACTGACAAGGATTCTTTACTGTAAGGGATGAGACTATGGAAATTACTGTCACAAGAAGTTGTGATGGTGCATTTGTCAAACAAATTCAAGAAGGACTTAGATGGCTTTCTGGATAAATATAACATCACAGGTTAAAGTTCCTGGAGTTGGAAGGTGGGGCGTTGATCCAGGGATTATTCTTGGAGTCAGAAAGGAATTTTTCCTCATTTGGGACAACTGCTGTCCGCCTCATAGGAGTTTTCGACTTCCTCTGGATCAACATTGTAGGGTTATAGTTTGGACTTGATGGATTTGAGTTTTTCTCCAACTTTACCTACTATTTTACTATATACAAGGACATATATCTTACATACGTATATATCTGAGTACCTGTCAAATGTTTGTTGGATGTATATCAAACATAGACAACTTGTAACACTAAATGGTATGCTTCCTTTTTCCTGAGACCGACAAGCTGCTGACTGGCTGTCCAATTTTCCTGTAGCCTTGACTTGACCTGAATGTGAAGCTCATCACTGCTTGTAAAGTTTGCTCTGTTTTTCGTCCACATAGGCTTTGTTTGTAGAAGAGGAGAGCATAGAACACCAGACTATTCAGATTCACTAGTAAAGCATGTATTTCCAATTGGCTACTAGTTTTAGGCTTTGACCATACCATGCCCTCACCAAAGTATACATCTCAATGTCTTTTATGAAATACTAAGATGTGTATTGGGATGAGTTAAAGGGGTTGTCTCACTACCAAGAGTTTAAAATGAGGGGAACAAAAATCTAAGCATGTACGTCCTTGGTTACGATTAGCAAAGTGCTATGGTTTATGAGAACGGCCGCTTTACTTGTGCTTAGCAACGGTGTTTGAGCCCAGGTCGGGTTACGCCCAGCTAATGTGTTACTGACTGTCGGATGAGCGATCTGTCCCACCCATTTTGCGGACGAGAACGCGCAGGCATTGGCGATGCAGTGAATAGGTCGCGGATGTATGTACAAGCAGTATGCACAGACTAGAGAAAGATTAAAAAAAGCAGTCCCATGTAACACGTGCAGTCTTACATCGGCAGTCCCACGTAAATCAGAAAGAGAAAACACAACAGTCTCATGTAAGACGTGCAGTTTTACATCAGCAGTCCCATGTAAATCAGAAACAGAACACAACTGTACACAGCAGTCCCATGTAAAATATGCAGTCCCACACAAATTACATACAGAAAAAGAACACAGCTGTACTGTGCATTCCCACGTAAAAACTTTCGTGAGACAGATGCGAGGTCCCACAGAAATCTCTTGTGAGGCAGATGTGCAGTCCCATGTAAACACAAACAGATAAAGCATATAGTTTTATCTGTAGATCTGTAGAGGTCAGAGGTGTAATAATCTGCAGCATATCTCACTGTGTGAGAGAGAGAGAGATAGAGAAAAAAAAATCACTTATCTTTCCCAGAGTCCTGAATGTCAAATGTCCATTCTAGTTACAAAGTATGAAGAGAGAGTGAGAAATTCAGATATACACTATCGAGTTACACTTAGCTTTTCACTTCCAATGATTGCAATGACAGCTGAGAACCTCTCCCTTCCCCCAGCTCACACAGAATGAATCCACTTGTGCACACTTTGGGGGCGTGTCTGCAGAGTGAAGATACTCCCTGCTGTGAGGAGAAACACATCCCTTCCATTTCACAAGCTCTGCTTGGCAAACAACAAAAAACATTGCCAACTGTTCTAATGAGACAACCCCTTTTAAGTGTGAAACTATTTTTACAAATGGAAAAAGTTATTTTCATTACTTTAAAATTAGTTAACTTAAAATTAATCTATGTTTTTCCTTAAACTTATTTAACATGATTTTTGGGGGTTTTAATACCATTATAGTTAGATCCAATCGTCACAGCCTTAACATTTCCCCTGAGACTAAATATACCTAAAATTGCTGATAAACATTTCTATTTTTTCCACAAAATTTACAGTAGATGTTCTCCAACGTCCCAGCCAAATAAATAAAAAATAAGTCATAAAAAATTAATCAGGAACAATCTGTAGCAGAACAATCTGGAATCTTAAATGGGAGAATTTTCACAATTACGATATGAATAACCCCCTTTAAAGTTTGTACATACACCACTGCCAAGCCAAATAAAATCAGAGAGTTGGTTGATTATGACAAATTACACTCCATGGGCTCTGCAATATCCTTTTATTATGGAATGATGGGGCAGGCGGCAACTTATGTTACTTAATTATGCTGCACAGGCAAAGTTAATTAAGGTTCATTGACTCTCATTGCCTGGTTACTAGCTACTGTATGTCAGCCTTTTGCAAAATCACATCCCATTAAAAAATTGCATATAATTGCAGACACAGGTAAAATGGAGTAAAGCATTTTCTGAGTACTGATAGTTAAACAGAAGTACATAATATCTAATAATATGTAAAATAAAATAACAATAACAAAATGTTTCCATACTTATAATAATTCATGATAGTTATTATGTTATAATTATATAATTATTATAATTATTATTCTGTTATTATCGATATTATTCTTTATTTTCTAGTCAATGTCTTATGTTGAAAATTTAGTTTTTTCCAATAAAACCGTTTGAATAAGCATTTCTTTCCAGGATGTCCTCATGTACCATGACTTAGCACACATGTTCCAATACAACATCCGGAATTAGCAACTTTGTATATGGCTAGAGATGAGCGAGCAGTAAAAAGTTCTAGTTCGATTAGAATCTCTAACTTTATTGTGTTCGGTTTGAGGTTCTATTTGAACTCGAACTCGAACCCCATTAAAGTCAATTGGAGAAGATGTTCTGGTTAACTTTTTTACCTATACAGGCGAGGAGAAGAAGGAATTACCATCCATAACAGTAAACTGGATACGTTGAACAACTTAGAGAAGAAAATTTGGTTCTAAGAGTGACAGAAAAAAATTGAGGGATAAAATACTTCATTCCTTTCAATAGCCAACTGAAAAGATGAGGACAGCTTGCAAGCAGGGGCACAGCTATAGGAGGTGCAGCGGTAGCAGCTGCTATGGGGCCCTCCATCCCGAGGGAGCCCAAAAGCCCCTTTGACACATAAGAGATTTGGAGACGGTGTGTTATACCATTACTGAACCCCTAAAACTGCAAAAACTGAACTTTTGGGCACTGAGTAGGATTTAGCAAATCCAAGCACTCTGTATAATATATATCCATGTATATGAGAGTTAGGCATTATGTGAGCCTGCAAATGTCACCAAATAACAGCTTCTGGGTGTGGGAAAGATGCAGCCAGCAATACCAAACTCCCTAACTATTGATGCCTATGGAGAGGAAGATGCTATCTAACTAACTAAGAGTAGTCTGTACAGTACAGAGAGTGAGCCGAAAATGGTGTTCACAAGGCAATACAGTGAAATATATTTAACATGGTCATGTCATTTTAGCAGACAATGAGAACCCTACACCTCAGCGATGATGTTTTTGACACTTCTCTGTGCTCTGCACTGATTGGATGGCCGCCAAAAGTGCAGAAAGAAGCTGAAAATGAAAATGGCGTGTCAAACTAGAACTTTACTAGAACGAACAGTAAAATGTTCGGTTCGGTTTCTAAAAATTTCAGAAGTTCTACTAGAACTTAACTTTTCTAGAACGGTTCGATCAACACTATATATGGCCAAACTGTACACATAAAGCCTGTGTAGAAGGGAATGGATGGCTCCTTTGAGTTTTACTTAGTATATTTAAAACCACCATTATATAACAACAAGTAGAGATACCACTTACATAGGTCTATCCTGAAGCTTCCACTTTGCGTCCATTCAGTCAATTTACTAGACCAAATAGACCAAAAATTACTTGTGACTTTTTGTTTCCTTTAATTCGCGCATATAAACATTATGAAACACTTTCTTCATAAGTAGGAGAGTCCTGTGCGTTTTACTACATCTCTGGAGATATGAAGTCCAATGGAGGAAGTCATGATTTTCATGTTTGAATAAGTATCTCTTTCCTCATGTACATACATGCATCATACATATCCCACCCAACAAGGCACCCAGTATTAGGGACCATGCATATTGCAAAGTTGTAGACACAAAGCATATACAACAGTCCATGAATAACTCCATTGGGTGTCAATACATCTCTTTACATTCATAATTCATTAGAGAATGACATAATTTGCATGTTTGAAAATACAATTCTAAGATAGATTCATACACATTATGGGAGGTGGAAAATGTTTCTCTCTTTTGGAGAAAACCAAACAGTGCAGTGAGATATATAGCTCAATCGATGTTTCCTGGGAAAATGGGATTTGTAAATAAGATCATTATAAAGCCCTCTCTCTAGTGCCATCAAGTAATTTTCCTTTAATTCAAATACGATCCATGTTTCAAAGTTCCTGTTTTAAGGGAAACTACCTTCAATAGGTGGCAATAGAGATACATCAGTGGTAAACAGGAGAGCCTGTTTACCACTGATTTCAATATGGTGCCCATAACTTGTTTTGGGTCCATATTTTACCATTGTTTGCCTTTGTTTTACAGAGTTAGGGTTCATGCACATGGTAGAGCAGCATGTTCAAGGCTGAAAACAATGTATAGAATCTGATGGAGCATGACAACATTTTTAAAAGGTAATCTGAAGTATATAAGGGTACAGAAGAGATCCCATGCATCCTAAGGAACAAATTATGAATGTATCCATAAGCATAGGCCCCAATGTTCACCTTAATTGCAAAAATGAAACCGGAGGCAGGAGTGAAGCCTTAAGCTCTTGGTCCCAATACATGATCTTTAAGAGGGCCCCCCATCTATAATGTGTCCGTTGAAGTACGAATGTCTTCTCATTTGGTAGAGGAGCCTTTGGGCCCTTTTACTCACCAAGGCCTGGACTTGGCTGCTCCCTGTATCGTAGATATTTTTTCTTTTAAGTCAAATCCAACCCATGTTTTAAGGTTCTTTTAGTTGGATCTGACTTAAAGGGAAGCTAGCTTCAATAGGTGGTGCGAGAAATAAAGCTTTTTTTTCTGCCGGGAAGTCTGTTTACGGACGATTCCAATATGGTGCCCATAACTTGCTTTGAGTTCATATTGTATTTTTGTTTGCCTTTGGTTTTATAGAGTTAGGGATCATGCACATGGTAGAGCTGCACAAACAAAGCTGTAGATACCGTATAGAATCTGATGCAGCAGGACAACATATTTCAAAGTCATCTGAAGCATATGAAGATAAAATAAAGATCCCAAACATCTTAAGAAACAAAATAGCAGTGTATCCATAAGCATAAAACCAATATTCACCTTAATTGTAAATATTAAACCTGATGCAGAAGTGAATCCTGAAGCTCTTGGTACCAATACCTGAATTATAAAAGTGTCTCCACCTATAATGTGTCATTTAAAATGCTGATGTCTTCCAACTTGGCAAAGAGGTCATATGGCTTTCTTATGCACCAATGCCCGGGTTTAGCTGCTGCCTCTATTATATTTTTTTCTCATCGGTTCATGTTACCTCAGTCCTGTTTTCTCAGTTTCATATTTAAATTCAATGTTTACTGGCTTTTGGCTTCTACTGGTCTGCAGTGAGGAGCTGCTAAGGACACCAAGTCTGTAGCTATAGCAACCAGTGCTGGCAGCCTATCATGAGAGATCAAACAGGTCTGTAGCTATAGTGACCTGAGAAACTGATGCAGCCCATACAAGAGGCAATATCTAGGAATAGGTAGGACACTGTTAATGGACACATATTGCAAAGTGACTTGTTTTTTGCAAGATCTGTAACATAAAAAGCAATCCTTGTAGTGAGACAACCCCTTTAAGTCAAATCACATATTTCATGTTTTCCTAGTTGGATATGACTTAAAGGGAAGCTACCTTCAACAGGTGGCACTAGAAACACAGCTTTTCTTTCTTAATGAAAACCTACATAGATATGTTTCCAACATGGTACCCATAAGCTGCTTTGGGCCCATACTTTTTTTTATCTTTGATTTTACAACGTTAGGGGCCATGCACATAGTAGAGCTGTAACCACAAAACAGAATCTGATGGAGCAAGACACCATTTTCAAAGCAATCTGCAGCATATGAAGGTACAGTAGAGACCTCATGCATTCTAAGAAATAAAGTATGGGTGTGTCCACAAGCATAAGACCCAACATTCAGCATAACTGTAAGTATGAAACTGGATGCAGAAGTAAAGCCTGAAGCTCTTCGGCCCAGTACATGATCTATAAAAGGGCCTTCACCTATGATAATTACCATTTACACCGCTGCACCAAATGGCTTAAATATTAAAGGGGTGTTATCGTGTCATTAAATGGTCTTCAGAATAAGGGGACAGTGAAAACAAGCAATTTTGCAATTGGATGTCATTAGCAAAGCTGCCTTGTTCTCACAGTGTCCCTTATCTTGTGTTTTTATTTACACTGATATCCATGTGGGTCGAATCCCTCCTGATCCCTCCTCCTTGCAATTCACTAGCTGAGAGCTCATTTACATTCTGTACAGCCCCTGGGTCATTCAAGGAGCTGTGTGTCTGACTCAGAGTTAGGGGCCGTAGCATTTTCCCGTTTCCACACCTAGCAGAAACAGACCTGCAGCAGATTGTACAATGAGAAAACATGACGTTTTGACCCTGTTCCTAGCTCTCCTGCATACACGCGGATCGGGGCCGTGGGTAGAAAGCTGTAATACATCTGCAGGTGTGGGAGATCAGTGTCAAGTTAGATTAATGCAGCCTGTTGTATGTATACAGCTCTTATAAAATAAGACTGATTTGGGGAGAGACACAGTGATATGTGGACTCAGAGGGGGGGGGGAGTCTCAGGCCAGCAGTGAAGGGGGGATGATGTCATCCAGCTGGGAGGGGAAGAAACGCCCCTGCATTCACAGAGCTGGGAAGCTAAGAGAAGTGTGAATCAGCCGAATGAAGGAAGCGATACATCCCCTTTAAGCGGGAATCAATGTGTTATTATTAGTAAATTTCTATATCCTTTCTCTCCTCCAGTTTTTCACATACCTGTATCTATCTTGGTTTCTTTGTAATTATTGTTTTTAACAATGTAAACTACAGACACATTGAGACTGCTTTGATAACGTTGTATCCATCTATGTTCCGTCTTCTTTGCTAGCGCGCATGCATGGCCAGTGGTAGCCCGTGTGTGTCTACTGCGCAACACCGGTATCTAGTTACCTCAGTTCCGGCCTGGGAAGCGCGCGGCGAGCTGTATGTTCCAAGATGCCATTAAGTGCATGGAGCACATACTCATTTCCATAGAAACAGGATATTGAATAGTTAGGATGTACCAATATACGTATAAAAGTAGAACATAGCAGTCTTTTTTTGTCATCGCTATGAGTAAGGGCATATTTTCCTAGCCCGAAACGTGTCAGCGTATTGTACCCAGCGTGTCTCTTTTTACCACTCCCTGCCACTGAGATTATGTGTGCATTTACTATTTTTTGCTTTTTAATTGTCTATACTAAATAAATTTTTGCATGATTTTATACATCCTATGTTTGGGTCGTGCTGGATTACCAACGGTTGGACTTCCTCCTTCACCTATGATGCATCATTTAAAATGCTGATGTATTCTCGCCTTATATAGGGGCCTATCAGGCCATTGGTTCTCCACTTCTGATAGCTAGGCCACTGATATGGTGTGAAACTACATTGTTGCACTTAATGAAATAAAATCTGTATAAAGAATCCATAATGGTATATGAGCGGTAGACATGTCTTTACATAAAATAACTATTAGATAGGCATGGTGATTAGAAGTTAACGAACATATTCTTGAACTTTGTTTTTTTTTTGTGGACAAAAAACACAGCTTAATGGATCCTCCTATTATAAATGCAATCTTGTTTTTTCTCTGCCATACAAGAAATAATTCTCTGCTCATTTCACAAAATGACTGTGAAAGAGTCTAGAGAATTTGTCTTCTTTTATGTTCCCTGGTGACGGATTTCCTGCGTTGGTCTATTACCTACAAATATCCTGATGTACTACATTTTATTTGATCTGAGGTAGGGAACTGTAAAGATTGGCAAATCCCAGGAAAATAGAATCATTGTGTCTGCATAATGGAAAGGAGATCGACAGAGATAGCAAACAAAGAGAGAAGCTTTATATTAGGGGACAAGAGAAAACTACAGAAAATTCTACCTTGAAGCAAAGCCAGATAAATACGCAAAAAAAAGTAAATTTTTTTAGCAAATTTTAAAATCTCCTGGATAGAAAATTGTTAAGCAAAAAAAATAAAGTTACCAGATCTGCTTGTTTTGTCCTGTAATGCATTCAATGTTATGTACTGATTAAACACTATGGACAACATGTATAAAATTTGGCGTTAACACGCCAAATCTCTTGCGCCTAACATTAGTGTAGAATGCGTCTGAATTATGAACCTGCTCTACAGCGAGTCATAAATCAGGCACATTCCAGCACTTGGGGTGACATTTCTGACTCAGGTAAACCACTTTGAAAGTGCACTACCTGTTCCAGCTGTAATGCGCATAGAAATGCCACAGCAAAGCTATACTGTAAATATGTAGCTTCGCTACAGTTCTAGTGCACCCCGCCTTCAGCACGCCCCCCGAGATCGGGCGCATTACAAAGCGCCGCAGGTGCTACATAATGCGCCCAAGCGTGCCGTGCAGTAGATTTAAACATGTATGAATGGGGATGCGCCTGATATCAGGCTGTAAAGATGTCAGATATCTGGCTCAGCCCCGTTCATACATGTCGCCATATACGTGCAATGTCCTTAAAACTTAAAACTAAAAGATATTAAAATTCAGAACCCACTACTTTCCATTCCAAGCAATAAGGCTCAGGCCAAATATTCCTGAAAGGTTTCCAGTGCCAGGACATAGCCGTCTGATTAGAAAACTTGATTCCGACAAATGAGACTTTGATAGGACTTTCATGATCTACTTCACACTTTTCTATGTAGAGTTCAAAGTTTTCTTATCATCTATTTTTGAACTAAGCCAAGACCCAAATGAAAAAAAAAGATGTTCCGTTACACTGACAGTCAGCAAAGATCATTTATCAAACTTCCAAAGAAAAAAAGAATTGCTCTAATGAGCAGCAAATCCAACTTTTATAATGTATGTTATTTTTTTTTTCAAATACCGATAAGACAACCACTCACACACCTAAAATATACCTCCTATATTGAAGGTGTGTGAGTGGTTGTCTTATCGGTATGTTTGCATTTGTGCAATATCGCCATGTATTATACTGTGGCTTTTCTGCATACTGTGTGAACAGGTATCAATTTAATGTGCAGTCTGATTGTTCTCCTAGCGGTGAGGTATGTGAGCTATTGCTCAGCAATCAACTGCACCAGTTTACCTGTTTATCTTTCCCAAGTAGCATAGGGGCCAGTGTTGCCTCTTTACTGGGTTCAATTTTCAGTCCAGCCTTTGAGCTGTATGGCTTTGTTTCTGTTTTTTGAGTAATTAATGTCCCATTTTTTCTGTGTTTTTACATATATAACATATGTCAAACAAGTGCAATGATAACGATGAATGACTTACAACTGGCACAGAGGGAGAGAGGGCCCTGCCTGCCAGGGCTTACAATCTACAAGGAGAAGAAAAGAGACAGAAGGTGGGGAGCAGACATATTTGTGGGGTGGCAGCATGGTTATTGCAGGTTATAAGCAATCCTGAAGAGATGGGTTTTAAGGTTGCTTTTGAGGCTGGTGAAGGTGGAGGAGAGTCTGATGTGTTGGGGGAGTGTATTCCAGAATGTGGGGTAAGCACGGGAGAAGTCTCGTAGATGTTTGTGTCAGGAGCTGACAAGAGGAAGGCAGAGAAGAAGGTCCTGTGGGGAGCGTAGATTGCGAGAGGGGAGGTATCTAGAGACTAAGGCAGAGATGTATGGAGGGGAGAGGTTATGGAGAGCCTTGTAAGCCATGGTTAGTAACTTGAATTGGATTTGCTGGGTAGTGGGTAGCCAGTGAAGGGATTGGCAGAAGGGAGCGGCATAGGAGTGGTGAGGAGAGAGGTGGATAAGACATTCAGCAGCGTCGAGGAAGGTTTGAAGGGGAGCAAGAGTTCTAGACAGGAGGCCACAGAGAAGGGTGTTGCAGTTATAATCCTTGTTTATAGAAGGGAGCCCTAAAACTCAACTGATAATGTATTCTACTTCTGGAACACCAATCAGCTGTAATCTATAGGGGAATTGGCAGTAAGTGCTGAATTTCCGCATAGTGCCATTAAAAGACACAAAAAAAGTATTACATGGTGCACATTGAATTTGTGGGCTGTCTGTAACGGCTTGGAGTAGTGAATCCACTGGACTACCACAAGCGGTGGTACAGGCCCCAGCAGAGAGCGGAGTCTAAGTGGGTCCTGGTTTTCACCAGAGCCCGCCACAAGGCGGGATGGACTTGCCGCGGCGGGATTCCACCAGGTCGCTACCCCTGATGTGACTTGCTTACGGAGGCAGCCGAGATGCAACGCGGTACAGAATCAGGAGGCGAACTCGTAGATGGGGACAGGCCAGAAAGTCAGGGCAGGCGGCGAAGACTCCTGGTCGAAGGACGAGTGCAAACGGGACTGGTACATGGAAAAGGCTAACTGGAATTCAAGACGGGGACGCGTGCACCCGGCCAGCAGGTGGATGCGAGAAAGCAAGAGCGCGATGAGGTAAGCAGATGCGCCCAAGAGAGTGAATACGCCCGCGGCCCGATATGCGGACCATGGTCCGATATACGGAACGCGGCACCACTCGCTCCCGGAGCACGGGAACCGATGGGGGCAGGAGTGCGCCCGCAGCCCGACCTTTCTATGCAAAGCAAGGACATCCAGATCCTCCAAAGTAAGAGAGACTCTTTGTAGTCACTCAGTACTCCAGCAGAGGAAAGTCCTGAACTAGGGTTCCTCTTCTTTTCATTTAGAATACCCTACTATGATATTTAAAAGCCAGATGACCTCTTTATGGAGTCCTGAAAATTGACCTTACATTTCATATAGTATTTATTTTTTCCACTGTAATGTCTCGTTTCTTCCTTTTTGTTCATGTCTTTATGACACTCAACTGTCTGAGAGGTACACTGCCAGCATTTATCTCAAGTGCACGCTATTATGTCTGAACCACTAAACCTTAGCCTTTTTTCTCATTTATTTACTGCATAGGAACTAAGAGTAGGGCAAAGTAACTGTTAAAAAAATAAAAAGCCAAGGAACAAAAACTTATTTCTGGTTAAGACGAGCACAAGCAGCTCGGTTTGATGTACAGTAATACACAGCAGGAAAGGACATCCCCACTGAGATATATAGAAATATTAGATTTTTTGACATTGAAAACATAATATTCAGGACACTGATACGTGGCAGGGGCGAAAGCACCCGCAGCGACACTCATACTGCTTTATCACCACATGCCTTGCCTGCAGTTTCTCTACTCAGAAAATGATTTTTTTTTTTGCTCAAATTTATTCATTTGTATCTCTTGTTTTATTAAAAATTGTAAATATGCCCAAATTATACCCATAGATTTCAATACACATTGCACCATGAGAATCTGGACCTGTTTTTATGTGTATTTTTAGGTTCTTGCTTTATTTCATTACATATTTAGATAATTTGTGCCTTTCCTGAGGCTCAGTGTGTACTATTAGTCAGCTTGTTGGTCTTGTAGGCGATGCCTCTGTGGTTGCAATAATATTACACATAGTATTATTCAGTACTGTAATGATGTGTCTGTGTGCAAACAGCCTCATGTCCTATGACTGTAAAATTAATAGGGTGGTTTTATGTACTGCAGGTGATTTCATACATTGCATGGGAATTTGACAGGCAACAAATTATGACATTCACTATTGGATGCTAGGTTATGGAGTTATTACTTATTGGAGAGAATATGATTGCAATCCTGTGCCACATGGAGTACCGTGTGGCACCATAGTGTCTAGGTCTTTGTAGTATGGAACCATATGGACTCCATATGGATGCAGTTTGTACATTAGGCAGTTGGCTGAATACACAGGCAACATTTACATCAGGTTTTTGGTGAATTTTTTTCTGATGGTTTTGGATGCCAAAAACACATAGCAGCCTGATGTTTGCTGTCAACCAATAGGAGAATATAATTTTTTTTAGCTGTAGTTGTTTTGAGCCTGTGAAGGTTGCTTCGTAACAGTCTGTTCTAGGGTGAGGCATATTTTGGAGCACAGATCTTAAATTTAACAAAAATTAAAAAAAAGAAACTCCTGAATATATATTGGATACTTTTTATGATTTTTTTGTGTGGATATTTTACACTATTTAGGACTAAGGGCCACATGTATGAACCTGTTTAGGTCTAAAACTCACTTTTTTGCCCATAGGTAAACAGTTACATACGTGTGGCCCTAAATGTTAAAATGATGAATTGTGTAACAGAATTAGATACTCATTTTTGTGTATTTGCTTTTGGCTAAAATGACACATAAAAAGTGCAGCATATGAATCTAAATTTAGGAGGTTCTTAAATTGTAACAACTCTGGTGGACTCTGGACTGCATAAAGAACTAAATAGGACAGTTTACCAGCAGTTATATGCAATAATTATATTAAGCAAGTAACAACTAAAAAAAATAGGTGGACTCACTATTAGATAATAAACAACAAGTTAAATGGTAGCAAAAACAGAGGTGGTTGTGACAACATGAGCGAGTTCAATCAGAAAGCAGGACCATAATGATAAAGGACCCACAGAGCTACCTGTTCCTGAATCTTCTCCTAATCTGTTTTTTACATCTGAGCCTGACACCAAGACCCCACTGACCCTATTTAATCCCTGAAACTAACCCTAAAGATATCCCTAAGCTACAATGTACTCTGATACAGCACGCAGCTCTAGGACCCAAATACTCCTTTGGCAGGCACAGCAAAAAACTATACAAACATGAAAACTGAAACTGCCAAGTACTACAAAAGAGTCATACAGACCAAGGCTGGGCTTGACCAGTAGCAGTCTAGACTCTAGAACTAAATGCAACAGTTTAGTTTAAGACAGAACAATATCTCAGTGAAAACACTATAATCCAAACAGCTTAACTAACCCAGCAAGGTTTAAAGAGAAGCAAGAATTATCCAACCTTCTCTAATGAGTTCAGAGGTGTGTTACCTGGTCAGGTGACCTGTTGCTCGAGATGTTACTTGAGATAATTGTATAGTTACTGCCTCACAAGAGATCTTATATGAAGTAACAGATGAATTGGAAGGAGAATTGAGGGTATTCGTAACAAAAACTATTGCAACTGTGGGCTGCTAACCTGTATTATGAGGATGTGAGGGCAGGGGACACCAAAAAGATAGTCTATTGATTATTATTGTTCCTCCATCTGCACTAGGCACAACACAATGTATTAATCTTGCATGGAGTGTTCCATTAAATGAACTCTACTGGGCACCATAAAATAACTACACATAATCAATATATTAACTGAACTAGACATGATCACAGTGGAGATTGGGTCACACACAAAAGATCCTGAGCTTATCATAAATCCTCTTTCTTCTAATGAAGAGGGGCTACTCAAGATACTTTTTCATTACGGTTTGGGAAAATAGCTGGTCTGATTTATAAGACATGTTTGATTTTGTGAAAAACACCTTGAGCTATTGATCTATGAATATTTTCTAGCAATAAGACTTTTTGTATCCCTTCTTTTTAGTGTAATCCCTGTAAAGTATCTATTGAGCCTGCGGCTTTGGAGATATCATGATGCTTTTTTCTATCGTATGGCAGATAATTCATATAAGTCAAGAAGCCCTTGTGGAAAGTTCCATTGCTTGTCTAGCAATACTAGGCGTCTATTGACCTCACACTTAGGTATTGAATATGGCCATTGTAATTTCTAACATTCAACATTCATACAATTGCATTCATCATTCATACAGCTCAAGGAAGTATTGACTACTGTGAATGCTACAGACATGGTATTTTTACAAAGCGATCTAGTACATCTTCATATCAACAGCATGTCTAGCTCATTGCACAAACGAAGAAATCAAGTGTATGGAGCATAAAAAGTATTTGCATGTGTATTATGATATTACATTACATTGCATTGTAAAGGGTATTCCCAAAGGGCATCGGATATGACATAAATGCCTCTATGTTGGGGATAGGGCAGCAAGCAGAAATTCCTGGGCTCCATACAGCTATGGAGTCTGTGCCCTAAGAAAGGGAGTCCCATATGCAGAGGGGCTGAGGAGAGAGCAAGGACTTTGTGGGTGGGGGGAGGGATAAAATAATCATAGGTCTCCCTTGGAGTATTGGGATGTGATATGCATGGAAAGTGTCACAAGAGCAACAGGGGTTGAAATTTGATTGGCAGGAGGGAAAGACAAAAAGTAGTAAGGGGCTCATTTGGGTCAAGGGGAAGACACTAGGCGGAAGTACTGTGGGAATAGATTGTGAACAAGCAATGAAAAATGGGACTGATGGGTGGGGGTAGGAAATGAGATGGAAAAGAAATTTAATCCCCAATTGGGTTCTTTTTCATGGCTGCCATAAGTAAGTTCACAGTTGTGTTTTCGAAACACATAAGCGGCTTTCTGTTCTGTACTGTGTCCCATATATCCAAAGATTATTATGGATTACTTATAAATTTAGAGTTTTTTTATCTTCCATTGTGGAGTGCTAGAATTGGATCTTGTTTCTATCGTTAAATCTTTATTGGAACTGTATCTATGCACCCAAGGCTGGGACAAGGTATTCTGCTGCCCTAGGCAAATACAGGACAAAGCGCCCCTCCCCACCCATGGAAAATAGAGCCCACTCCATACCTCCTTGCATCCACTTTTCACCAAGGGATGAAATAGTGCCATAGCCAGTCGCCTACCTTCTCCTACCCATCATCCCGGCCCTGTATGTACCCACAGGCACTATCTACTCAAGACTAATCTGGCTACTTTGTATTCAAGAAAAAGAAACGCACTGAAGCAGAGGATAGACAATAGGTTTAAAATGTCTCTACCATGAGAGAAGGGGGGGGGGCATTAGGTGGCGTGGCAGGAGGGTGCTGGGAATATTTAAAGTGGAATTGGCAAGAGAGTCATTGGGAGAAGCCCTTGGCAGGGGCATTGTGTAGGGGAACCAGTCTGCATGTTACATGGCTAAGAGGATGAAGCAAACTCATAAAGTTTACTTTGGAGAAGGCAAAGAACCTATGAAAGTTACAGGACATGTTTCTGCAACAGTCTACAATTGTTTAGCCCCCATTGTATTGATTCAGCAGACAGTAGCAGGTGGTGGTGGCAATGAGCCCCTTTACAGCAGTGTCAGTCATTAATCCCTGGTTAGGAATATCACTTCTAGGACACTCACCTATCTAGAGGTCAGGTGTCCTGTGACATATAGTTTTTCTTTCATAGGTTTCTGTTGAATGACTGCAACATGAATAACCTTTCTTTGCTGAAACCATACAATCCCTGTATGAAACAGACAATAAAGAAATAGAACAATGAGAGCAATGGAAGCGGTGGGGTACGGTTGCTACAATCTACAGCTGGCAATAGCACAACACCAACTGCACTCACCATATTGCTTTTAATAGTAAATTATGTTGCTCATGCAATTTACATGAATCAATTTGCAATTTACTTGCTCTTAGGATACATTGGAAATTTACTTACAGTGAATCAAGAATAATAATTGGCAAATCAATTCACCTATTGTATTCAGTAGCCTGTCAGATTAGTCAGATCAGAAGATCTGCTCAATCAATTCCTTCATCCCTATTAATTGTTAACCATCATTCCATCTCACACATACTCAGACAGTGATACGTGTGTGTCTGAGAATAGATTTTGCAATTTTTATAAACTTTGAAAAAAGTAGACTTGGAAATATATATCATATATCAACAAAGTTTAATCGGAGAAGATGTAGATAAAAGGAAGAGTTTTGGGGGGGGGGGGGGAGTTTAGAAATTATATTCCAATCTATTGTAAAAGGGAAAACAATGTGGGGATTAGACTGATTCCACATTCACACAAAGACTCCTTACTTTGAAGCAAGCATTGGTACTTTTGATGACATCTAAGTCCTTCTTGAAGTTTATAATTTCACTGCTCTTACAGTAAAGAAGCCTTGCCCCTTCAGAATATATTTTTTTCTCTAAACCAGAGCAGGTTCTGTATAGCGTTTGCCACCTTGAGGTAGTCTGAAGCTGTTGGTCTCAAATGCAAAAACTGTAACACCACTTCTCGTCTCTAATTTATAAACTTGACTCCTTCTTACGTGGCATACAGTTCTTGGGCCCCTTCAGGCACCAGGGTTTGGGTAGAACTGCCAACAACTCATAGCTACATCACTTCTTAGACATCTCTTTTCAATGTAAAATAAGTTTCTTCCTTTTTTTTACGACTGAGGTTCCCAAGTTCCAATATTAGTGATTGTTTGTTTCAGCGACCTCCCAACTCAGAATTATGGCATAATAGGACTCAGCATTGTAGCAAAAGGGACATGTCATTAACCTGTAGTCCATCAGCAAAGAATGCACTTCCACAGCATTCCCCAACTATGGTGTTTCTTCATTTATTAAAACATGGGCACAGAGTGGGTCAACGTCCGTTTCGGTATATGTGCATGTAGCATGAAATGCCCATGTGCAGATCTACTCCTCTGCGCCATTTTAATAACTGAAAATACACAATATTTTCTGCTGATGATGCCCTATGTTGCATTCTGATACACTCACTGAGAACCTACCCTATACTCATGTCAGGGCCACTGAGCAATCATGGGCAGTATATCGATTGATAATGAAACTCTGCAGTTTGAAACAGGCAGTACCGTTGGTCTTCTTTAAGTGGATTTACTAACTAGCCATGTTGCTCGAATAGCTCTCTGTTTTGTTCAAAATCAGTTGGGCTGAATACATGAAAAAATTCAGATTCGGTATGTCCAGAACCTGAACTCTGTTAATGTCTACAGGCAAAACATTTTGCTGAAAGCACCGGCAGCAGCCAAATGCATTTGAATTGTATAGGATCACTACATCTAGGGGACATCTGAGGATTAAGGTTAGTCCAACTCTAGCCAAAACTCCAGCCCTTAATCTAACTCTAGAGTTATGGACATGGTTAGTCCAACTCTAACTCAAAACCAAACCATAACCTTGGGGTACCAAAAATGTTGCACAGTTATCAGCCAGATGTTCCTCATATGTTGCCCAGATGTTCCCTAGATTTAGTGCTGGATTTATGTTCAGTGTTGATTTTCTGCCAGTCTTTGAATCGCTGAAATTTTGGATGAATTTGACTTTGACCCAAATTGGAAGGTTAAGGCTGCATTGAATTCTGTTATAGAATCTTTTCATTATTTTAAAATTTTTTTTCACCGTGTTTTTTTTTTGTGCATATCTTTCAGTTTTAGGATTTCGGCCAGCCCTTTAAAATTGAACTGTACTATACTCCGCCATTTTCAAGCTGAATACAACAGAATATAAAACATGTTCTAAGTTTTTTGAGACGGTTTTTGGATTTGAAATTAGACTACAGCTCAAAATTTGCATTGAGGTCTATGGGGATGATTTACAGTTGGATTTTTGTGGATTCTATAAATGGAATCCGCTTACAAATCTGACTGGAAACCAGTGTCTTGTAGACGTAGCCTAAGGGTATGTTCACACGGCTTATTGTGGCGCAAATAATACGCACTGCAATATGACGAGTGTTTTGGAACCACGTGCTGATCAGCGTGTAATTCCATAGCACGGGGGACAGGTATGCATTGTCAGCAGCGCGTATTCGCAAGTCAATTCTCCCCCCGCTAATACACTATGATCGTATTATTCGCGCGAGAGGATGAGGCGTAATCCATAGCTCTCTATGAGAGCTATGAATTACCGTAATTGCGTTTTTCTGCACACATTTTGCTGAAATGCACGCCGTAATACGTGGCTAAATAAGCCGTGTCCGCATACCCTGAGGGTATGTTGATACAGTGTGTTGGATCCGTTTTTGGATCTGTTTTGAATCCGAAAAACGCATCCAAAAGCGCTGCATAAATTGCATCCAACACGCAAGTGCGTATTTGGATGTATTTTTACTGCAGTAGAAATGCACCCTACAGTTTTAAATAGGGCGCCTTTTGCATCAAACGGATCAAGAACTGACATGTCAGTTCTTTGAACGGATACAAAAGACACATCAGAAAGATGCATGTACACACGCATCAGCGATCACATGTCTGAACGCCGATGCATATTTTACATTGAAAGCAATGGAAATCACACTGCACATTGTTAGATGTGTGTTTGGGTCTGTTTAGGGTCTGAAATGGAGCCAAACACGTATGTAGAAACGGATCCAAAATGGATCCAACACGCCGTGTGCACCTATCCTAACACTACTGACCGGTATAGAATGGCTACATTCTCCTCAGCTGCTGGCGTGCAAATGGAATAGAGTAATAGACATCTCATCATTCCAGCAGATGTGATACATTTATTCTAACACCATGCAATGTAATTCTGTTGTTTAATGCAAGTGATTTGTTAGTTTGCTTTTCTATTGATTTGAAATTCAGGATGACTCGCGGTCGGCTTGGGATCAGCGATAAGTAACAGCAGAACATAATGACATTGTGACATCTCTTTCCCTGCATTCGCTATTGGGCATCGTTTTATGTCTGCACAGAGCTGGGAGCATAATGTAAGAGAGTTATCAAATCCACTGTATATTGCTACACCATTAGTTAAGCAAATGTCATATTAACTCCAATGCTTGAGCTGTGCAAATGCATGTTTTTCGTGATATTTCCATTTTATACTAATTTTTGAGGAAAGCTCTTCCAGTGCAGTTAAGTGCTATTATCTAGCCGGCTGTCTAATTATAGGGTATAAATTGAGAATCTTCAAGTATCCTTCCTTATTATAATCTCAGCCAGAATTCAGTTTAGTCTTCTGTAATGTATTAAACTGAACCTGGATTTGACTGTGCTTTGTGATTGTCATTGTCCTGAAACCCAACTCAAGTCTATTGACATCATATGACACATAAGTGCACATATACACAACAAATAAACACATATACCTAACAGCACATGAACATAGACACAAAAAAATACAAACAAATGTAGAAACCTACAGACACACAAATAAACACACAACTATTTTCACACATCGACATACATCTATACTCTTACACACAGGGATCTACAGTATCTAGAGTTCATTGAGCCGGATAGCAACATGAAATTGGCCACTAATACTTAGGGAGACCTGTATGAAGGAAGTCGCTTCGAACTGAATAGTCAAGTCTTGTTTTCAGTGTATAATTCGCCTGAATGTAGGAAAGTGGTTTTTGTGCTCATAAATGGAGTCTAAAGTTCCCCACCCCTCGCCTGTGTGTTTAGCGCATTATGGAACTTAGGCGCATAATTAATGCACCAAACATGTATAAAGGCTACAGATAGGCTGGAAATAAGAGAAGAGTCATTAGAATAGCATGTCAGTGATAGAAACTATGGTGATGATCTTGCTTGGAGGACCACAGGTCCAGCAATACCTGTGCTGTGCTGGCTCTTGCTGTATGTAGAGTAAAGGGTGAGAGCAGCAAAAATTAATTTCAAATTTAAAGGGGATGTATCGCTTCCTTACTTCAGCTCATTCACACTGCTCTGAGCTTCCCAGCTCTGTGAATGCAGGGGCGTTTCTTCCCCTCCCAGCTGGATGACATCATCTCCCCTTCACTGCTGGCCTGAGACTCCCTCCCCTCCCCTCTGAGTCCACATATCACTGTGTCTCTCTCTATGCAGTCTTATTTTATAAGAGCTGTATACATACCACAGGCTGCATTCAATCTAATCTGAGCACTGATCTCTCACAGCTGGAGATGTATTACAGCTTTCTAAGAACGGCACAGATCTGGTCTATGCAGGAGAGTTAGGCACAGGGTCAAAACTGTCATGTTTTCTCATTGTACAATCTGCTGCAGTCTGTTTCTGCTAGGTGTGGAAACAGAAAATGCTACTGCACATAACTCCGAGTCATTCTGTACAGCCCGTGAATCGACCCAGGGGCTGTACAGAATGTAAATGAGCTCTCAGCTAGTGAAATGCAAGGAGGAGGGATTAGACCCACACTGGATATCAGTGTAGATAAAAACACAAGATAAGGGACACTTGAGAACAAGGCAGCTTTGCTAATGACATCCAATTGCAAAGTTGCTTTTTTCACTGTCCCCTTATTCTGAAGACCATTTAATGAAACGATAACATCCCTTTAATGTAGAAAAAAATAAAAATTGTAAAATCTGAACAATAGCATCAGTGGTTATTTAATGTAAAATTAGTTTTAGATTCTATTAAATTTAAGTGCCTTTTATAGGAAATATTTTAATATATTTTGAAATACATATTTTTATATCAATTTTATATGATACATTTTTTTATAAAATTAAAAACAATTTAATTTTATATAGTTTGATAATTATCATAAATTACTTTTTATTATTGTACTGGTGGAAGTTGAGAAATAAGGGACATTTTTGCCCCTTACAGCAAATCTAGCTTCACTGCAAATCCTCAGGCTCAGGCAGAGCACATTGAGATAGATCTGCCTGTCGGAGCAGTAATGCGCCTAGTTTTGCCGAACCACATTCATATATGCGTCTAATATTGCGAGTGTGGTGCGACGCTCCCAGAACACCCCCTCATGTTAGGCGCATTAGAAAGTGTCGAGTCTTACAAACAATGCGCCTGTCACATTCATTAGGTGCATTAGACATCGTAGCCGCTCACTTAGGTGCATTGTATGCCAGAAAAAGGATGAAAACCGCTTTCATACATGTCTTCCTTAGTAACATGAAACTGAAAATACAGCATAATTAAAATTAATAAAAAATGCAGCAATAATTAAAATTATGGAAACTAACCCCATAGTTTAGAGCACCCACAAAGTAGTGCTTGACTTCTGGGCACCCTACTGCTATGGCTCAAGTTACAGCTTAAGTAAAGACAAACTTGACACATAACGCACCATAGTATCAGTGTGCAGAAAGTTACCTCAACTTTTTATTAGTTTTCAATGGCCTTTGTTGTAAGATAAGAGCAGATAACAGGATAAGCTGTAACAAGCTAAACTCTGCTATATCCACACGCCAATGCGGATGTGCGCATGCACACAAAAACTCACATACTGTGCAAAAGTTTAAGTAGAAATACTTAAAAAAACGGCATAAAATGTTAACCTCTTTCTGACCGTCGGTCATTATGATATGGCTCTTTGTTTTTTTTTCCTCCCCACCTTTCAAGAGCCCTTACTTTTTTATTTTTCCATCTACATAGACATGTGAGGTGGTGTCATTGACTGTACCATAGAATATACTAGGAAACTGGAAAAAGTTGTAGGTGGGCTGAAATGTGCAAAAAATGTACTCACAGTGTTCACTCTTTCATTCACTCTTTGGTATAAATGATGTGTTTTCAGTATTCTGCAGGCTAATACGATTCCAGTAGTACTGGTGTACTGCTTAAAAAATGTGAACTTTCTCTATTTCTTACATTTGCACTGCAGCGCCATATTCTGCGACCAATGTCTTTTTTGTTCCTCCACCTATGGACCTGAGTGATGGTGCATTTTTTGCAAGCTGTTGTGTACTTTTTATTGGCACCATTTTGGGATAGATGCAACTTTTTGATCACTTTTTATTCCAATTTTTATGGGATGTGAAACGACCAAAAAACACAATTTTGGCATTTGGATTTTTTTTCTCTTCTCGGATGTTCAGCGTACGGGATAAATAATGATATTTTAATAGATCAGACTTTTATGGACGTGACAATATAAATTATGTGTAACTTTTTTATTACTTTTTAGGGTATTTCACCACCAGGGGAGGGCGCGATCATCAGTACACCCAATGCAGATGGATGTACAAAGCTGGCAGTTCTATTGCTTCCTGCCTGGGGGAGGAAGTAATAGTAACCTAAACACGGCAGTTATGGAAGCCTTCCAGCCTTCTTTAGGCTTCCAGCTGCCATGGTAATGGATTGACAGCCTCCGATTTCTCATTTAGTTAGATGCCACTGCTGTGATTATCAAGCTGTGTAAAGGGTTAAGCAGCAGGGAACGGAGGAGGCTCCATTCACTGTTGTTAGCAGCAGGTGTCAGTGGCAATGAGTTATGGGGCAGGGAGACTTTTGGGCACCTCGGGCATCATGGCAACATGACTACCTGTTCTATTTTTCCTTACAAAATTCATGGAATTACAGTGATAATAAAAGTATCAAAAAATGTAAGAAGAAGTTTCTGAAGCAGTCCTATTATGTATGCTGAATTAAATGCAGAATATATGGAGCATTCTCTGAGTTTTTGATCTCTAAATAATGGAAATCAAGTCTGCATATAATGGCCCAGTAAAATACATTTCTAGAGGTAATGCACCGGCTTTATTATAACGGGGGTAAGAACGATAGTTTAAAGAACACAGCAGTGGAACAGAGAAGCAGCAACTTCTTATCTTTTTTTCTACTGAACATGAAAGACAAAATGTGAGTATAAAAGAAAAGAGATTGCAGAGTTTACATTTTCCCCGGAGGATCCCCGGGGCTGAAATATCCCCTGTGCAGAGAGGCTGGATTTTAGTGCAAGGTTTTAATGACTGGCTGTCCATTAGAAACTCACAGTGCAAATCGAACAATCTATTCAAACCTATTTAAATCTACTCTGATTACTACAAATTAGATGACTTACTATTACAGGCATCTAAACAAATGTCTGGTAAAATGGCTTTTAAGTGCACAGGCACTAGTACCCTGTTTCCCAGAAAATAAGACATCCCCCGAAAATAAGACATAGTGCATTTTTTTGATGCAGTTCAGAGTTTGACTGCTTATGCTGATGTTTGTGATGAAATCACTGCAGTATATTAATACATATTGATATTTTGTTCAACTGTAAATGTGATTTCTTGTTCATGGAAAAATAAGACATCCCCTAAAAATAAGTCTTAGCTCATCTTTAGGAGCAAAAATTAATATAAGACACTGTCTTATTTTCGGGAAACAGGGTAGTATTTTAGTAGTTTTTACTGTTATGCTTAAAATTTGATTCAAAGTCAAAGTTGCCCTGGATTCAATGGCTTTATTTGTAGGTGGCCCAAAACTGATTTTGTTGATAACCATCCAAAAGACATCAAGCATAACCGTAAATCTTACCCTAAGTTAGCATTTTTAAGGTGTTTTATGGGGGTTAACTTACCAGTTCGACAACGCGATGCTATCGTTACGGGATACATTCCAGCCCGACATCGTGTCTGACCTCAATTCCAGCTTCCTGGAAGCCTAATGTTTGCTAGAAATTATATCAGATGTTCCGTCCACGTCACTGCACTGGTAAATTAACTCTCTAAAATCTTTTAAACAATCCTTAACTTAAAGGTGTTTTCTCACCACGCAGTCACGCACTACTTTAGGCTGCGTCCACACCTCAAATGATATAATAACTGGAATCCAACTAGCATTTGAACAGTATTGTGCAGACGGTTTGTTGTTTTTTTTTTGGCACAGTTTTCGGAACTGTTTTTTCAATACATTTTTTGTCAGACAGTGACACCATGGAACACTACTGAGCTTTTTTTGTGCCAACAAATGTGCCAATAAATGACAACTCTTTCTGGTCATTTTTCACGCCATCCCTTTAGCTGCATAGTAAATTCTTCACTGTTTTATAAGTGAAATCCAGTGGAAAAATGAACATGTTTCAAGTTTTTGGAGAAAATGATGTTTTTGAAATCCGACCTCAGAAAATCAGAGTCATGTGGACCACAACTTTGATTTTCTACTGAGGTCTATGATGATGGTTTTACAGTCAGATTTTCTATTGGGGTCTAAGGGAATGGTTTATGGTTTTGAAAATCCAAATTCACGTCAAAAAACAACTATAAATCCTTGCTAAGTAGATGGATCTTTAGACTCACACTTCCTGGTCAAGCTGTGGCTAGGTCTATAGCAGTGACCGACATATCAGCTCTGCTTTTGCTAGTTATTCCTCTTACACTGACATGACTGCAGGAGGTTTATAAAATGTAGTACATAAGACTGTAAAGTTCTAAAATGTTAAAGCTTTTCATCCAGTTAAGTAAACAAAGGCCATTGCTGGAGATAAGAGTCTACAAGGAGTGGTTTACCATGGATAGATTGCTTGAATCAATGAGCAATAAGAGACAGAGGAGAGAGAGGTGAGGAGAGTTGGTCAGAAACTTGTATACTCTAAAAGCCGATAAAATCTTCTTTATGTCCTGACCAAAGCAAAACCAGAACAGCAATGTATTTGATTACAGTGTTCATTTACCTCTCCTTACCTGATAAAAACTAATCACTGTGGTGAGAAAACCCCTTTAAGTAAGAGTTGGGGTTACTCTAATGATTAGTGATAGGATTAGAGAAAAAACATTCTGGTTCAGCATGTCTCAAATCTTAATTTTTTCACAAGTTGAATTGAACTTGTGTAGAATTTAACAGGGGTCTGTTTGATGTACAGGTTTAGGATTTATATATTATGGAGGATCTGCATTTGTAATATGTAGTTAGATTTATTTGTCAGTGTATGATTATTTTGTTTATACTGAGGTTTTGACTAAATAGGGAGTGTTTTATGACTTCACATGTAATGGGGGGCACAGCATGTGCTTCATTACATAATGGTTTGAACGAATTATATCAGAGAGGGTTTGAGCTCAGCATTTACCTCCTGACAGAGCTCTTATGTGAAAAGGGAGTTAGGTTGGCTGCTGCTCTGTTGGACATTAGCGCCATTATGGGTGAGAAGTTCTTCAATTTCTTGTGCCTCTATCCGTAAACATAATTCCTCAGTGATGAAGGGACAATACTATATGTAGATTACTCTGTATGGATTCTGGTGTTGCATATATTTATTGTTCAGTTCATATATGTACCCCTATACATGGAATTAGAGTCAGTCAAATGACCAAAAGTTGAAAATTACAAATTGAATTTATTGCCAAGTCCATTAAAATATGTAGAACACACACACATTATATCCATATTTTAATGGACTTGGCAATAAATTCAATTTGTAATTTTCAACTTTTGGTCATTTGACTGACTCTAAATTCCATGTATAGGGGTATATTAAAGTTATGGAGTTGCTATGAGTATATTATATTGGGAAGTGTTGAATACATTGATTGTACATTATATGTAACACATTGTTTCTCAGAGTATTTCCGTTGAGAACCATATAGGTTTATCTACCTTCTACAATTTGGGTCCAGTTTTAGAGCTTTCATCCATGCTTGCCCTGAACAAGGGACATGAGTGTATCTTACTTATTTACTACATAATGATGCACACCAGGTTTATTAGAGTATATAGTGGTTGCAACACAAGTTGATTGTCGGTATACTTTACATACATTTAATTAAGGTTTTTTATTTGTCATTTTCATACAGTACTAGTGTTGCTTATTGTGTGTGTGTGCAAAAATCTTGTAGAACTTTTCTCTCTTCTTCCCTTTGCATAATATATTATTGTTTGTGATACTTTTGTGTATCGAATAGTGTTTTAAGTGGTTTTCTTACCTGGCTGTTTCACAGCCACCTTCAGGCTTCCACTTCCTGTTCAGGCTGTGGGCTGTTCTATAGTTTCAGGCTCCCACTGACTAATATATAAGCTCTGCTACTCATAGCTAAGCCTGTTAGAAGGACATCTGTGATAGAGGGGCTTTAACAGCAGGGCAAAAGGCTACAGAGCTCCAAACGGTTAAAGTTTATCAGAAAGATAAACAAGCTCTTGTGTTGCTGATAAGACACAGCAGAGAATGGCATTACCAGTTCAGGCTGTTGGTCGACAGTTGAGAAAACCTTCTTTAAAGGGGTTGTCTCGCTACGAAGATCATAGTTGAAAATGTATGGACCAAAAATCTAAGGATGTACGCCCTTGGTTACCATTAACAAAGTGCTATGGTTTTAGAGAACGAGCTGGATTACTTATGCTTAGCAACAGAGTTTGTTTACTGGTCGGGGAAGCATTCTCTCCTCCGTGGGTCCCCCTGCCAATACACACCCCCCCCTGCAGGTCCTATTTACTGCCTCTCCTCTGTGTCCCTGCCAATACACACATCCCTGTGCATTCCCAGGACCTCTTCACTGCCTTTCATTTGCATGCACATTCTCATATGCGACCTGGGCGAGACAGAATGCTTCCCCGACCTGAAAACAAACTCCGTTGCTAAGCACAAGTAATCCAGCCCGTTCTCTAAAACCGTAGCACTTTGCTAATGGTAACCAAGGGCGTACATCCTTAGATTTTTGGTCCCTACATTTTCAACTATGATCTTCATAGTGAGACAACCCCTTTAAGCAAGAAGGAGATGAGAATTACTCTAACTTTGCAAGGAAGCAAAATCGGAACAGCAAGGTATTTTCTATTGACTTTTGCCCACATGTTTGAAGCTAATAAATGTGGTGAGAATACCCCCAGATGGATTTTGTAAGGATTTTTTTTTTAGCAAAAGGGCGGAAGTTGGGGATGCCCATATCAGAATGGCTACTCCAACTAGATAAGGTTTGCCAGACTTAGGGTTAAATTGTTATTTTGTGGGGTTTTTTTGTATTTATTAATACTGTATTAGACAATATTTTTCAAAGCTATCCATTTACTAGTTGATAATTTGTGATTCAAATTTCCTATAATTAAGTGTTTGACTCAAACCCATTTTTCACCTTTTTTCTTGTTGTTATTTGTTATATAATTCAAATAAACAGAAAATGTGTATTTTTGGACTATAGTTACCAATCACTATACAGCTTTTATACTCCAGAGCAGAATGAAAAATGTAATCTGACTTGTGATCGGTTGCCATGGGGTTCAGTCCAGTTTTTATAAGTCACTTTTAATAAATGAGACCCGACAAGGTTATCTTTTGTTCTATGGAAAAAGTTAAATATAAAAGTGCACAGCCTCCCAGGCTCTTGTATAGAATTTTCAGGAAAGAACTATGGTACCAAGACTAAGATGCTTCGATTCGAGTTGAAATATGATCTTATAAAACTGTAAAGGTTTTATCACAATGGTGTCACTTGTAGAAGGGACTGACATTTATAATGACACTTCTGCGTATAATTATTTCTCACGACATTTACCGTACAAATTAAAGCCCTGCCATATTATGACCTATAGTGTTGTAAGCGTTAACATACATGATACATGGGGAAACCTTGCTGTGTGAGTGACAGAAAAGCACAAAGGCTATAAATCTGCAGACAGTCCTAGACATAGGCGTAACTAGAAGTCATTGGGCCCCACTGCAAAATGAGTATAAGGACCCCAACTTATAGTCACAGGAAACTGAAACAGCAGCATACAGTAAGAAGTAATAAAGTGCTCAATAGCCTAAAGCCACCAACTCTTTGATATTCCCTATTTAACAGTATCAGGTCCTTGCATATGAGTGACTGATTTAACCTCTGGGCTTTTAGCATCTGCTTTGACTGCTACAGCTATAGTTAGCTTCGGACTGGGGTGCCCAGAGCCTACTTGTGAGCAAACGAGGAAATTATATCCGGCCGGCATTAGCGATACGGACCACGCGGCTGCTGTCCCTAGGGCTTTATTGAAGCCAACTATGTTCTTCTGAGTGTTGTGCCTCTAAAGTAGTCGCACAACACCAACAGGTGAGCACCTTACATTATTTTATTTTACTTATACCATGAGACGTATTTTCACAGAAGAGCGCCATCTTCTCCATTCTTCTATTTCATATCAGAGCCTACCTATGGAATATCATTCTAGGGCCTACCCGTGGAATATCATTCTGGGGCTCACCAGTGGAATATCATTCTAGGGCCCACTAGTGGAATATCATTGTGAGGGCCAACCAGTGGAATATCATTGTGAGGGTCCACCAGTGGAATATCATTCTGGGGCCCACCAGTGGAATATCATTCTGGGGCCTACCCGTGGAATATCATTCTGGGGCCTACCCGTGGAATATCATTCTGGGGCCCACCAGTGGAATATCATTCTGGGGCCCACCAGTGGAATATCATTCTAGGGCCTACCCGTGGAATATCATTCTGGGGCCCACCAGTTGAATATCATTCCAGGGCCTACCCGTGGAATATCATTCTGGGGCCTACCCGTGGAATATCATTCTAGGGCCCACCAGTGGAATATCACTCTGGGGCCCACCAGTGGGATATAATTCTTGGGCCTACCTGTGGAATATCATTCTGGGGCCTACCCGTGGAATAACATTCTAGGGCCCACCAGTTTAATATCATTCTGGGGCCCACCAGTGGAATATCATTCTAGGGCCTACCAGTGGAATATCATTCTGGGGCCCACCAGTGGAATATCATTCTAGGGCCTACCCATGGAATATCATTCTAGGGCCCACCAGTGGAATATCATTCTAGGGCCCACCAGTGGAATATCATTCTGGGGCCTACCCATGGAATATCATTCTGGGGCCCACCAGTGGAGTTGATTCTGGGGCCTACTGATATTGTACATGTCTCTTATACTCTGCCTTTTGTTTTTTGCCTCTTTCTCTCTGTCATTCTTCCTCTCCCAAGGATATATATGCAGTTTAAAAGAAACTCCAGGTCTACCACGCTCATAGGCCAACAGGAGGCTATCCCATTTTCCCTGTGGGCCAGTTCGAGCCTGGCTATAGTTATACCCAAAATCTGTAAAAGATTTCTGCATCTACTATGTGCTATTCATCATCTTATGTGATAGAAGGTTTTTGGGCCCCTAAAGGTCAGGGCTTAAATACTCTGCTACCTCTATGGATTTAGCCAGGCCCCTGCTGGTCTATTATTTGACTTGATTAAATGGTATGCTCATTTCCTGTATTTTCATCCAATTATGTTTCACTGATGTCACAAATATATTCTGTATTGTGAGAAGGTTATTATCTTCATATCGTACATACTGTCACAGTGTACCCTTATAAATAGTCATTAAACCTTTTTAATATACCTTAGTAGGTGATTTCCATTAGGTCCCTGGGCATGACAGACTTGTAGATGCTTTTCTGCAAAAAAAGGCAGAGAAAGAGTCATGTACAGTATATGCAGTCATGTGGGCCCCAAGAATCATCTCTACTGCTGGCCTGAAGAATCAACTCCACTGGTGGGCCCCACGAATCAACTCCCCTGGGGGCCCCAAGAAGCAGCGCCACTGGTGGGACCCAAAATTCAACTCCACTGGTGGGCCCCATGAATCAAGGCCGCTGGTGGGCCCCAAGAATCTACTCCTCTGGTGGGTTACCAATAATCAACTCCACTAGTGGGCCCTAAAAATAAACTTCCCTGGTGGACCCCAAAAAGTAACTTCTAAGGTGGGCCCCAGGCACCCAAATCCAGCATTGACTGATTTTCATCATTTGCTTGGAAGGAGGCCAAAAGTCCCAAAATACAATTTTCTTTCCCCCCCTCCCTCTCAGTACATTTTTTGGGATAATTTTGAAGCAGATGTGACCATAGCCCCAAAATGTGACCTCTTCCTTATGACAGAAAATACTTCCTAGACTGGAATCACGGACACTTTTCTGAAAACCCAGACCAGTTTCAGCACATTTTTGATTTTGGCGAGATTTAGTGAAATTAATATCAGATAAATCTCACTTTTCAAGATCATAAATGCGTCCGGTGACATGCATTAGTGCATGAAAAATGTCTACGGCTCAGTCCTGCACACATCAGATGCGTAAATATTGAAAGCGTAAGTGCTCGGCATTAGGATATTGCTCATATTAGAAGCTTTCATGGAAAAGGTAATTAACACTTCCATTGTTCAATTCATTATTATCTTACTCAAGCAGCGCTACCTATTAATTTCACAAGGATCACAGATATCTGGCCATTAGAACAACTGACGTAGAGCAACCGAGAAATGTATGACACTAATTAAGCAAAAAATTTCATACCACAAATAGGTTTTTCTTAAGTATTGAAGACTGACCGGCCGAGCCGTAAAACCTCCCTTTAACCAACAGTCATAAACAGTTCCTTGCATTTTGCATTATGTCACAGCAAAATCTATTACCCGAGCTTACCCGTCATAGACTTGTGAAGCAATTACATACATAAGACAGACAAAGGCAACAGAGCTTCTATTCCTAGTCGGTATTGTAATATAAATTATACACATTTTTTTTTTCTTTAAAGGCTAAGTATATCTTATTTAAACTCTACTTTATTAATTGATGGACTTGAGTCGACTTAGAAGCTTCCAACCCCCAAGCTGTGTGAACTATAAATCATAACATGCTGAGAGTTATTGTTCCACCACTATAATAGAACTCCAGGTTACCTACCATTAGCTTAGCCAGTATTATTTCTTAATTATCCTGTACTATATAATGCATGATTTTAATTCTATAACCTAGGTTTCTAAGGGGACCTGCCTGGTGATAAGAAAGTCCTTAGAAGTCTTAAAAAAAACCACTGAACAAAATTACTGTAATCTTAGAGTCTAACCTATTTGATGGTGATTACCCTTGCACCACGTTCAAATGAAACCCCATGAAATATTCGTTCAGAATTTTCAGTATTATGGTCTTTAACATCCTTGGTATTACAATATGTGGCGAGACACATTTTTCTTTTCAAAATAATAATTAAAAAGTTAAGGAGTTAGGCCGATTTCACAAGGTATCTACATTTTCTTCATCCATATTATCAGTACAATACTTGAATCCCACCATTGTGTTCTGTAGGGATTTGGGTCGGCTTCAGTAGAACGTCTGGCTATCTAGATGTGGTGGTTATAATACAACTCTAAATGAAGGCCATGTTGAGGACTTCCTTTTAGACAACTGTGATGTTATGAGACATTATGCTGAATAATACATAACTGGCTAATCTCGATTAAAAGTAATAACACAGTACAATATCAGTAGCACTCTATAAGCACTAAAAACGGTCAAAAAGGACATAAGAATTTTTTAGAACAGCATTTCTGCTACTAAGTAGTATATCAAAAAACGTGAGGTTCTGAGACTACATTTTTGTTCGAAACTGTAAATGCCCAACTACCACAGCAAGGTGACCCCAATTCAGGTGGGAACCTACGCTACATGCTACCTCTCTTCTGTTCAGACCTCACATTTCAGGGTTAGAATGTTCCAACTATAAACCTGATCTGATTAAAAAACCTGTGCAGATGGGTGGAGTGTTTAAGCCAAATGGCAACCAGCCACCTCCCCATACAGACAGTCAAAAAACAAAATCTGGTTAGCACATCCGTTTTGAAAAATAAACGGATAGGTGCACAATGTTGTGGCAGTCGAAAGCTATTCAAACGCAATACAATATCAGTAGCACTCTATGGGCACTAAAACAGTCAAAAAGGACATAAGAATTTTTTGGAACAGCATTTCTGCTACTATATAACATATGAAAAAATTTGAGGTTCTTAGCGTACATTTTTGATCAAAACTGTAAATGCCCACCTACCACGGCAAGGTGACCCCAATTCAGGTGGGAACCTACGCTACATGCTACCTCTCCTGGTGTCTGTTCAGATCTCCACATTTCAGGGTTAGAAGGTTGCAACTATAAACCTGATGTGATTAAAAAACCTGTGTAGGTGGGTGGAAAAAGTAATAAACTTTGAAGTCTCTATTCTCTTGCTCCTCTCTCACCGATGGCACAACTTTGGGGGCATGTCTGTGGTACAGGGGTTTTCCTTTTCATCAACACATAGGGCGACAAGTTTGAATGGGGTTGTGCCAGTTTTCTGAAATGCGTTGAGTCCCAAAAAAACTGTCGTAGCCCTATCCAACAGATATATGAATAATCAAACATCAAATTTTGGCGCATGGTGCACCACCCCTGACACTTTTGTATGTGTCAATTCTACAGAGGCGTGTTGGCGAGAATATGTCATGCCAAAATGTGGCACAAAAGTGTCCGACTAATTCATACAAATTTCATAGTGCGAGGCTAAGGCACATTTTGGTGCATTCACACTCTATGTGCCACTTTTTGCCACATTGTATCTCACAGCGGGACACATTTATAAAGTGCTGTGAGACACTTTCATATATACTGACGAATGCTACACTAACTTACTGCGAAGTGTAAATGTTGAGGTGGCGCCACTTTTCATACATGTGTCTTCCCCTGCTTCCCAATCACTACACTTGCTGTGGTCAAAATGTACCCGACTCTCCTCAAATCCAATTTTACAGACCTTCCCACTTCTCATCTCTTCTCTATCACTACATACTAGTTCTCACAATTTTGACCTTCTTCTCACATCTCCAATTGTCACTGACTGATTTTTCCCACTTCCCGGGATTTGTTCTTTCTCCCGCATTCGATGTGAATTCCGGCACCACTTTCTGTTTGGAGGGTGAAATAGGGATTCCAGTTTTACATGACAGTGGACATAGAGTAAAGCTGACCATACACATTAAGTAAATGTCAGCTGAACCAATTGACATCTGCAAGACCAGCTAACCACCTAACATGTATGGATTACCACTCAACTGTCCTCCAACAGATGATGTTGGAGAAGATAAGGATTGGACATTTGAATTTTAGGTTGCCAATTCTTTTTTTTGGGGGGCATAAGCTGCTCCCAGTGCAGTCTCACTGTGGATTACTACCTCTCCCTTTTTAGAACACTTGTTCACTAGACATTAAAATTTAGACCCTTTCCTTGTGCTGGTTCAATGCAACACATATCTTGTCCTGGGACAGTAGGACTTGTTTGACTTCCCCTTTTTATTTATGGTAAGATGGAAAAAATATATATGTTCCCCTTTCCAGCTTCCTTGTTTGCCAATGTTAAGGTGCTTATAAAGATAGGAAGAGAAGGGAGAAAGAACTCTTGGACGCTGGTATACGAGATGGGTAAGAGTTTTTCTATCAAAACCAATATCAATTAGCCAGAATGGCATCATGGGTGATACAGCAGATCCAATCATTGCATGAACAGACTATTGGTTTCAATGGATAAAGTATAATGCTTCATTTCCCTTGTGGTACCACAGGTTATCTCAATCACTGGGGGGTGTTAGTAATGAGACTTTCTGGGATCAGCTTAATTTCCAGGGAAAAACACATTTAGGCAATCAGGCTAGAACCAACCTTAGTTGTTGACCTTCTACTCCACAAAATATTTTAAGTTTGAACATACAATCTTAACCATCACCTCCAAAGTCTTGTCTTCTACCAGTAATTATTAATTTACCATCTCCTCATACCAATAAGTTTAAACATAGAATCTTAACCACCACCTATGAAGTCTTGTCTTCTTTCGATTTTGATTCATCATCATCTCTTCTTGTTCATTATTCCCATTGTACCAAATCTGAATTCCTAGTCTTTCCAGAGTCAGTTTATCTTACTATTTCCAAGACACCACAAATTAGATTGTACGCTTGACTGGATAGGAAAACTGTGCAGGAAAAATGATACATAGATCCTTGTGGAAAATGGTCAATACTGTATAGAACTGCAAATGGTGTAAAGAAAGGGAAACTACGTACTACCCCCAAGGTATGACGAGGTTTGGTTTGGGGGAAAGGCCTTATGTCCAAAACCATGTCAATTTTTCCCCATAGTATGATCCTAATACAACACTGTATTGTCTGCATTGTTTTGGACTGCAGTCACATATAGAGAAGGTTTTCCTCTAGAAGAATTGACAACAGGGTCACTAGGGAGAAATGAGGTCTCATCTGATACATGCCCAAAGAGCTGTTTTTTTTTAAAGAGCGTTGAGTTTATCTGAAATTTAACCCAAAAGCCAAAATACCTAACTTTTGTGAGTAGTGTATTTCGTCATTAGTGACGGGGCCCCGTTTTTTTGCTATGGGGAAATTTAGTTCTTGTTAAAAACCCCAATCCAATAGTACGTTGGTAATGGAAGCCAATCTCCTGCTTGGGGTATAACACCACTTTTATGGTCCCTATTTGAGGGAGATCTTGTCCCGGGGTTTATAGGAACTATATGACCTCTTCCACATCCTTGTGTCCTTATGTGCAGCCCATTCACTAGGCTTTGCTGATTGATATAATTGAGAAAACGGATTTAATCCTACATTCTGTGGCAGCAGGACAAAAAAATGGCAGCCTCGGTATAGCGACGCTGTAGATCCATGAAAATGGGCTTGTTAAAGGAATTCATAAAAAGCCGAGAAATGCTTTTTCAGAAATAGATAAGAAAGCCCGTTACCGGCTGTAATACAGAACAACTTGAACGCTTCCGCCTTTGATTCGCTCCTGATATGGCATGTTCTACATGTAACAATGCTTCAGCCTATGTCTTTTGGGGGGGGGGGAGACATCTCCCCGATCTAAATCCCATCTCGTAAGGGTGCTTTACGTGCAAATTTTGTCCCTTAATTATGTTTGGGATACTTGGAGGGTGCTTTCTGCATTTTATCTCCATCAAGCAGGATTTGATAAGGCTCATTCCAGCAGCATTCACTAGGAGGGCAGGATGGTACGGGTGCCTGGAAAGCTGATGGCAAGGTCATTGGATGTGCAAAGGGGGCAGGGAAAAAGATGGGGTGCGGCTCCGGGTCAGACCCGTAAGGTTTAGCTACCATGGGGTCAAATTTTGCAAGAATGCAGAAACGACAATGAACACAAAAACGAACCAAATCATTATAATATTATTTTTTAATATTTAAAAATGCTTACATATAGACGTATCTGACAAATCCCCATATTACAGTGATTTCAACATTTCATGCAAAATTCATGTTACTGTACATAGAAAAAACCCAAAAAATAAGGATTTACACAATGGGGCACATTTGAATTCCCGGGGCGGGGGGACCTTTTCCCCAGTTTCCCCCCGGTCTGGGCCCTTTTATTTATGTATGGGGGGGCCAATAGATTAACCCCGCATCCCTGTTGGGTTTCCCCATGCACAACCACTCCCTGCCCTTTATGTCGGGGCCGGGGGTAGTGGGTTTAACATGCGGGGGGAAAAATCGCCGCCTGGCCGTGTGTGGGCGCAGGCGGGACTGAGGCGCGTGCGGCGCTGGCCCCAAATTCGCCGTCCCCAGGGGGTGCCCCCATAAATGCGGGCAAAATTCCTGCGCCTCGCCAGGTGTGTTGGGGGCACCCCCGGGGTTGGGGGGTGGGGGCTGCCGAAAAAACAGTTCCGAGCGAGACAGGCTGGAACAGGAGAAATCATTTCCAGTGTGGTCGGATATGAATCAAAATTGCCTTTTTAAAAACGTTCAACATTTAGGAAAAGAGCTGAAACCCAAAAAATAAAAAAATACATAAAACAAAATCACTTTCCCAAAATTCCTAATTCAAGAATTAGGATATTGGAAATTCGGGGAAAACAGTAAATTCAAATTAGAAGCATTCTTGGTCGCAAAAACGGGGCCCAACAGAAAAGGGGAAAGGCCCCCCAAAAAACCCCAATTCTAAATCTAAAAAAGGGGGGGGGGGGGGGGGGGTTTAGGGACCAAGCCATCTCCAAACCCCCGCGGGAAAAGCCCAAAAAACGTTAAAATGTAAAAAAAAAAGAGGTGATTGGGAGCTAGGGGGGCTCGACTAGCTCAGCAATCAGAATAGGAGCGACAGGACCATTCTAGTCTTGGAGAAGTTTAGACCAATCAGAATCCACGGCGGGATAATTAAAAAACCCTTTTAAAAATGTAAAAAAGGGGTTTTGGGCCTAAGCTGGGGTGCTGGCTATCCAGCCAATAAAGGCGCAAGTACTTCCCCCCATTATGTCATGGAGAGATGGGGGCAATGAATCCCGGCGCTCAGCGCCATGCAGCATGGGGTTGAATAAAAAAAAATTTTTTTTTTTAAATTAAAACATTATCAAAAAAGCCCGGAGGAAGAATTCACTTTTATGCATCCCCCACGACAGTTCCTCCCCCAACCCTCTAAACAGTCAGAAAACAGCTTCCCCACCACAGGAAAGTCAAAATTTAAATTTAAACAGCACAGCTCCTTTTCCCCAAACCTCTTTGGAAGCGCCAAAGCATGGGTCAACCCATGAAAGGGTCTCAGTAACCTAATTAGCCACTAACAAGTGGTCCCCTTCAAAGACTTTTCCAATTAGCCCCGTCGGGTCGTTCCCCATTTTCATATCGATTTTAGGGACCCGCTCTAACTGTTTCCCTGCATTCATATCTAAAATATGGAACTCTCCCCCAGACTTTTTCCCTTTCCCGGTTCCCGGGGAAAGGGGACTGAGATATCCGACCGGGCCACGGGTCCATAAGAAGGCGTGTCTCATTCCAGGCGTCAGGGAAAATCCCGCTGGTTGATGGGGACCACCCACTCGGGTTTTGTCCCAATGCCCTGCCGGTTTAAAATCCATTTTTGGGTTTGTATCAAAACTGATGACCCTTTAGTGGGAGGGGGTTTATAGCCGTCCCGGGGGGTGTGGGGGCTCCCAAATGGGCGCCCCCCAATATAAGCCGGGGCCAGGGGTGGTCTTTTTTGATCCCAAAGGGGGGAACCCGAAGCGTTCCAGACATCCCACCAGCAGCCGGGCCACATATGCCCCCATTGCGGCCCAGCACCAGCAAAACGGTAACTTTACCTATTTTAAAATGCCCCCTTTTTTTCTGTAATCCATAATTGTATTTCACCTCTCTGACCTTTTATTATTTTCCATCTTGTAATATTACTGTTAGTTGCCTCAAGGTAATTAAAACTTAAACTTTAATCTGAGTTTGTTTCTTGTCAACGGCCTCACAGCCTAATTCTCGGTCTATAGTATATAGCTACCAAGGGGGGTTCCCGACCGCTATAATCTAAAGGGCCGGGCTTTAAATAAACGAGCAAATTGGTGCGCATTGTTTTTTTCCTGTGCCGTGTGGGCAAGGGGTTAACATGGAACAGTATTGGGGACTTGAGCTCCCCCTAGTGGGCAGCGCAAAGTGGGGATACACCCAAAGTCACCGTCGTCCCTAGGGGGCGGCAAAAAGGGCTTTTTTCTTTACAACCAAACCCTTCTTTCAAATAAATATTTAAATTCCCCGAACAACGCGTTGTCCCCGAGCCACCTAATGGGGAATTGCAATAAGAAATTGCCGGGGAAAACATAATTAAAAATTGGTAATATTTCATGGTCCAGAAGCCCCCAATCGAATAGGGCGACAAAGCCCCATTATACCCTTTAAAGTTTGGCCAATCAGAATGGGAGCAAGGGGCCCCATTCAAACCTAGGAAGGAGTATTAACCAATCAAATAGGACGACAAGTCCTTATATCCTAGGGAGAATTTGACCTATAAAAATCAAAGGCGGGACATTTCAAAATACATGAAAAACAGAAAAAGGTTTGGGGGGTTTGCGGGGCTTTGCTATCCCCCATTCAGAGCGCAGCTACTTTTCCCCCTTTGTTACGGAGATGGGCGCCCCGAATCTCGGCGCCAGGCCCGGCGGCATAGAAAAAAAAAAAATTTTTTATTAAAAGTAAAACATTTTCAGATAAAGAGAAACCTTTTTTACAAATAAAAACAGTTAAAACCGAACAACCGTTCGTCGCCGAGGGCGGCTAATAGGGAATTGCAATAGAGAGAATCGCCGGGAAATTCAGTAAATTTAAATTTTCTTAAGCTATTTTCATTGGGGGCAGAACCAGCCCAATCGAATAGGGAGGACAATGTCCCCCTTTTAAACCCAGGGGGGAGAATTGACCATCAGAGTAGGGGGCCAATGTCCCCTTATCCCATGGAGAAAAAAAATTTACCAATTAAAATTCAAAGGCGGGGCAGTTCAAAAATACATAAAAAAACAGAAAAAAGAGCGCCCCCACCAGGCCCCCCTTTCCCGCCCCCTTTATGCCGGGGGGCAGGGCCCAAAGTGGGGGGGGAAAAACTGCGCCCAAAACTGAATCCCCGCCCTCCGACAGGGGGGGGTTTGGGGGGGGTGGCGATATTAAAGCCAAAAAAAAATGCAAAAAAGCCCATCATAAAAATGTCCCCATAGTATCAAATTTTACCCTACACAGGGCATCCAAAACATGTACAGTTATTTACACAAAGCATGGGCCTATATACACATTATACTAAAACCCAATTCAATGTTTGACACATGTACTGGACAGGGATTTATACACATGCATGCACCTGTTTATGATCATAGGGATGAAGTTTTATTTAAAAATTGGGTTTACCCACATTAGGGAAAATAAAAATACACCCCAAAAACAGACCACTGTAAACACCACAAGAAAAATACAGTGATTTATACACATGCATGCACATATAGACATGTATACTGTACATAACATAAAATTATACAAGGGGGTTTTTTCAAATTCCCATGCTTTAAATTTTATGTTTAAATGTACATTTAAAATCAAATAACACCCAAAGATTTTCACCATTTTTAAAAACCCTAAAAATATACATAGACACCTTTAAAAAAAATTACAGTTTTTTACCCCCATAAAACACATGTACCCATACAAAGGGCAATTTTTAACACTCCTAAGGTGATTTGCACATATGCGGGCACATATATACATGGACCCCAACTAAAACCCTTACAGTGATTTACACACATGCATGTACATACACATAGTGTATGTGTACTATACATAGACATACACTAACTCCAATATGTAAGATGACCCCTAAAACACCTAATCCGACATCTGTGTTGGCGTTTTGGGTAAAAGCGGCAATTTTGCAATAGGGGTTTTTGAAAATAATCGGGTTCAGGGCCCTATAATTTTTTTTACCGGTTGGGTTCAAATCGTCTCCTACTTAAAGGGCCCCCAATTTAACCCAAAGCGGGACATAAACTTTTGACTGTCAGTAAACATTTCACATATGTGCCTTAAAATTCACCCCACACAATGCAAGGTTTATACCCATTCTTGACATCACAAGGCTATAATTTCAAGGCACATTGTATAGAAGAAATGTACTTATTCTCACTGCAAATGTCACCTCATTTTAGGACATCTATTAGACCCGTGCAATAGACCCAATCCACATCCTAGCTCTTACTTGGTAGGCCCCAAAAAAAATTTGGGAAATAGTGTATGTTTTCTGGTAGCGGCTTTACATTGAGTGGCATTGGGGGCAAGGGAAACCCTGTATTATGATTGGGGATTTTCGTACCACTGCCCGAAAATTTTTTGGGGGCTATATAATTTAAAGAGAAATAAGGGACATCAATAAATAAAATTGTAGTCCATAATTTTTCTTTAAAAATCCTTAAGAAATTTTTCTGACCCTTTTTCCATTACCAAACTTATGGAATTTTAAAGGGTTGTAAAATACCGATAATAAAACTAAAAAGGTCCTGACCCGCCACTTTTAAGGAGCCAGGGGAAAGTTCTCCGAAATTTTTTGATCTGAAAGCCAGTGTTGGAATAATCAAGAAAGCCACCCCCGGGAAACACAAAAACATAGGTAAAAATTTTGTTTTTGAAATTTGAAAATTTTTTTATCATATTTTGGATCGCCTTGTGGCCCATTTTTGGTTGTGATTTTTGGATTCTGCCTCCCCCTAAATATTGGAAAAAATCATTTTTTTAAAGCAAAAACCGCGAAACTAAAATGTTTCAAGCTTGTTTTTTGTTTTTTTTAAATGGCAAATTTGAAATCGAATTATCAGAAAATTCGACTTGTATAGACTACAGCTCGAATTTTGGAAACCCTGAGGATGTTTTTTTTTAAATCCCGGGTTTTCAGACAGATTCAAAATCTAAAGACCAGCTGAAAATCCAAGGGGCAAAAACCTTTCGTTAGTTGGGTCCCTTTAAAATTTTTAAAAAAAAAGAAACCCTTTCGCTTTTACACTCAAATTTTTTCTCTGAGCATTCCCCGGGGGTTTCCAGGGGTTTCCCTTTTAAGATCTTTAGGGGGGCAAAAGGGGGGATTTGGGGGCCCTCTCTCCATTTACATATTGTCTCTCCTTATCTTCTCCAACTTGTCCCCTGTATGGAAATCCCATGGTATCTCATTCCAATACCCTATTTGTCTCCTGATGTTTCCCACAAAATGGAGCCCCGGTCTCACCACCGACCTGCCTGCACGCTCCCTCTCTCTGCAGCAACTGAACTGCACCTTCTCCCGGGTTCTTACCTCTCCTACTCTTTCATATTGTACTTCCACACCATCTGCTGTCTATAAGACTAACTGCAGGCTCCAACCCTACAAATCTACACTTCTACACAATTTTCTCCATTGATGTTTATTCCCACACACACCAAAGGGACAATTCAGACACATTTTATTAATATGTCTTTGGTGGATAAAACACTTCATTTATGGACTAAAATAATTGTGAAAAAAGCATCATGTTAACCCAGTCTTCCAGGAGTCAGGAAGAGGGTGAGTTGCCCTTATCATGGCCATCTGAGTCCAGTGTTGGGTTCGTGCTCTAGGATACGGCATATGTAGGGTTCCTACTGTGCCTTCCACTACAGGCAGTCCCCGACTTACACCGTTCCGACTTACATCTGTCCCCTTGTTGCAAACTGAGACTTATCGGGGAGTCTGGCACTTGTAGTTCCATGTTCCACAGCAGATAGTAGCTGTGGAGTGACAAGTTCCAGCATGCCACAGCAGCACATGAGGTGAAATCTTCTTAACAGGGACACAGACAGAGAAACAAATGCACTATACAAAACTTTAAAAAAAATAAAAAAATTAAAAAAAAATAAATTTTTTTGCTGGAGTTACATAGATATACCTGTTCCGACCTATGTACAAATTCAACATAAGAACAAACCTACGGTCCCTATCCCGTTCGTAACCCGGAGATTGCCTGTATTTTTGTAACAGCATATTTTAATCCTCTGTAATATCTCAATGTGATTTGACTGAGGCACTTTGATTCAATTAAGCTTATTAGGTTTCACCACAGTAATATAACTTGGCAACACCCGATTCTGCAAAACTGGTAACGCTGCTGACACATACTGCTGATGGATACCTAGGGACATAACAGTGTTAAGCTGTCTCCCTAATGCCGGTTATACCTGCACTATTAGCTAGCTGATGGCTATTACTCTTCACTCCCTCTCCCAATATACTACACTCCCCTCTCCCCATATACATGCACACTCAGCTGAGTGGGAGATTTCTGGCAGCGGCTTGTTATCTTCTCCCCTTTTAGAACACATGCACTCTGTGGGTGGTGTTGGTGGGGTGGTTGATGGAGTAGTTTATTTTTTATTGAAAACAAGTGGGACTGACATGTTAAAATTTTTGGGTCCTGAAGAAATTGGCCAACATAGTGTGTATGGCCACCATGTGGGTCTGGCATCATGGCTGGTTATATTGGAACACTATTTACCATCTAGAGTGATATGATGTGATACACATGTAGCAAATGCTAACTTAACATTTAACATATTCAGTTAACTAAATTACAATGTCTTTAAAATGCATGTTAAAGGGGTTTTGCCAATAAGTGATTTCCTCGCCTAACAGGCTGATACTCCCCTATTGAGCCTTTAAAAAATATTCCTTTTGTTTCTGTGTTTAAAAAAACAAGTACCTCCTCTGTGATGTCATCGCTCCACCTCCCATGCACGCTCCTGAAGATAACTGTATTGTGCACAAGCTACACGGGTTTTGTTTTCTCCCTCTTATTTGCTCAGGAGTAAAGATAAGCTCCGAGCACAACAGCCCACTCACTCCTGTTAGTTCTCCAAGATTCTCAGTAATTAAGTCTGGGCATATATATAAAAAAAGGATACAAGGAGGAAGCCCATGGATTCAATGGGTAATACTAACAACGTATATATTTAGAAAAGTATCCTCTGATTCTTATAAATTTAAAAGAGCGTTCACTTTATTTCCATCATTTTAAAAATCATAACAAATAGCAACAGCTGACGCGTTTCGGGACTTGTGACTGTGAAACAGTACGATGAGAAAACCCCTTTAAGGCTCATGTTTGAAGGCAATTTGTGTACAGCACCTCAGAATATGTTGTCTGTATATAAGTAATAAGAAATAAAGCACATAAAGAAAGGGGAAGTATCCAATCTATACTTAACAACCCTGGAAGAATTTCTCTAATTATTCTAATTTTACTCTTGTGTGATGTATGGATTATGAATGCCCGATACTGGAGAGAACGGGTCCTGACCATGCGCTGCTGCAGGGACCGATGCAGAATTTTGAGTTACTAAACATAAAAAATATAAATCCTTATAAACATTGTTATTAAAGACAAAATACAAAACAAGAGTGAAAAAATAGCGAATCTCTAGGTGGTCACAGCACATGATTGCTGAGCACAGAAGGTCATTGCTTCCTATCGCTTTCTGTTATGAGCTGCTCATAATTCAACCTGTATCCGGACTTCTCTGACCTCGTCTATCTCAGGTTATTTGTCACTGAATTCACAGTTATCTTTGCTTTTACTTTTCTGCTTTTAATGGATGTAACTGCTTTTTAGCTGTGCTTTCTTCGTGTAGTCGTTTCAGCCTGTAAACGTTCCTTGAGATATACACGAGTTCAGTTTTATCTTGTCAGGAGACGCATCAGGTTACTCCAGCTGTGAGGTCTTCTACTGCACTATTTTCATGGCTACCCTTGAAGCTTGTGTTACCAACTAAAGTCACTTATGACATTTGGGCCCCCCAGCTGTAGTATTGTCCAGTAAAAGGTCACCTTGTAGTTTATCAAATTGCTAGAACGTATTGTAAGGGTCAAATTTGTGTCACTGGAAGTTAAAGGGGTTTTGCCACGATGTAATGTTGACGTGGGATCCTCCAAAATGGTTATTTAATCACTTTTCTAAATATATGTGATTCCAAAAATTGCAGTCTGAGAGAGCTACAGGCTGCCTTACCTGCCCTTAGTTACTTAAAAGCTTCTATTAGATACGACCTGACAAGAGCTGCTGGCCGGGCTTATGCAGAGAACACTTCTTGTCTGATGAAAGGGAGCTGAAGAAGCTTTCAAGGCACCGGGTAGAAATATGCTGTCTTTTGTATACAGAATCCACTAGTTGCAGTGTGATTATCTGAGTAGATCCCTGCTTTATCTGATGACAGAGAACATGAAGGAGCTTTAAAGGGCACCGGGAGAAAGTGTTGTCTTTTGTATACAGAATCCACTAGTTGTAAGTTTTTGATTGATTTGAAGTGAACATTTTAAACCGGGAACGATCCCTTATTTGATAGCGGTTTTCCTGTTATGACTCTGGCTGTGTCTCTTTCTCTCTTAGCTCAGCATGGCTTGTTTACATTTGCTTCTTAGCAGATAAGGCACGTCCTGGCAAAACCCCTTTAATCTTAGAGCAAGAGCCATATCCATAGTTTGACATATTATTCTAGGAGCTTGTCAATTATGGAGATGGATTGAGCTGGGTCTTAATGGGCTGTGGATTGGACATTTTTTGGGGGTAGTCTGTTATAATATACAATAGAGCAGATTTATTAATACTGTCTAATACTTAAAGTAAACTTAGATTAGACAGTCTTACTATGCACCACTATGTACGACACCATGCACCAAAAAATATGGCAAACATATCACAACAAAGAGCCCTAAAACCTCTCCATTTTGAATGAAGAGTTTTTTTGTTTTTTTTTGACCCTCCTATTGAAATCATGCTGGGATGCACTTGGAGCTCCCATTCATTTCGATGGAAGAGTCCCGACCACCTCTCTGTCCCACAGGTTGGGACCTGCATCTATCAGGCTTTGATGGTATATTCTATCGATACGCTATCAATGTCTATGGTGAGACTACAACTTTCATTAACTCTTTTTTCTAGACAAGAGCAGGCTTCATAATTCAGACTCCCGACCAGATCCCATATTCCAGACTCCAGACCAGACGCTATAATTCAGACTCTAGACTGAGCTCCATTATTCAGACCCCAGATAGAAGCCCCATTATTCAGACTCCAGATAATGTCCTGATGCTGGCAACATTGTACACCCCACCTAGAGTAGAGAAGGACGGAGACTTACTGAAGAAGAGCCAGGAGTGAGAAGAGGGAAGTAATAATAGATGTAATCTTGTATTAATCCAATAGTTAAAAACCTATTAAAAATAGTAAAAAAAAAAGCTTTCAGTATAATTTAAATTAGGGTTAATGCATCTTCTGCCTCGAACCATCCATGTAGTGCTCATGAAAAACATTCTCCAGAATGTCACCAAAAACAGTGACAGTCAAAGTAGGACCTACATTATACATGGAAACATTCTTGTGACTAGTGTTGCACTTTGGATTCAGGTTGATGTTAAGCTGGACTTTAATCTAAGTAACTCAAAATAGTTTCAGGCTGAATTGAATGCTGGGCAAAAAATTCCTTAAAAAAAAAAAAAAAAAAAAAGTTGGGTTTTTATAGTATTTTAAGAGTTAACTCACCTTTCAACATTGCTCCAAAACCACTATTGCTCCTGCACTGTGTCACTTTTCCTAGGTTACCTATATAGGAACCAGAAGTGACTTCAGATATGCCGTGCGTTTCTTGAAATATTGTCCCACATTACATCCAGTTTCTGTATGCTATCTCTATATTATAGTCACGAGGAGTGCCATTAGGGGGGCCATGTTTGCTCTATTTTTAATCAGGTGCACTACAATATCAGGCACATTGCTGAGCACCAGCGGCACTTTGTAATGCTCCTGAGATCGGGGGGTGTGCTGGAGGCGTCGCACTACAACCGTACGAAGCTACACATTTATAGCTTCAGTACAGCAAATCCAGGCGCATTACTGCTGGAACAGGTAGAGCACTTTAAAAGTGGTTTACCTGAGCCTGAAGTGTCACTTTTGCGCTAGAATGCGCTAAATCTATGACCCGCAGTAGAACAGGTTCATAGATTCAGGTGCATTCTACACTACTTTTATGCACACAAAAAATGGCGCCTGGGTGCCAAAAATCCTACATGTCGCCCTAGATGTCCTGTGTCACTTCCAGTTTGCATGACAAAGTGAAAATTGAAGCGACGCTGGATGTGACACCGGATGGTGCACCGGTACTGACTCCAGACTGGAGTTATGTAGAATCGGGAGTGACAGTGAAAAGTAAGTTGACCCTAAAACACCATAGCAGTTAGCATTCAGAATAGGGTTAGAGAAAAACAATAGGTTTGGGATGTCCTGAACCTGAGCAACAATATTGGGACCTGCTAAAGTTTAGAACGTTCTACTTCAAGCCGGTATCTTACTTGCCTTAGACTTGTTCCAGAGACACCTTTTTATGGAAAGATCTGTTTTAGTCTTTGGGAATATATCAGTATAAGGCATGATTCAGCTTATTAAACTGAGATTCCTTTTCACCAGCTTCACTAATAGTATATAGTAATAGTATCTGGATCTAATAAGAAATTTATGTTTTTATATCTATCTATAGAGCCGGTATTTCATTATCATCATAGGGCAATATAACAATGAAAAGCAATGTCTATATGATAAAGCAGAGGTGGGCGACACAAGTTCCTCCCTGTCTGTAGGTGATGGGTCAGTGCTGTTTCATCTCCCTCCTCCCCTCTCCGCACAATGACCTCTGTACATGGCACAAAGCTTTGCCATAGAAGTCAATGTATCATTAGCTGACTTTTTTTTATCATTTTATATGTAAATTCATGCTGTGAATTCTTAAGAGCTGGCTTAGACTAGAATATAAGATAAATTCAAGAGCCTAGAAGTGTCCTCTGTCGCCATCATCATTATTGAGGCAAATTTTCATGATTATGGATGACTAAAACAACAAATTCATTTATCCTGTGTTTTCTATGTCCGTGGGGGGTGTCTCCAAAAGAACACAATGTGCATCTCCCAAAATAATAATGGTGTTTATAAAATCAAGGTTACAGTGAATTAGATCACATGAGTTTCTCACTGTGAAAGGAAAAAAAAGTCATGAATAAATAATGATTTAATTTGCCTACTAACTGCTGTTCAAATAGAGAAAATGTTCTGACAAAATATTGTGTTGGCACAAAGCAAAGTAAGTTGCTTTATTACAGAAATATTTATTGTAAGAACTGAATTTATGATATATGGTGTTTGGTATACGTTATGTTCTGGAGCAGAATAATGCCTGGCTCATATCTAAGCCAAAGGTTTTGTTCGTAGCCCCCATTGCAGATTCCCTAAAAATTTACAGAAAAATTAGCATGCTGCACTGTTTTTTTGTACAAATTATGAACACCACGATGGAAATCTAATGGACCCTATTGTAGTCAATGGGCTCCAATGGGCACCGTTGGTGTCTGTCAATAAGTGGATTAGGTGCCAAACAGAACCTCTGATGCAGATGTGAATCTGCCTAATCCATGCTGTTGGTCCTATTCCAGATTACACATATTAGTTTTGTAAGTTCAAAGATCATTATTGTCAATGTCCCCACTTCGGACCGTGGACATGACCGTGTCCCTGTTGTGGCCTCTGTCGCCTCTGCCAGTGTATATTCACCTGTCCTTGCTCCTCCTCCGGTCCTCGCAACTGCCGGTGTCTTACATGCACACGTGCCTTCCATAGCACAGGTGTGCGTTGGCTTGCTGAGATTTAAAGGAAAAATATATATAATTACCTGACCAATAAACCTTTCATCACCTGGGACTTAAGGAACTTCCAGCCTGTGCTCTGTGTCAGTTTGTTGATGTCTCCACATTGATCCTGACCTTTGGTTGCTGTCTGTTACCTGTGTTTACTGACATCCCGAGTTTACATCTACTGCTGATATCTGCTGCTACATCAGTTTGCTACCTGCTTGGGACTCTGTTACCTGTCATCGGTTACTGCCTACTGGTGACCAATCACCACAGCAAGTAGCCACGTCAGGAGGAGCAGCCTGTGGCTTCCCCGCAGTAAAGTCTGTCCGGCCTTGTGGCAGCATCCGGTGAAGACCGAGGGCCCCTTGGACTCCGCTTCCTGGCATGATTTGCATCTTCATCTCTTGCAGTGACCCAGAGGATCCACATACCTTGCTTCCCCCGTTGCAAATACAAAAAAAAAAAAAAAAAACCTGGTAGAGTTAACTAACACTAGCATTTCATACAAAAGTCATAATCCTATTTACACTAGAGGGGAATGTGCCAAATTTAATAGAGAAATCCCCCCCCCCCCCCACACACACAATAGCTTAGGCCCATCTGTTTTCTTTTTGCCAGAAAAGCACTATAATTTATACTATAATTAATATCTGGCATAAATTATAGTAAATCTGTCAGACTGTGAGAGGCCATACCATCACCTCTTACTAAACCCTACTCACCTTTCTTTCACTTGCAATGATGTTTTTGCAAAAATGTGAATTGCATGGAAATTCTCAATTCACTCCATAAAAGGTCCTGGGAAGACTGTAGTGCCGCTTCTCTTGTTAAATATGTTGCTCTCATGTTTCAGCCTCCACATCAGGCTTGAACTGGCTCACAGGGGATCAAGGGAAACCCCGATGGGCCTCAGGGCAAGGTGAGCCACTGAAAATAGCAGGCCTGAGTTCTAGAGTCATGTGCATTATGTGCAGTTTTGAACAGTAGCTTTAGGATGAGATCCAAAAATGAACTCCACTGGTGGACCCCAAGAATTATCCTTACTGGTGAGCCCCAAAAATCAACTCCACTGGTGAGCCCCAAAAATCAACTTTACTGGTGGGCCCCAAGAATAAACTCCAATCGTGAACCACAAGAATCAACTCCACTGATGGACCCAAATAATCAACTCCATTGGTGGGCCCCAAGAGTAAACTTTACTAGTGAGCTCCAAGAATCAACTCTACTGTTGGGCCCCAAGAATCAACTCTACTGATGAGTGCCAAGAATAAACTTCACTGGTAGGCCCATAGAATCAACTCCACTGGTGGGCCCTAATAATCAACTCCACTGATGGGCCCCGAAAATAAACTTCACTGGTGGCCCCAAGAATCAACACCACTGGTGGGCCCCAAGAATCAACTCCACTGGTGGGCCCCAATAATCAACTCCACTGGTGGGCCCCAATAATCAATTCCACTGGTGGGCCCCAAACAATCCATGACATAATGAATATACAACTTGTGTGGATCAGTTTGAGTTGTGGATCAGCTCTACACATATCCACCACCATCGTTTACCATATAGCCCCAGTATCAGGAATGAATCTCATAGGAGTCAATGACCGCATTACAACTTTTTCTAGTCTCTCAAAATCCATTCAGTCATTATCCCCAATGCTGACCAAACTATCCATCATAAGTGCCCCATAACTGCTCATTGCTTTAATTAATAGTCTTCCCTATAGCTCCTAATACTCTTAGTCCTATCCCCTCTTAGCGGTCTTACTTCACAATACTTTAAAGGTTTGCCAGATAAGAAACGGGTTAATTGACGTTTTTGGTACTCTTTGCATTATTAAACTCATAAATGTGAGCTAATGGCATAATTTATTTAAATATTATTCATTAAAGTCCACAGAATTAATTTAATCTGATCTTAAAATATAAAAAAAGGAGATGCTAGCATTAGTTGTATAGATTAGTCCTTCCATCTTAAATACTGTGCTATTTTTCCTTAATTACAGTCATTAATCAACATCATCTGATAATGGTGCAATGAGAGTATAGGTAATATCCGTATGAACGTCGTCGTATAAGTCAGCAGTCGTAGAGAGAGAGCATATTCCCGCGTGCGGGGCCTGGTGGTGGGACTCGTAAAAGGAAGAGGTGGTAAATGTTGCCTTCTCTTTTCATGTGTAGTAATAAAGTAGGTATTGCTGCGCTTAATTATAGATGCTGACCTGCCAGAGTGTAATTTACACTTCACTCACTGCCACAAAACAAAGCTTTCATTTGCATCCAAAAAAGGAGCCTCGTTGAGTATTTAATTTGCTAAATAAAGTTTAAATCTGTTCAGCAGTTTCCGATGCTTTTTTTTTTCCTTTTTCAGCACTTGTGCTTAAGTGCTAATTTATGCTTAGTACATTTTTGCATCCATCTTCAATGCCATCAAGCTTTTGTCTTGCAAGAGAGGGGCTTAAAGAAAATGTCCGCTTTGTTTAATTTTTTGTTGACATTCACATTGGAAGCATTATCATAAATGGCATGACTAGAATTCACAGGGACCCATAGCAGAATGAGATGGGGCCCCACTACCTAATGGCAATAAACTAAAATGGCAGCATAAGGAGCAATAGTTAAAGGTATAAATAATACCTACATAGCAGTGGTGGAGAGCAGAAGACACCAACTCTGTATTGGGACAGTGTATTATGGTGCCCTAGGCAAATAAGGGAAACAGCACCCCCTCAATGGAAAATTCAGTCCACTCTATACTTCTTTGTGCTCCCTTCCTGTCCAGGATGACGTTGTCTACCTTCACCTACCCATCATCAAACCCTGCCCCAACTGTTTGTTCCCTACAAAAATAAGCAATGGGCCTCATTTAAGAAAACAGTAGTTGACATAGTAATCAATCAGAGCTTACAGCAACCAATCCAAGCTCATAGCAACCAATCAGAGATCATAGCAACCAGAGCTCATAACAATCAATCAGAGCTCATAGCAACCAATCAAAGCTCATAGCAACCAATCAGAGCTTATAGCAACCAATCAGAGCTCATAGCAACCAATCAGAGCCCATAGCAACGAGAGCCCATAGCAATCAATCAGAGCTCATAGTTATCAATCTGAGCCCATAGCAACCAATCAGAGCTCATAGCAACCAATCAGAGCTCATAGCAATCAATCAGAGCTCATAGCAATCAATCAGAGCTCATAGCAACCAATCAGAGCTCATAGCAATCAATCAGAGCTCATAGCAACCAATCAGCGCTCATAGCACCCAATCAGAGCTATAAGTAACCAATCAGAGATTAGAAACAATGTGCTACCTAATCAATAGTGTTTGCACTTAGGACAATCAGAGCTGATAGCAATCAATCAGAGCTCATAGCAACCAATCAGAGCTGTTTGCAATCAATCAGAGCTCATAGCAACCAATCAGATCTGATTGCAATCAATCAGAGTGCATAGCAACCAATCAGAGCTGATTGCAATCAATCAGAGCTCATAGCAACCAATCAGAGCTGATTGCAATCAATCAGAGCTCATAGCAACCAATCAGAGCTGGTAGCAATCAATCAGAGCTCATAGCAACCAATCAGAGCCCACAGCAATCAATCAGAGCTCATAGCAACCAATCAGAGCCCTTAGCAACCAATCAGAGCCCTTAGCAACCAATCAGAGCTCATAGTAACACATAGAGGTAACAGTCCATGGGATTGGTACCATGTGCTACCTACATCAATATGTGCTTTTTACTGTATGGACAATAGAACCATGTTTCAGAGAACCCAAATAGTAGTGCTATATAGCAAAAAGCTTGGTATACCCTACAAAAAGATCCAATGTTCTTGCACATTATTGGGATCCCTGAACCCTTGGACCCTATAGCAATTGTTATGGCTTCTATGGCTACATCAAAGCTCACACTAGAAGAACACTTGCTTTTTACATAGTTACATAGTTTATAAGGCTGAAAAAACACAAACATCCATTAAATTCACCCTCTTGTGCTATAGTGTTGATCCAGAGGAAGGAAAAAATCCTCTTGAGGTAGAAGCCAACTGTTCTCATTTTAGGAGAACAATTCCCTCCCAACTCCAATCTGCCAATCAGAATAAATCCCTGGATCAGTGACCCTTCTCCACTCTTACAATCTAGAAATGCATCCAGACCCTTTTTTGAACTCTGTTAGTGAATTCACCATGACAAGTTCCTCTGGCAGAGAGTTCCACAGTCTCAGTGCTCTAACAGCAAAGAATCCCTTTCTATATCTATATAGAAAACTTTGTTCCTATAGATGTAGAGGTCGCCCCATTGTTCTGGATCCATTCCTGGGTATAATTAGATCTTGGGAGAGATCTCTATATTGACCTTTAATATATTTAAACACATTTATTACATCCCCCTTTTCTCTAAATAACCCCAATTTTGCTAATATTTCTGTGTACTGTAGTCCACCCAGTCCTTTTATGATTTTTGTTGACACCTTTGAACCTGTTTAAGCTCTACAATGTCTTTCCTGTGCACTGGTGCCCAAAACTGTCCACAATATTCCATGTGTGGTCTGACCAGTGACTTGTATAATAGGAGAATGGTGTTCTCATCGTCTTCACCAGAGCTTGGGCTCATCCACTGGCCCCTGTACTTCACATGCCATCCCTACATGTCCATATTACAGACTTGTGGAAACATTGTCTTCTAAAAGATGATACCTTCAACTGAAAATACCTAAAGTATGTAATATGTCCCGCATGGTGCCTCCTTATAAAGTAGGTTCAGTGTGGACCATTCCGAAGGCAGGGGTTATCAATTACAGACTGGTACCACATGGGTCTATCAGGTACTGAAGCGTTTTCCCTCTTGTTCCGACGAAGTCGGAAAGTTTGCTCACCAGCTCAACACCATAGTCTTGTGTTGTGTTTAGTTTGGGTTTGAATCATGACAAACACAGAAAGATGCTCATGTTGATTGTCATTTCCTTCCCCCCACTTGAACCCCAAATGCTGTTTATACAGTTGTCGCAGATCCCCTTGAAAAAGCGTTAGCGAAACGTGCGTCGGGGCGCACAGAGGTCTGGGTATCACAAGCATTGGACCATAGCATGTTCCCTGGCGATCACCTCCTTCAGTGCATGGTAATATATATTACATCGATATGGGTATTATATCAATTGCACTTATTCATTATGAGGTTGGTTGCTTGCTATAATGCCATTGCATTTACATATATACATTGTAAGGTAAGTTTGGGACGTGACCCTAGACCTCCGTGCCTGTATATTCATTTTATCTGGGTGGGGGGGATTAATTGTGTTATTTCCTATTTTTGCATGTTTTTGTACTGTTACATTTGTGCATTTGTATAATAAAGTTTTTGATATTTTATATGGGTTGCTCTCTTGTCGGTTTCTACTTGATTGGAGTGGGTAGTCCCATTTGCTTTGCATATATGCTTTTTCACGTTACCTCGGATATATTGTTGTAGGTTAGTTATTGTCTTGTGCTTAGTTTGGGTTTGAATCATGACAAATACAGAAATATGCTCATGTTGATTGTCATTTCCTTCCCCCCACTTGAACCCCAAATGCTGTTTATACAGTTACAGCAGGGTTGGGTGTAGCACAACCGATGATGATGACTAGGCTTCCAGGAAACTTTAGGTTTATCAACCGAATAATCTCAACTCACAAAAGAAACAGTTTAACACCAAACCTCTGCTACCTCTGTGGATACATGTGCAGTGTCTCTTTTCTTTGAGATAATGTTTTTTTCCCTTGTTGATTTAATATAATATGTTTGGGATCTTGAGTTCTTGAAGACATTGCACGTAAAAGTCCCTTACTCAGCACCGAGCGGCTAAATCAGCACTTTCAAGGAGAGATGGAAACCCGATAGAATGGCTATCGTGGGAGATATGAAAGCATCAGACGCATCTCCTTTAATTAGTCGTTTCTACATGGTTATGCACAAATTACAAGTTAACCTTGATTCCTCCTGTCATCGCTCCACGTCTATGGGACTTGATTTACATCGACTTCTGCCCAAATATTTATTTTGCTATTTAAACAGTTACTGCAGACGGCAGATTATATATCAATGTAAATACACCGTGATTTATTTCTGTACAATTATGATAATGCTTCTTTTTACCCTCCACCTCTGTAAACAAATATTTGTACTGTATCAAGGTATCTACCATGGAAAATGCAGCAACTTTGCAGATTGATTTGTGTTTTCAACTCCTATTCAGACTATGGGCGACATGTCCCAACTCGCCAATGCCAGTTTTTAGGTCTATTTTGCACCAAAGCCACTTTTGAAACCATATTCTTGTTGTAAATGAACTGTCGTACACCAAAACTAGGCACATTATACACCGGGCACGACACTTTGTAATGCGCCTAAATATGTTGCACTGTACAGCCCGGTAGTGCAATACGCCTATTGAGGTGCATTACATATGTTATACGTCTCAGTTGGGCAATGCGCCGCGATAGCCACTTTACATATACTACCAATGATATGCTATGTGCCATGAGTTACGCGATGCGCCTTTTTCGATGCGATGCGCCTTTTTTGATGCAATGCGCCTTTTTAGGTTCATTAAGATATACCTGACGCCAGATTTTAGAAAATATCAGACTTGCAGGCGCACTTTACACTGATTTAATGCGCCGAAAACTGGCATGGATATGCCACTTTTTGGACATGTCACCCTATGTGTCTTCATGGTTACAGACTATAAACAAGCCCCGTGTGTAGTCTCCTTCTAAAGTCATACTTCCTTCCATTTGTCATCTATACCTTGATAACATGTTAGGATAAGTATGGAAAGATGAAAGAGAGTTGACTCTGTTTTTCCATAAGTCGGGGGTTTAGGTGTAAGGTTAGGGGTGGAAGTAACAGGGCTAGGGATACCCTGGCTATTGTTGACAAGGGATGTCCTCTGCATGACCACAGAGATGGGCCGTGATAGTAAATGCATTTGTATGAAGAACATGTTTTCAATGCTGAGATACCGGCAAATATGTTAAAACCGTGTCACCTAGGGGTGGTCAGCAACAGCAATGCCCCTGTTCTGAGTATGCTTTAGGTTATACATAGGGTGACATGTCTGAAAAGTGGCGTATCCATGCCAGTTTTAGGCGCATTAAATCAGTGTAAAGTGCGCCTGAAAGTACGATACTTTCTAAAAACTGGCGTCAGGTATACCTTAACGCGCCTAAAAAGACGCATTGCGCCGAAAAAGGCGCATTGCGCAACTCGCGGTGCATAGCATATCATTGGTAGTATATGTAATGCGCCTATCACGGCGCATTGTCCGACGGAGACGCATAACATATGTAATGTGCCTCAATAGGCGCATTGCGCGACGGGGCGCACAGTGCACCATATTTAGACGTATTACAAAGTGTCGTGTCTGGCTTATAATGCGCCTAGTTTTGGTGTACGACAGTTCATTTACAACAAGAATATGGCGTCAAAAGTGGTTTTGGCGTAAAATAGACTAAAAAACTGGCGTTGACAAGTTGGGACATGTCGCCCATAGTGTTGATCGGACTGTGACCTATTCTGTTCGACAGATTTAACCGAACTTATGAAAAAATTCAGGTTCAGGACCTTCCAAACCCAAATTGTTCTTTCAATCCTTACCATAATTGTAATGCTATTCTTAAAGGGGTTGTCTCACTACAAGGATTACTTTTTCCAATAAAGATCTAGCAAAAATAAGTCACTTTGCAATATGTGTCCATTAACAGTATCCTACCTATTCCTAGCTATCCCCTCTTGTATGGGCTGCATCAGCTCCTCAGGTCGCTATAGCTACAGACTTGTTAAATTTCTTCTGATAGGCTGCCAGTGCTGGTTGCTATAGCTACATACCTGATGTCCTCCGTAGCTCCTTATTACAGGCCAGTAGTAGCCTGTAAACACGCCCCTGAATTCAGAAATGACACAGAGAAAACAGGACTGAGGTAAGATAAATTGATGTAGCGAGACAACCCCTTTTAACCCCAAGTTAAGATTTTTTGAGAAGTATTAATTTACCAATGAGGCGACATTTTTGCTGTACTCTAAATCCGGCTCTAACATTCAGTCTGACATAACTTTTGATTACTTCACCATAGGCCCAATATTATGATCCCATGCTTGATGACATCACTTCTGCTTACCTTAACATTGCACCTATGTTGAATAACTGATAATAATGCCAGACAGGATGTTGGACCGGGAGTTAAACCATAGTGGAACTATCTCTGGGTCACTAAGTGCTTTAAACCTCTTGAACAACTTCTATCCTTAGTTTGTTCTTAGGGTAATAGTAAATATTTGGGCAATTTGTACTAAAAATGTATTTTTACTGCCCCAAATTGAAGCTCAATACTAGTTATAGACAATACTAGAATATAGCCCTGTGAAAGTTTTAACTAAACTCAATGTACGTTACCTAAACATTTGTGTCTATAACTACATGTATGTCTCTTTCTTCCAGGTACAGTATATAAGTGCCCCTCGAATCATATACTTTGCATTGGATCCAAAACATGCATCCATTTTTCAAAGCTCTGCAATGGAGTATTCGACTGCAGTGATGGATACGATGAAGGGGTGCACTGTCGGGGTGAGTCTAAATTGAAGAATAAATACATGTTTTTGTTGCAAAGCTACATAAATGTAACATAATGTTCCATGGCTGATATAACAGGAGTCCTGCCTCTACTTTCATACAACTCTTTAAGTAGTTGTCCGCCATTTTGTTTCCCCAGAAATGATTTACCAATTATGTACTGTTTCTGTTGTGATATTTTTGTATAGATAATTTGGATTTTACTTGTTAAATTTTTCTCAGTTCCATCTGTCCTATAAACTGAAATAGTCATAGACCTAATATATACAATGATGATGGTTGATGTGCATTTATCTATGACTTGTTACCCTACACATTACTTGGTAGAAAGCAAGATCCAGCCTCAAACATTGATAGCAATTACCACCACTTTTTTTCTCAATTTTTTCCCTCTGGAATTTTTTTTGGACATTATCTGTAAATTACGTTCTAAAGTATATAAGTCATTATTGACTATTTAGGATTTGTATGCTTGTTGAACGTTGCTATGGGTTCCAGAAGTCATGGGGCAATATCTCCACTTAATGTAAAGATCATCACTGTGAATAATGAAAGGAGAGAGTTCAGCCTAGCGTTGGACTGGTCTGCCTGTTGTTCATCAGCGGAGTTGATTCTTGGGGCCCAACAGTTGAGTTAATTCTTGGGGCTCACCAGTGGTGTTGATTTTTGGGGTCCATCAGTGGAGTTGATTATTGGGGCCCACAAGTGGAGTTGATTATAATGCCCACCAATAGAGTTGACCATTGGAACCCACCAGTGGAGTTGATTCTTGGGGCTCACCAGTTGAGTTGATTCTTGGGCTCACCAGTGGAGTTGATTCTTGGGGCTCACCAGTGGTGTTGATTCGTGGGGTCTACAAGGGGAGTTGATGAGGATGCCCTCCAATAGAATTGACCCATGGAACCCACCCGTGGAGTTGATTCTTCGGGCCCATCAGAGGAGTTAATTCTCAGAGGCCCATCACTGTAGTTGATTTTTGGTGCCTAACATTGGAGTGGATTCTCAGGGCCCACCGTACAGCTACTGTACATGACTGCACTTACTGCACATGGGTCTTATTTTCTGACTGTCTCAGTAATTTTCCCTGAGACACAGCCCCAGACCTGCCATGCCTACGAGCCCACCAAGCCAAAGGGCCCATCGGGTTTTCCTAGTGGGCCAGCCCAGGCTTGCCAGAGACTATGAAAAACTAAATGTAGTTAATTGGTCTTTTATGGATTTGTATTTATCATGATACCATATTGTACTTCTAATCAGTTTCTGAGTGGCTGTAATTCTGATAATATTGAGAGAGCAGGAAATCATGTTTCTTAAGTTTCCCTTCCCCCAGACTGTTGTACAACAATCTGTACTGGCTGCGCCACAGGCATAACAGTGGCTGGCACAAGTGGTTGCCTTATGCTCAGAAACTCAGTGGGGGTACTGTTTCTCATTGAGCAGAGGCAGTAGTGTATGGAGACCTATTTTCAAGCAATGCACCATAGGAAAAAAAATGTAAATGAGCTGTAGACAGCTTTCTACAGATGGGTGCCTCATCCTTTCAGTGGACGCTGCTTTTTTTCAATCTGGAGGAGAGCAATGGTAAAGAATTTGATTTTCCCAATGCTATGGCTATACACAGGGCCTGAGGAGAGATTATCAGTTTGGCCAATACTTTTTCCTCTAAACAGTGTCAGTGAAGATCCTTTCATTTACAGACGACCTCTGAAAGCTCCTGACATGTTTGGTTTAGTAAATCTTCTCTTATATCTCTGTGTTGTGCTGTTCCTCTGTTATTCCTCCTACAAATGTATTACTGAATCTGTCAGCTGGGTGTTATCATTACAGTTTTCATTAGGGGTGTGTCCCAGCACGCACTGAGTGGACAATGATTGGATAATATCAGACCATGCCGGAACACCCCCCCAATTAGTAACACCCATCTGACAAATTCATATGCCCTTGGCTGCTATGATTCATAATTATAATACGTTATCTTGTTTTTGTTGTATTTTGTCTGAGCTACAAGTGTTTCTTGTCTTTTTTTTTGTTTGTTGTTGTTTTTTATGATCAAATATACCAATGCACATCTTGCGAAATATGTGTCTAACATTACATGTAGAAGAGTGAAGAAATCAGGTGATACCTTTTTCAGGCTAACTGAGTATATTTGATGGTGAGCTTTCGAGTACTAGCTCCCTTCTTCAGACACGGTGTTATACAAGAAACTGAAAATTTACAGACTTTTTATACACAAAAGACATGGACCTTTAAAGGGTCCTAGAATTCTAGACCCTAAAATTGTTATTTTTAAGAATTCTAGGACCCTTTAAAGGTCCATGTCTTTTGTGTATAAAAAGTCTGTAAATTTTCAATTTCTTGTATAACACCATGTCTGAAGAAGGGAGCTAGTACTTGAAAGCTCACCATCAAATATACTCAGTTAGCCTGAAAAAGGTATCGCCTGATTTCTTCACTCTTCTACTACTTTCTATGGCTAAAACGGTACAGCATTATACTACTAACATTACATGTGTAACACGTATGTTGTGATATCAAATTTGATGCCGAGGTCTGCGTGCCCCCAAAACTGTTGGCTTTCCTATGATTGCATCTACGTTGTGAACAGATTTTTTTTTTTCCTTTTTAACTCTTAGGCCTCGTTCACATGGCTTATTTGGGCACGGATTGGCGCCGTACTCCGCGCCAGGATTTGCGCTTCAGTACGGCGCCAATCCGTCCCTGTCATTACGGTAATCCACTGCTCTCATAGAGAACAGTGGATTCCGTCGCTCCTCCCCGCTCGGCGAATCCGCCGCGGGGGGAGAAAGTGACATGCACATTATTTACGGCGCGGACGCGCCGTAAACAATGCATTGTCTATGGGGCCAGGGGCGGCGCCCCCGCTGCGCTCCAGCCCCGCCCCCGTCCCGCCCCTTATTCACGGCGGATTTGTGAGCTCAATACGGCCTTATTATGAATTATTTTGAGGGCCCACTCCTTATGTACAGTGTTCGGGAAAATACTTTGGGAAAGTATTTTAAATACAAAATACTTATGACTGAAGTATTTTAAATACAAATACTAAATACTTTAATCCCAAAATATTTTAAATACAAATACTAAATACTACTTCAAAAGTATTTTCCAAATAGTAAAATACTTGAAAAATGTAAACAAAAAATTTAATAAAAACAAAACATGGATCAGAGGTCCTTTAGCCCACTAGGATTAGCATCTACCCTGCAGATAAGTCAGTGGCCAGGATTCACTGTGTCCGACTCCTATAGAAGATGTCTGTCACATGGAGGAGAGGATGCTACAGTAAAGAGAAACATACAGGTACCTTTAGTTGCTATGCCTATTAAAGTCATGCATATTAATTTAGTTTCAGTAACTCAATGTGCTTCACATTAATAGCAGTTAACCCCATCATGTCCCTCATATTAACCCTTGTGTGCCTTATATAAGGTTTACTGATATGTGAGACACCTGGGGGTACTAATAAAGGACCTTAATTATGAAGATACCCAACTATTACCTCCATGTCTCTCACATATCAGTAACTCTTATTTTGGCACACAGGGGGTTAATGTGAGGGACATGATGGGGTTAACTGCTATTACTATGCGGCACATGGAGTTACTAAGCTGTAATGCACATGACCAGACTTTTTATCTGCAATGGTGGATTTCCCCCCCTCGGCTTATACTCGAGACAATACGTTTTCCCAGTTTTTTGTGGTAAAATTAGGGGCCTCGGCTTATATCCGGGTCGGCTTATACTCGAGGAAATACGGTAATTTTACGGAATGGATTACGCGATCGGGATGATTATAAACTAAAAATAAATCGCGCTTCACTACAAGGCGGACTTGCATTGCTGGAACGCGCTGGAATTTTCCCTCCTCTCGTCGCACCTCGCACGAGATACGAGAGTGATGACCTCGCGCTGTTGTTTTTTTTAAGTGCGGTAAGGCAGGTTATTTAAATTACAACATTTGTTTTGAATTTAAAAAGTAATTAAAATATTTAAAATAGTTCCTAAAAGTATTTTAATTACAAATACAAAATACTGAATAAAAAAAGTATTTTGATTACAAAATACAAATTCCTGACAAGTATTTTAAATACTATTTTAATTACTTGTATTTTAAATACTCCCGAACACTGCTTATCTATACAGGACATGTGCCTATCTACAACTGTAAAGTATTCATTGCACATGTAGGGCTTCATAGAATATCTGCTCATTGGTTCCAAATTCAGCTTCAAATGAGGTTGCCTTTAATATTTAAGGTGTACTGTATTGTGTCAGACCTTGGGCTTTCTCAAACAGGTTGTCTCCCCATGCCAATTTACAGAGCCACAGGCAGCTTTAGACTTACATTTCCTGGTCAGGCTGTGGGTGGTTCTATAACAGTGTTTGACCTACCAGCTCTGCTGTTCCTAGCAGGGCCGGGACAAGGCATTTTGGTGCCCTAGGCGATTACAGCCAATGGCGCCCCCCCCCCCCTCACCTCTCAAAAAAAAAAAAATACCCACCCCCCCCCCCACCCCACCACACACACTAATTCCTCTCACCCCTGCGCCAGGTCCCCGTCACTAATTTTATGCACATTCCACATAGCTCCCCGCTATCTCCTCAGCAGTCCACTGCAACCAATGAAATCAGCCCTGACAAATTTGCTTTTTCCCAAAATCGCTCCCCTCCGTATGACAGTGCAATACCCCTAAATAACAGTCACTAAATAATCCACCGATACATGGAGCAAATCTACCAGACGAATGATTGTTACCTTTAAAAACACTCCTACAAAAAAAAGACCCCAAAAATATTACTACTTAAGGCTCAAATAATCCTGCCCCGACCCTGAACCCAACGCAACCCCCACATGTGACTATCAGCTGTACACAGGCTCTGATTTAAAATATACCACCGGCCATACAGTGACCTATAGTGGTAGATACTAGTTGTATGTAGACGCTCTGCAGAAATATAAGTGATTTTCACTGCAGTTAAAATTTAGTTTACTCACCGGGGATGTCTTTTTTGATCAGCGTTCGTTCACTTTCCCTTTTCTTCTCCATCCGGTTCACACCTTCATGCTGATTGCTCCCGGCCACCCACTCGTCCCTGAGGATTTGGGGCACAATATCTTAGATTCCTCACATTTCCAGTAACTCCTTAATTAAGGTAATAAGTCCCCTTAGTCAGATGGTATATAGATATGCCCTCTCAGTCAGGCAAGGTATATATAGATATTTCCCCTTAGACAGGTTAGGTATAATAAATATAGGGGCACTCAGGCAGGTATATAGCTAGGGGCTCAGGCCCAAATATTATAGCTAGGGGTTAGGGCAGGCGTATGGGGGCTACAGGCAGGCCGTATGGGGCCATAGGCAGGGTATCGGGCAAAAGGCAGGGTATAGGGGCCACAGGCAGGCTTTATAGGGGCCACAGGCAGCTATGGGACCTTAGGGAGGCATGGGGACGGCCCCGGCAGGGCGCGAAAGGGGGCCCCAAAGGGAGCGTAGGGGGCCACAGGCAGGCGTAATTTGGGGGCTCAGGCAGGCCGGTTATGGGGCCCAGGCAGGCGTATGGGGCCACAAGCAGGCATATAGGGCCACAGCAGCCGTACAGGGGCTCAGGGAGGCGTATGGGGCCACAGGCAGGCGTATGGGGCCACAGGCAGGCGTATGGGACCTCAGGCAGGCGCTAAAGGGGGCTTATGCAGGCGTACGGGGGCCACAGGCAGGCATTATAAGGGGGCCACAGGCAGGCATATAGGGGCCACAGGCAGCCGTATGGGGGCTCAGGCAGGCGTATGGGGACCACAGACAGGCGTATGGGGCTCAGGCCCGGCTTATGGGGGCCCCAGGCATGGTTTTAGGGGCACCAGGCAGGCATTATAGGGGGCCGCAGGCAGGTATTATAGGGGGCCGCAGGCAGGCTTATAGGGGCCACAGGCAGGATATAGGGGGCCACAGGCAGGCGTATAGGGGCCACAGGCAGGATATAGGGGCCACAGGCAGGCATTTATAGGTGGCCGCAGGCAGGCATTTATGGGGGGCCGCAGGCAGGCACTTAAAAAAAACAACATTAATACTTACCCAATTCCCGGGCGGCGCGTCCTCTTCTGTCCTCTTCAGCCGCGCGCTCCTCCGGCAGCTCCCCGGGCGCACGGCCTGTGACGCGCTGGTGCCCACAGGGACGGGCAGGCGTCGCGATGGAATCACTTCTATCGCGACGCTGCCCAAGCTGAACGCCGCACGGGCCGCGGCGGGTCCTCAGCGCTATGTGGACCCGGCGGGCCCCCGCTGTGTCGGACCTGTGGCTCACCGGAGGATCCAGCGATCCTCCGGGGATGCGGGCCCGACACTGTCTGCGGGGCAGGGAGGGGCTTGCTCTCTGCTCCGCAGAAGCGGTCACAGAGGACCGCCGGCGCTTCAGGCCCACGGCAGCGGCCTGGAGCCTGGCGAGGGTCGGGGGCCCTACGGCGCCCCTTAGGGATAGGCTGAGGTGGCGCCCTAAAGGCGGGCGCCTACCTTGGCCTACCCGTCGTCCCGGCCCTGGTTCCTAGCTACTCCTATTACAGTGACATTTCTTCAGGAGATTTAGAATCTGTAGTGTACAAGGCTAAAGTCTTAAAACTTGTCATTAGCTTTAAAAAAAAACAAAGTTTCTGTGCTACAGATAATAATCAGTAAGGAGTCACTCACCATGGTCAGACTGACCGCCTGACAGAAGCTCGGCGCAATCAGATAAGAGAAGAGTAGGGAGAGGTGGTCACCGAACTAGAGAAACTTGTCTACACAAGCAGCAGATAAAACCTCCTTAATCCCAAAGCAAAGCAATATCAAAACAGCAATGTATTTGGTAATAGTCTTCGTTAACCTTTCCCTATATGTTTAAAGCTAATTGTTGTGGTGATAAAACCCTCTTCAAGGAGCAATCAGATAAGGGAAGAGTAGGGAGAGGTGGTTAGCGACCTAGAGAAACTTTTCTACACAAGCAGCAGATAAAATCTTCTTCTTCACAAAACAAAGCAAAATCAATACTGCAATGTATTTGGTAATAGTCTTCATTTACCTTTCCCTACATGTTAAAAACCAATAGTTGTGGAGATAAAACCCCCTTTAAGGATCCTCTAGTACTCTAGACCCTGAGAGTCAGACTATCCTGTTCCTGGGATCACATGATATAAATGACAAAAGTAACAAGAGATCCTACTATGTTGATTAGGATATAGTACCCCTCACCTCTATTTATATCAGACCTACTTTATTACTGCTAAGTATAATGAGAGTAATCCTGATAACAGATATACAGTACATTAAAGAATCTGTGTAAAAACAGTTTCCTAAAACACGATCACAGAAGCACTAAAAGCAAACTTCCCAACTTTTGGAGATTGCAAAGAGGGACACATCAGGCCATGCCTATAACCACCCCAAACAACAAACAGATAGCCAAAAAGGGAGACATTTTCAGGATTGCATGCTATCCAATGGTGAAATATTAAATAAGTTGTTATGTAATATACAGCAAGGAAGCAAGATAGTCAATTTATGGACGCAGATCTATTTCTCAAATGAAAAAGAGGGACATTTATGGAGCAAAGAGGGACAAAGGTTAAAAATAGGGACTGTCCCTCCAAAATATGTACACTTGGGAGGTATGCTAAAAGTAACTGGTAAAGAGGACCAGGCAACCCTATTTATATGGAGATCCAATCATCCATCCATGATGTAGTAGAAGCATAAAACCCAGTATAACTGTAGCATTGTTTAGTTTGACCATGGTATTATCGCTTTATACTTAGAACACAAACAAAGCCATTAAAGAGTTTTGAAAAAGTTGGGATAACTTTCTGTGCTGTTATTTCATGGGGCATCATTTGTCAACCTAATCTTTGCTGCCTCTGTAATTATTTGAGCACAAAGAGGCTGGTCTATCCTAATTTGTAATAAAAGAGGTAGGTCTGGGCGTTCCACAGTCAGATCAGGGATTGGGTTTAGGTAGTCCACCAATATGATATTGAAGTTGGTAACCCACCAGTACAAAATAGCATCTAAGCTGCTTCTTATAATGTAAAAGACTGTTACTATAGACAGTATGCAAAAATCAGGAGGAGAATTACACTGTGCCTACCGTAAAACAGCATGGTCTCCATCAATACAATTACCTTGCAGAAGGTCTTTCATTTCATGATCAGGGCAGTTAGCACCGGGTCATCAGCTGCCATTAGAACGAAAGTGATTTCCAGGCAATCCCCGCACTCATTTGATTGCCATTTATTTGTCAGAAAGAATCATCTTACCTTCCCACAACTAATTACTAAAGTAGAACTTAACGTGATCTATTCTACAACATTATTACTGTAAGAAAACATTTGTGAGAGGTGAGTGTGGGAGGCGGCGGTGCAAAGCTCCATGTCATTTATTATACAAGCAAGAAATAGGCTATCTGCTGACCAGAGACCATGGAGAATGGTAATGTGCAATCAGTGGCACTCCAGTTGTTGGAAATCTGCAAATGCTAGTATATACCCCAACGGCCAGTGGGCTATGGTGCAACTACAACTCTCAGCACGCCCTGTCAGCAGACCAGCTCTCTTCAAGTCACAACTATCAAACTGATTTGGGAAACAAGAGCTGCTAGCATGCCAGACAGCTGCTATGTAACACCACAACTCCCAGCATCCCTCACAGATACAAAGCTTTTGCAACACTACAACTACAACCATGAGCAAACAGATATCAAGCCAGGACCTGCCGTAGGATTTAGGGCCCCCAGTGCAAGACTCTCCATTGTTGTTCTACCCATTGTTTGTGATATATTTACATGCACCATTTTGTTTAGAAATTTGGTTTTTTGATTATAAACTAAAAAGTGATTTTATAGATATAGTGAATATATATAAAATCCAGATATAGGTGTTGGCTTTCTTCCAGCCACATCTAGAACAGGAGAGTCTGGTGGCACATGTGCAAGCGGTGCAGCGTGTAGCATGCAGCAGGGCTTAAAGAGCACAGAATTGGCCTCAATCTGATCGAAAATCTGTGGAATGTGCTGGAAGTCACATCTCAAAATTTGTAGCATTGACAATTGCAGAAAATAAAAATGGATTTATTTAAAAAAATACACCAAGTATATCAGATGAACATCAGCTTTATCGAACTACATATTGTACTAAAGCTGATGTTCAGCTGATATATATGGTGTATTTTTTAAATAAATACATTTTTATTTTCTGCAATTGTCAGTGCTGCAAATTGTGAGATGCGACTTCTTCACATCCCACAAATTTTCGATCAGAGTGAGGCCAATTCAACTCATTATACTCTTTGTCATGTTCCTCATTTCTAAACTAATTTTAGCAATGCAGCCCTGGGAGGTATTATTTTGTTAAAAGAGGCCACTGCCATTAGGGAATCGTTCTGCCATGATGGGGTGGACTTGGCCGGTTGAATATTTCTGAAGATAGTGTCATAGGAACATCCACATGATGCTAGGATCCAAGATTTCCCTACAGAACATTGCCCATTACACAGCCTCCACCGGCTTGTCTACTTCCCATAGTACACCATGATGCCATTTCTTGCCCATGCAAGTAAAACATACACACACTGCCATTCACATAATGGCAAATGAGATTCATCTGACCAGACGCCTTCTTCTATTGCACTATGCTCCAGTTTTAAAGTTTATGTATCTATTTTAGGCACTTGTGGCTGTGGGCAGGGGTCAACATTGTCCCTCTCTCCCGCCTGCAGCTACCCAGCCCCATACAGAGCAAGATGCAGTGCTCTGTGTGTCCTGATACATTTCTATCATAGCCAGCGAGAACTTTTTCATTAATATGTGCCAAAATGTTCCCTTTTTTTAATGTTATGGCTGGTCAGTGTATGAGCTACCTAGATTAACCCTTGCATCCAAACCACCATAAATATTAGGTAGGAATCACAGATACCAACCATCCCTAAACTCCTGAAAGGTACTGTATGTATCCGCATTACGCTAAGATCTTGCATTTTCATTAAGGTACGGTTATTTTGCTAATATGCCTGTGTTAGTTATGTGTTTGCTACAATATTATCAGCGAAATCAGACATTATAATACAGACAGTCCCTTGATTATGAGCAAGACCAGTTCTGAAGATTTGTTCTTAATTTGAATTTGTATGGATGTTGGAACACGTAAATTCATACCTCCCGACTGTCCCTATTTTGGAGGGACAGTCCCTATTTTTGACCCTTGTCCCTCTGTCCCCGCTTAGCTCTATAAATGTCCCTCTTTTTCATTTAGAAAACAGATTTGCATCAATAAACTGAGTATCTTGCTTTAAAAAGTATCTGATTGCTTCCTCGCTGTATATTATATAACAACTTACTTAATATTTTATCATCGGATACAAAGCAATCCTGAAAATGTCTCCTTTTTTGCCCGTCTAAAAAGTTTGCATGTATGTGTGGGGGTGTGATTAGAGGCGGGTCTTGGTGTGATGTCATGTTTTGGGTGTGGTTAGAGGCGTGGCCTGATGTGTCCCTCTTTGCACTCTCTAAAAGTTGGGAGGTATGCGTACATTTTTTAAGTATGACTCCAGCAAAAAAAAAATATATGTTCATAGCTTTGGATAGTATAGGGAGGGGTTAACACCCCTGTAATATTTGTTCTGTGGTCTCTGCCCATGTTTAGAAGATTTCACCTTTCCTTGTGTCCGTCAAGGAATTAATATTGGCTCTGCACATCTTGGGTTTGTGAGTCTGTGGTGTGGTTGGTGGAAGGATTTTCGTCCTGTATAAGGCTTCAGTAAATCCAAGGTTCAACTTGTCATGAATACATGAAATGTATATCATTTATTCACAGCAAACACATATATTACCAGGTATAGTAGTTTTTTATGGTGCAATTATTAAGTGAGATACTGTAAACAGCAATTTTGTTAGTCCAGATATATGTGTCTCCTTACTTTTGGTCACATCTGGAGCAGGAGAGTCTGGTGGCACATGTGTATAGCATGCAACAGGACTAAAAGACCATAAGTGTCAGGATCCGTTCATCTGGGCAGCCTCCTGTTTGTGTTGTGCCAATGCCCTGCAAGGGTTAATCTGTCTTGCCTGGGTCCACACCCTGGGAGAGGCTCTGCTCCTGAGCTCAGGAGTGACAGTTCTGCAGCCTCTCCCAATAGAGGGTGTGTCACTCAGGCCAGTTGAAGGGCTCGGACACTGCACCAATCAGCTTCAGGGGCGGTGTCCGGGCACACTATTTAAACCTCCTCATTTTCTTCAGGCCTTGTCTGTGAAAGGTTATCCCTTTGTGCTTTCCCTGTGATCCCAGTTTGTTAGCTGATTTCCTGACCTTGGCTTGTTCTTGACCTCGATTCGTCTCCTGTTTTGGTACCGCGCTCCTGACTGTGTTTTGACCCCTGGCTTGTCTCTGACCATTCTTTTGTCTTCCGTTTCTTGGCCTGAAGTACTCGTGCTGTTACCGATCTGGACTGATCGACATTGCTTTCTCCTGATGGCCCTGCACTTAGCAGTGTAGGGTTGGCTGCCCAGTTGGGGTCTGCCATCTAGGGCAAGTAGGCAGGGACAGTGGGTTGGGTTGCAGTCAGGGCCCACTGCACCTCCTCTGACGTGACAATAGGAGAGCCAAGGTGCCTGAGTCCTGCCAAATAATAGCCTCCATTCTCAAGTATGAGTCTTGTGTAAGGTGGATATTTGTAATTCAAGGATTGCCTGTATATTGCAATAGGGGCGGCTACGTTACACATTAGCAGGATATGTTACCATAATTCTCCCTGCCTGGAATAGTTTAGGTTCAGATAAACTCTGCAGACATGTGTTCTATGTTAGTGAACAATATTAGTAATATTTTATATGAGTCGTACAACTAATCGCCTTCAAAGGGAATTGTTATCGTGTTGGTTGTAAATACTCTAACTCAGCAGAGATAGATATAGCGTAGCAGTTCTGCAGTTTATAATGGTATCTGGTCTCACACTTTCTTATTTAGATCACATAGATGTGGCTCTGGGAAATACAAAATGAATTATTACCATAGACTTGGGATCTACTTACCTTGCTGTGAAATAGCATTGTTTCTGTAATTCTAAAGTTATATCTTTATTAAGACAAAGCAGCAGTTAATTTGATATTTACTGGATTTTTTTGTACCTACATACATAAGTAACTAAAAATCAGGGTGAAACCAGGATGAGTTTTACAATGCAACTACTTCAACCTTTCTGCTTCGGTACAAAAACATTCATTTACACATTAGGGCTTTAGTTGTTGCAATGAACCAAGGAAATTATTGGGTTTATGTGTGATATTTCGTACTTTCAATGCTTTATTTCAAATTAATGGAAAACAATGTATTACACTTTTGCTGTAGAAATGTTCATATTCTACTGTTCTCATACATAATTACAGACACGTAGTTCAACTATTTTACTGTCAGTTCTTTTTCAAGGATATTTTCACTTCTGCAACTATTTATTTATTTATCTTTGTTATTTGTGTATTTATTTTATTTCATTTATTTTTTTCTTTCTTTATTTGTGTATTGTGTTTGTTATTGTGTGTATTATTATTATAGCTTGACCGCTAGCCGGAATTAGGGCGCATCCCCACGGCATAGAACAAATACCGGACGGTTTGCCGGCCGGTATTTGTCCTGTTTTGCGCCTGTCCCCACGATGAGCGGAGAAAAGCGCTCCCCCCTCCCAGTGAGACGCGCAGAGTCCGTCCGAAACCCGGACGGAGGAATGGGCGGGCGCAATGTTTGGCCGCCGGACCACCGGCGGCAAAACCGCCCGACGGAAAACCCGTGCAGTGGGGACTGATGCGCAGGTTTTCCATAGAGCACAATTGTGCTCATTTTCGGCCGGTTTTTCAGGCGGTCTGAAAAAACGCAAACCGGCTGAAAAACCGGCTGAAAACCCGTGCCGTGGGGACATGCCCTTAAAGATCTCCTACCATTGATATTACTTTATGTACACAGCTCCTGTGCAGACCTATGTGTCTCTGTAGTTATAGACTACAATCAGGCCCTCTGCCTTCTCTACTTACCTAACCTACAAACAACTAAAGGAGGTCAGTCAGATAATAGGTTTTAGCACATGACTGCAGGGTCAGACTACACACAGAGTCTGTGTATAATATGCCAAACAGTTCCCACAAAACAGTAGGGTATTTTAAAACAAAATTGCTTTTTTTTCAGTTTTGATGCTTTACAGGGATGAAAATGTGTTTCGATAATATACACACCCTTTAACATCTGCCTAGAAGAGTAGCAGAGTAGCAGATCTATGTACATAAGACGAATATCAGAAAAGAGGTGCTTTCACGCCAGGTTTAAGGTGCATTAAATCAGTGCACCTGAATGAATGAGCCTGTAAAAAATCTGGTGTTGTCTACCTTGCATAGTATAATTGATGCGCCTAATCTAAACACATAGCAAAATGAAGATGCATAGTATATCATTGCTAGCATATTTGATGCACCTAGTTTAGTGGCATTCACACGTGTCGTGCCTGGCATATAATGTGCCTAGTTTTGGTGTACTAAATTTCATTTATATAGAGAATAGGATGACAAGAATTTTTTGGCACAAAATACACCCAAAAAGGGTGCAGTCCTACTGGGAAATGTCCCCCATAGCATTGATCAAATCGGTTTCTTCATGATCATGAAAAAATTTGGGTTTCCTTAAATTAGATATTTTTTCACTTTGCCCCTAACCTGTAACCTACCCTTAATCCAGGCCGTATTTGTAAACCAGATTATAGATTAGATTATAGGTTTTTGGTGATCATTTCTTTTTAATGGTTTTGAATTGGTGAATTTACCTGTTCCTGGGTGTTTCCAGTTCTGCGGCACTGTCTCCAACCTCATTTCCATCTGAAGCCACTTTCATTCCAATGTTACCCTATCACAAGGCATTATGGGAAAGAAGCTGAGAAGCTCAAGCGCCCTCTATTGAATGTAACAAATCCTCAATTTGCTTCTGACTCACTGAATCTTTAAGAAGTAAAAGGGATATTAGCCAAGCCAATATCACTCATCTACAGACAGCTGTTTCGGGGTTTTTCCTATCATCAGTGCAGAGTAGAGCGATACTGGCTGGCTGGGTGGGAGGCAATGGGTGGCTCAGAAAGGGAATATCTCTCCTTGGGAATAGCACCATATAGGCATGTGGAGTTTTGAGATTTTCTTATGGATAACTCTAAAAAGGCACTGGGCCAGAAATAACATCAGATGGAATCGACGTTAGAAAGAATATGCTGCAGGACCGAAAGTGGTAGGGAACAGGTAAGTAACCCAATAACCCAATATTAGTATTAGGGTTATGGAGCAACCCAAAACAAAGCAATTGGATTTGGATTGAGTTTGACTTTGACCCGAATATTGCTACATAAAAACAATACGAAATGTGTTGCTAAAGTCTGCACACTCTGTATACATCTCCTTATCATCTGCCTGGAACAGTAACAGATTTATACAAATGTAAAAATAAATAAATACAAATCACAGAATTGCTAGATTTGCTGCACGAACAGGAAGATGTTATTTATTTTTACTGACGTGCATTTTTTATTACTGACAGATGGAGACACTTCCCCGTAACCCAGCTTTAGAATGGTTTTCTGTGTAACGTGTAAATTAGCTGGGCTGTGGGAATGATACATTTTTACTGCAATCCGTTTTGCCCTTACTAACACAGTGCATAAAATGCTCACTGCCTTCTTGCTAGCCGTCAGTAAATGCATTGATGGGAGGCGTGCTGCATGTGTTTATGCTTTTGCTCAATTTCTGTTTGTTTTTATGGCAAACATTTCAGTTTCTCATAATGTGACAGATGGACGGACAGATCGTTGGCTGCTAGACATCCAGACATACAGAGAACCGATCCACATACCTTTCTGGCTCCCTCCGATCTCGCTGGGGTCACATAACCTGCCTCGCTCTCCTCATTTATGACTCTTTTCTCAATGAAGTTATATATTTCTCGTTACAAGTTTATAAATAGTTAAGAAGATTTTACCGTCTAACATCTCAATTTAGTAACACACAGCATACAGCACAACCAGCGCAGTATTCGGAGCCAAAACTGCTTCGGCCATATGTTAAATAATAAATTGCTGCCAAGTTGTAACACTCACACAGACTAAAGTGACAATGTATCATCGTGCGCATTTTATGCTTATATTTCACCCAGATACTTTTGCTGTTTAGAAACTCTGGTAAAGTTATTACAGAATCTGAAATATTGAAGCACTATATTCTGGAAAGTAATAACTGTATTATGCATCAATGCAAAGCTATTCAAAATGGCAATAGCTTGAAATATAGTGCATTAGTCAATGCAATAAAGAATATCTCAGAGCCGTTCTCGGGTTTTAAAGAATCGTTTGTGTGCCCATACATGTTCCTAATTATGTCACTTAACATTCATTATTCATTATGGAGCAAGATGGGGTCAAATAGGTTTAGTCAAAGAGAATGGGCTTCCTAATGTGGAATGAGTCACTAAAACGAGGATATAAGAAAAACATCATTTTTTTCACATAGCCCACACCAGATGGTACAATGCCCTCTATGTAACCAGCTTTGAATTGGAGCCACTTATCTATATCAGTGTATGGCTGCAGAGGACGTGTCATGGGTAGAACGTATTTCTTCTGTAGACTAAGATGAATGAATGGGAGAAAAAACACAGAACTGACAGCAACCATGCGGGTGAAAAATATCTCACGTCTTTACTGGTGCCTCCAACACAGAAAAAAGCAGCGACGTTTCCACCCTTGCAGGAGTCTTCATCAAACTTTTTTTGTTTGCCTTCTGAATGTCTAAAGTGGGATTCTTGTCTTTATTTTATTTTACATGACATCCCTACTTGATATTTTCTTTCTTTGAATATATTTTGGAGTACTGTTAGATTTTTGGTTTCCATTAAAGATGAATGCTTAGTCAATTAAACAGTGCCTGAGGGCTAGGCAGCACAATGTTCTCTTATGTCCCAATTTACACCCTAAATTGGGACTAGTTAATAAGATAAAAGTTTCACATTACAGATGTAGATAAGGTTAACTTGGTGGCGGTGATGTTACGCTTATTCATTATAATCTGTTCAGTGTTGGACTGAGGGGCTTGGGGTTCACCAGTGATATTGATTATTGGACCTTACCAGTGGAATTACTAATTAGGGCTCAGCAGTGAAGTTGATTATTTGGCTCTACCAGTAGGACTGATTCTTGGGGCCCACCAGTGGAGACAGAGCTGGGACAAGGTATTCTGGTGCCCTAGGCAAATAAGACACATAGCTCCCCCCTCAATGGAAAATTCAGCCCACTCCATGCCTCCATGTGCCCCCTTTTCTGCCTGGAAAATAGTGGCGGCATAGGCGGTTGCCTACCTTCGCCTACCCATCGTCCCGGCCCTGAGTTGAGAAGATACTTGGGGCCCACCAGTGGAGTTGATTCTTGGCACCCATCAGTGGAGTTGATTCTTGGGGCCCACCAGTTGAGTTGATTCTTGGGACCCACTGGTGGAGATTATTCTTGAGGCCCACCCTACAGCTGCTGTATATGATTGCCCATGCTGCACCTGACTCTTAGGGCCACATGTATGAACCTGTTTAGGTCTAAAACTCACTTTTTGACCATAGTAACCTATGGGCAAAAGAGTGAGTTTTAGACCTAATCAGGTTCATACATGTGGCCATTAGTTTCTTCCTCGCTTTCTCTGCCTTTCTCCCTTTAAAGCAGCCCCAGGCCTGTCCCCTGCTTTCTCTGGATTAGTCCCAGCCTGTTTCTATTCTTATAGCGCATTAATAAAAGTCACCAGAAAGAATAGCAAAAGTTGAGATAGCTTTCAGTGCTGCATATCATGGTTTATTATCCGTCAAGTTTATCTTTGCTACATCTGCATAATATACTAGTATATCTCAAAAAAATTAGAGTATCATTGAAAATTAAATAGGTTCTCCAGTCTTTTTATTTGTTATAGGGCTCACAACTGTATTATATTAAACCTTGTTTTCATACTGTAATGAGTGTATACAATATCTGGGTTTTTCTGTTTGACTTAAAGGGGGTTGTCTCGCTATAAAGATTAGCTTTCAACATGTAGGGAACACTAAGGGGGACATGTCTGAAAACTGTCTTGGTCTAAGACTTTTCTCGTTACCCATAGCAGCCAATCAGTGTTCCCCTTTCATTTCATATAGAGCTCTGAAAAAATGAAAGGGGCGCTCTGATTGGTTGCTATGGGCAAAAAGAAAAGTTTTAGACCAAGACAGTTTTCAGACATGTTCCCCTAAATGAAAACGTTTTCCAAATATATTGCTTTGTTTATTTTTTTTGTTAAGGAGCTACAAGTGATTTTGTTACCTTCTCAGGTTCCCCAAGTGACCGACCTGTGTTCTCTTTATCCCCTGCTGTTTGTTCTATCTGATAGCAGGAAGTGAAGTCATCACACAGGTCAGTCACACAGGCAGTGTGAGAGCTTGTTTGTTATCTGATCTTTCAGACAAAAGATAGTAATCACTACTGTTTACTTTAGCTCCGCAGCTTCTCCTGTCCTGGTAGAAGGTAATTTAGCTAATCTAGACTAATAAACATAATAAACAGAGAGGTCTGAATAATAAACAGACAGCTTAACCAGGAAGTGACAGAGCAAAGCAGCATTATTTCCTTCATGCATCCTATGAAACTTTCAGATGAGACAACCCCTTTAAGTTATTGACATCAATTAACTTTTTGGTGATATTCTAATTTTGTGAGATGCACTAGTATCAAGGAGCCTGTCTGGTGTTAAGATTCCTTATGTTTATTTACTTGTGCCTAAATTACATGCAGCAGAAACGGGCCACACACCCCAGGTTATTTATAGTTTACTTATACTGTTCCCATTCGAGAGAAGCAAGAAGTAAACACTAGTAGTATAAAAATCATTAAAAAAGACAACCCATTTAATGTACATTCCCATTCCTTCGTTTCTTTCTGTGTCTTGAAATATCCTCTTAAAACCATGGCCCACAAATCTTTAATTGAATGATCCTCAATTGCTGCAGGTTATGTGGTTGCTGCAAGGAAAGGCGAGTGAGGACTGGGAATATTTCTTTAAATCTGCTGTCGTTGTGTAGCATATTGGGGCAAATGGACATCATAGAGGGATGCCCACTGCTCAAACCAACCTGTGTGTGCAGTGATTGAGAGTTCTTACCTGCCAGCTTCACTCCGGTGGACAGAGGCGTAACTTGAATTTCCTGGGCCCTTTTGCAAAGAATGAATCTGAGCCCCCAGTTACCTTGTGTCCTTATAAGACTGGTGTCTTCTTATGTGGCAGAAGGGCTTTTGGGACCCCTGAGACTGCTGGGCCTGGTAGCGGCTGCTACATCTGCACCCCCTATAGCCCCTGCCGGTGGACCAAGCTCATTCATGAACACCTTGGTTCCACATAAGAAGATACCAGATTAAAAATAGCTTATGGTAAGGGCCCTGTCACAAATTTCCCATTGAAGACCCCGGAGCTCCAAGCTATACTTCTATGGCACTCAGCTGATCATTGGACCGGCTACAGTTGTGTGATCTCAGAATGCTTGTGGGCACAATGTGTTAATCCGACTGCAATTTAGTGCGCTCAAATAATGTACAAATGATCCAATTTTAGATTTTTATCTACCAACTCTGTAATGTCTTATATGAAGAGGCCATAATGATAATCTTATGTGATTGCCTCTTCATGTTAATGCATCGAGCACGGCATTTAGAGAGTCCCTTCAGTAACTTTACTGATTTTCTTAGTGTTTTCCACAATACATTTTATTTTTGGAGTTCAGCCATGGAAGGAGATAATGTTTAATATGAATACTATGACTGAATGCACAGTTATTACTTTATTTAATGATGTCCACAGTGAAGGTTCCCGATGGGTTTCTGAGAATTTCCATATTGCTTTATTTTTCTTTTTTCCTTAGGAATAAAATGTGGGTCCCTGAATCATTCTGTTGCTGGAAAACACCCAAAATCAGGATTTCATTCATTCTTTCGTTTAACATAATTGTTGCAAAAGCTCTAAGCAGCTTTACTACATTGTAAAAAATGCCACAGTTTGTTGAACAGATATTGCAAATATTTAGGACAATGGCTTCCTCTATTCTCTGTCATCATTTAAATTACATTTTTTATACTGTAGAAAAATTATCTAACTACACGAGTCTGAAAAGAGAAAGGAACACAATGGAGCAGGAAGAATGTCCTCCTATTTCCTGAAATCCTGCAGCATTCTTCACTACAAGGCCCACATTCATTAGATAACGGGATATTAGCTATGCCAGCTTTTATTATTGCCACAATTATTATTTGTATTAGTATTTTAGGGGGTTTTATGTGTCTATTATAATGATGCCTTATTCTTAGAATAGGTCAATAATATCTGATTGATGCAGATCTGACTCCCTGCTAATGAGCCGCGTAAAGGGACTGTGACATAGCATTGCACTCATTGTTACACCTGGTACAGTGCTGTCTATATGATTGTAGATCGGCCCTGTAGCTCTGCCTAACACAGTGCTGAGTACATGGTTGTAGCTCTGCCTGGCACAATGGTGTCCATATGGCGGTAGCTCTGTCTGGTAGCTCTGCCTGGCACATTGCTGTCTACATGGTTGTAGCTCTGCCTGGCACAATGGTGTCCATATGGCTGTAGCTCTGTCTGGTAGCTCTGTCTGGCACAATGCTGTCTACATGGTTGTAGCTCTGTTTATCAGCTCTTCCTTGCAATGCTGTCTATTGATTGTGCTCTGCTACACACTGGTACATGATGTCCTATGTCTTGCATAGTTTGAGCTGTGTCTTTGCTTACCTGGCACAGCCCTGTCTATATGCCCCTGTAGCTGTGCTGGCACAATTGTGTCTCCTGTGGGACATCTAGTCTGGCACAATGGTGTCAATGGCTGTTAGCTCTGTTGGTAGCTCTGCTGGCACAATTGCTGCTACATGGTTAGTAGCTCCTGGCACATTGGGTCCATATGGCTGTTGTCGTTGTGCTCTGCCTGACAAGTGCTGTTTATAGATGTTGTAGCTTTCTTCCTGGAACCCTTGCTGTCTTTTATGTTGTAGCTGTGCCTGACACATTGCTGTCTAAAGAGCTGTAGCTTTCTGCCAATGTTCCATATGCTGTGCGTCTGTAGCTCTGTCTGGCACAATGCTGTCACATGGTTGTAGCTCTCTTCAGTTTTTGATAGTGCTGTCTGAGCACACTGCATGCTCCAACCATATGGTTGTAGCTGTGTCTTTTAGCTGTGCCTGGCACAGTGCTGTATATATGACTGTAGCTGTGCCTGGCACACTGGTGTCTACTTGGTTGTAGCTCTGTCTGGCACAATGTTGTCTACTTGATTGTAGCTCTGCCTGGCACAATGGTGTCCATATGGTGGTAGCTCTGTCTGGTAGCTCTGTCTGGCACAATGCTGTCTACATGGTTGTAGCTCTGCTTGGTTACCATTCCATAAAACAAAGTGGTTTGGATTTTTTTTTTAAAAAGGGCACCTTGGTGAGCTCATAATAGACCAACCATGTGGCCTCCAGAAGAAGCTGAACAAAGCCAACAAGTGCTACAGCATTTTCTTTGACCACTGCTGCTTTATTCTAGAAATTGATGAGGGTAACAGCAATCGGACTCCTACCATTTTGGCACTGATGGAATTGACTCGCAAATCCCTTACGCCAATGGATTGTTCTGTCAAAGATCCCTAAAGTTTGGAGCAAACAGTGTTCAGACTCTAATCTACGCCAAACAAAACTGCAATACCCAAACATATATATAAAACACAAAGATACATTTTATTGAAATATAAACATACATTAATCTAATAAAAGATGGTGCTGGAATACTGAAAGCACTGCAACAAGGAAAGTATCCCAATGTAACCAAAGACAAGTATAAAGTATCACAATATCAGTACAAATATTGGATACACAAAAAATTCAACCCTAAAGTATAATGAAAAAAGAATATGATCCATAATACCATAAATAATTAAACAACAGAAAAATAGAGATAAAGACCAAGTGGTGCCAGAAAAAAACAATGCGCGTTTTGCAAGGAAGTCCCTGACGAAACTTCAGTATGGTTATTATTACATTATTATTATTATTATTATTATTATTATTATTATTATTATTATTACTATATATTATTATATTTTATTATTATATTATTCAGTGTGGTTATTATTATAATATTATAAAATATTATATTATATTATTATAATATTATTATTATATTATTATTCAGTGTGGTTATTATTTCTTTCAGTGTGGTTATTATTAAAAATTTTTATTATTATTATTATTATTATTTTTTTTTTTATTATTATTATTATTATTATTATTTTTATTATATTATTATTCAGTGTGGTTATTATTATTTTATAATATTATAATATATTATATTTTATTATATATTATTATATCATTATAGTATTATTCAGTGTGGTTATTATTTCTTTCAGTGTGGTTTTTAGTCCCGTTAGTTTTTGTAGTGTTCCGACTCAAATTACAACCTTTCAATCTGGAATATTTTGCTTGTCCCCGATTGAATGATGATTTCTTTCCACGTCCTGAAGAAAAAATACATAAATGCAGCACCCCTTGAAGAAGCCAGGAACAAGGAATGGAGATTGCACTGGAATATGCAGGTTTCTTTCCTAGAGCTGAAGAGCTTTATTGTGATACAGTGAAGAGGATTGAACAGAGTTTCTGGTTAGGAGCTGAGAGCAGGTGTCATATAGTGATTCAAGAAGATGGGAAACTCCTGGATTGTAGAAAAAGGAATAGTCACAGAGATACTGCATGAGAAAGGAAGATGGAGGCATTTCAGTCATAGATAATCACTTGGGGACATGAGCGCTGCAGCCAGGACACCATCAGCTGGAGCTTAGATACAAATATTCACAGTAATCATAATGGTATAGTGCAAAATTCACAACTCTATGGAAGGACACCAACTACTCACAACCTACAAATTGCAAAAGAAAGTCAGGATTTTTTTTTTGTTCCCTTGAGAAGAATTCATATTTGGCAAACCTAAGGTGTTACGTATTAAAACTGTATAGTAGTAATGCTAGGTCTACACAGCAATTTGAACATGCCGGCCAAAATCCGACGGCACTTTCACTTTGCTAGAACGCGCCATGCTGCCGTCTTTGGTTTTTGCGCAAAAAAAGTCAGATTTCAGATTCCCCGAGGCCCAGTTCATACAACATGTTCTATATTTCGCTGGATGGCTTTAGATTTTGAAAACCCTCAGTAAAAAATCGGATTTTCAGCAAAAATACTGAATCCGCTGAAAAAAACGTCCAAAAACCAGTGCTGTGTAGACATAGCCTAAGACTGTCTATGTTGTCTATAGCAGCCAATCAGAGCCCATAGTCATCAATCAGAGCCCATAGTAACCAATCAGAGCTCATAGCGACCAATCTGAGCCCATAGCAACCAATCAGAGCCCATAGTAACCAATCAGAGTACATGGCAACCAATCAGAGTCCATAGCAACCAATCAGAGCCCATACCAACCAATCCGAGCCCATAGCAGCCAATCAGAGCCCATAGCAACCAATCAGAGCCCTCAACAACCAATCAGACCCCTACGCAACCAATCAGAGCTCAGCTTTAATTTCTTAAACAGCTTCGGAAAAATAAAAGCTGAGCTCTGATTGGTTACTATGAGCTCTGATTGGTTACTATGAGATCTGATTGGCTGCTATGGGCTCTGATTGGTTACTATGGGCTCTGATTGGTTGCTATGGGCTCTGAATTTTTGCTATGGGCTCTGAATTTTTGCTGTGGGCAACAAAGACGGTCTTATTTCTAGACAGTTTTCATACATAAGGCCCTGGTCTCCACCATTGCAAGGTCCATTGAGTTCCTGAAAACATAAGAGAACAGGGCTGTACATGAGTAGTGCAATGACATAGATGATTTCAAATACAACTGTGATATCGGCAATATATTACAATGTAATGTCATACAGGGGTAAAATTGTAATACAAGTAGAAATAGTCACACAATTCAAAGGGTAAACCTAAATCTTCTACAAGGTGATACATCTTTATCTTGGATAGGAGAGTTTTGGGTTTTAGAACCCATTTGGTTCATTAAACCATCCTTAATTTAACCCAGGACATCATCTATCTGTCATTTATAAAAAAAAAAAAAAGAAAAGCCTCAGCTCAGTCTTGTCTCTAGCTGTAAGGTAATTAGATACATCATAAGCCCTCCCCCACTGTTATGTTTCCTTATGGAACCAGGCCCCTTTATGAAGCTCCTCAGCCTCCAGTCATCTGAGCAATTGAAATGGAAACTGCTACTTCAACAGGACTGATTTTATTATGGGCTGTGGGACGAGTATCACGGACTCATTTCTCCTTTTCTATGCCTGATATTGTTTATTCCTTGGTCGAGTGTTCATTTTGGGGGCCCCAGGACTTCTGAAACATCAAGTCTCCTTTCGGACCATTTTCTGTGTCAGAAAGTAGGACATGGTGCTTAGTATAGAGAGTAATGCTTAGTCTGCACATTTATTCAGATGCATAGACACTTTTATCTGAAATTAGTTGTCTCTGCTCCAAAGCTGAAAATGCAACTCTTTATGTATAGACATTTATTTTACAAATTTAAAATGGTTTACAGGTTATAACTTCTATTATATAATTGGTTATCCCACTGTCTATTTACTTATTTATAACATATCTATCTATCTATCTATCTATCTATCTATCTATCTATCTATCTATCTATCTATCTCATATGTATCTATCTCATATCTATCTCTCGATCTATCTGTCTGTCTATCTATCTATATATATTATATATAATATATATATATATAATTATATTATTATTATATATATATCTACCTGTCTTTCTGTCTGACCGTCCGTCTAGTTATCTATCTGTTATGAATGGGTTAAAGGGATTTTGCCATCTTGTAAAATCCTGAGGCCAGCTTGTAGCTCACTATGAGCTGGCCTCAGATAATGGAGAAATGCCTAGGCTTAAACAGGTTTTCACCATTCATTTCTGTGGGAGACCTCAATGTAGCTGAGCAAGTGTGCTATAGTCGGAAATATTCGAAACCCCCATAGACATAAGGTGCACAAGAGTGGCCATCTCCCCGTTCTTAGGATTTTACGAGAGAGCAAGACCCTTATGATGTCCCTTCCCTAGGTTACTCCTATGTTATGACAACCAGAAGTAATATTAGGAGTCATGCACAACATCTGACTTCACCTCCAACATCACTTCTGCTCTATCCAACATAGGGATAACCTAGCGAAAACGGAAAACATGTCATGATGACCTGGAGTGATGGTAAATTAATTCCTAAACTCTCCTAGAGACTCTAATTGTAAATTAGGTTTAGGGTTATAGATACAGTTATCATTAGGGACAGGGTTAGAGAAAAAAGTGGGTTTTGGATGTCCTGATAACCTAGAGAAACCAGAAGTGCTGTCCAACAGTCTAGAAAGAAGTGACACTGGGGCAAGAGCAGGGGCGTAGATACAGGGGGTACAGCGGTAGCAGACCGGGACCTGCAGCCTAAGGGGTCCAAAAAGCCCTTATGCCATATAAGAAAACACCAGTATTGTAAATGGTGCATGGTAACTGGGGGGGGGGGGGGGCGTGTCCTATTTCACCTTTTGCACTAGGGCACAAGAACCTCGTTACGCCTCTGGGCAAGAAAGACGTGAGACCTGGAGCGATGCTGAAATGTAGGTTAATCCCTAAAACACCATAGAAACCTGAACGCTTACAGTTAAGGTTAGTGGTTGGGTATGTTCACACGGCGTAATTTCGGCGCGCATTTCACCGCGTATTTGTGCTTAATACAAGCGAGATGCGCGACAAAATTACGGTCATCCATTATGCCTCTCCCTGCAAGTACAATACGATCGTATTGTGCACGCGGGGAGATAAGCGACATGTCATTTATTCGCGGGGAATACGCGCCGCGAGTAATGAATGTCAATGGGGCCGGTGGGCTGCCAGCTCCCTCGCGCCGCGGGAGTACGCGTGTATTAGCGCAAGCTCCCGAAAGACACAATGTACTGTCGCACGTACTGTCCGCGTCGCAAGACATCATATGAACCGACCCTTAGGGATAGCGAAAGAATTTGGGTTTGAGATCTCCCAAATCTGAATTTTTTGACGAGTTTGTTCAAACCAGTATCGAATTAAACAGGGACCAGTACTGTACTAAACAGGTGCCTACCTAAAGCATCAGTATTAATAGGGCTTATGGACAGGGCCCACCCTGAGAAAGCAAAGGATGTTACCTGACATCACTGCTTCCACTTTAAAGTACATTATGCATAGAACACGTTACCTGGAATGATCTTTTAATTAGATTCCAAGCTGTTGGAGGCAGTGATTAGCTCACATCACCGCGCTGCGGGTGGACTCATATCTCCAAATTCTGGAATAGACTGCACTTTCATGAACTCGCCAAGCATCCATAAGCGACGTGGCATTGCTGGAGGCGTCGTGTTCTCTTGGTGTCATATTTGTAATCCATTTGATAGCATTATGCCATTTGTCTGATCCTAAACAATAATTAGGGATATTTTATTTACATATTATTAAAATTTAGGTTTAAAGAAAAAGCTCCAGCGGATCTGATGCATCCTTGTCGGACTGAAGCTTTTTGTTCGGCAGGATCTGTGATCTCGCAATCCCTGTGACGGAGAACACACATTTATTTGCATTATCAAGCTGTGTGTTTGTAATACTCGGGTCTTTGTTGAATATTGCTCTTTAAATGTGGTCGTGTCTGAAGCGTTTGAAGCTTAGAGCGGCACAGAAATTCCAGTTTTTTGTATAATGTCTAAGCACATAATAGATATCAGTGACAGTATAATAGAGATAGCGAGAAGGGCTTTATGGTTGGTGAATAAGTTAGTCTAATTTTAGCCCAATTTAAATCTGTTACAATGAAAAATGTATTAAAAGTGGCATATATGTAGCACGTCAGTAACGTACATGGGATGGTGTCCTGTCTGCTGTAAATTAGAAGAACAGTAGGAGCCGCTGAGGAGCTACATGTCCATATAAAACACAGACATTGATACAGGTCACATATCTCAATTGTGGCGCCAGATATTCTAAGAATTCATAGGAGGGGCTCATTATTCATTATAATAAACCATTTAGCTGATGCAGAAGCTCTTTTTTTAAAGAGTAAGATGGAGATTCTTAAATAAATATGTAAACATTAGACCCCACTTTACACAGATACCAGACCAGACCTGTGTATAGAGATCTCAGACCAGACTCCCCATTTATTCAGACTCCACACCAGACTTCATCTGTATACAGGCCACAGAACAGAACCCCTGTATACAGACCCCTGACTAGCCCCCTATCTATATAGAGTACAGCGTAGACCCCTTATCTATACAAACTCCAGACCTTACCTATGTACAGGCCACAGAACCCCCAGAACTTCTGTATACAAACCTCTGATCAGACCCCTCATATATACAGAGTCCAGACCAAATCCACCTGTATACAGGCAACTGAAAAGAGCCTCTGTATACAGACCCCTGACTAGACCCCCTTTGTAAAGACTAGAGTAGATTCCTCATCTATACAGAATCTAGACCAGACCCCAATCTATACTGACTTCAGACCTCAGCTGTATACAGGCTACAGAACAGAACCCCTATATACAGATCCCTGTCCAGACCCCAATCTATACAGATTAAAGAGTAGCACCATCAGCACTAAAAGACTCTTTCAGACCCAGACTAACCACTGTAGAAGACTCTGATCAGACCACCATCTATACTGACTCCAGACCAAACTCCCACCTGTATACAGACCACAGAACCCCCCAAAACCCACTGTATACAAACCTCTGATTACACCCCTCATATATAGAGACTCCAGACCAAATCCACCTGTATACAGACCACAGAACCCCCAGAACCTCTGTATACAAACCTCTGATCAGATCCCTCATATACAGAGTCCAGTCTAGACCTTACCTGTATACAGACCACAGAACAGAACCCCTGTATACAGACTCCTGACCAGACCCCTTCTATAAAGACTACACAGTAGACCCTTCATCTATACAGACTCCAGAACAGACCTCACCTGTATACAGGCCACAGAACAGAACCTCTGTATACAGACCGCTGACTATACCCCCATTTATACAGACTACAGAGTAGACCCTCATTCATACAGACTCCAGACCTCACCTGTATACGAGCCACAGAACCCCTGTATGCAGGCCTCTGATAAGACCCCTCATATACATAGACCCCATATATACACCCAGAAAACTCTCCATATGTGAAGGATATACATAATGAATGAGTATGGATCATAGATCACAATGTTTCAGCAATTTTAGCCTTTGTCACGGGATATCTGTGGATTAGAGTATGCCAGCACTGCTCAACAGAGAGGTGTGCTCAGGAGTTGGATGGTCTTTTGGATGTGATACTTCCACATTTGTATAATAAACTTCATCATTTTTGTTACTATTGTGGATTTCAATACTTGCATTGTTTGGACTACTGTCCTTCCATGCGCACCCATACTATAAAAGATGTGCACTACCAATTTTTTTTTGTTACCAACCTCTGTACTGGCACCAAAAAAGAACTCCAATGCACTGACTGGATCTCCATCTAATCAGACTGCAGACAACACCTCACCTGGATGCAGGCCACAGAACAAAACTCTTATATAGAGACCCTTGACCAGAACCCCATTGATACAGAAAACAGATACAAACCCTTGGAGAGACTCCCATGTATATAGAGTACAGAGCAGACCCCTTGTCTACAGACCCCAGACAGGACGTCATCTATATACAGGCCGCAGAACCCCCCCCCCCCATCTACTATACAAAGTACACAAAGAGTAGAATACCTCTACAAATACACATACCAATAGAAGCAGGGGCAATGTAGGCAATGTGGAGGTGTTTACATTTCAGCACTCTCAGCATAGTTGTAGCTTGGTATGGGCTGGGATTTGTCTTTACTAAAAGGACCTTATAATGAGGACACTAAAGGGGAATGAACTATAACAGTCACTTCCAACACTATTTGCTGTTAAAGGGGCTACTTTGGGACTATTGAAAAATGTGCCTTATACACGGCACTGGGGGCAGATGGTCTATCTTTCCGATACTCTATCCAAATATTTGGTGGGGCAAGTTTGATGCCACATAGCTAAGGCCACAGTTTCTCCAGGGTGGAGGGAAGTGAGCATCACAAATAAGCTGGGATAAAGTGGCTCACAGCCCACAGTCATGTGTTTGATTGTCTTAAAGGGGTTGTCTCACTACAATGATTGCTTTTTATGTCAAAGGTCTTGCAAAAACAAGTCACTTTACAATATATGTCCATTAACATTGTTCTACCTATTCCTAGATATCCCCTCGCGTATGGACTGCATCAGCTTCACACATCGCTATAGCTACAGTCCTGTTTACTCTCTCCTGATCGGCTGCCAGCACTGGTCGCTATAGCTACAGACCTGGCTTCTACTGCAGCATAGTAGAAGCCAGTAAACACACCCCTGAATTCAAAATGAAACCAAGAAAACAGGACTGAGGTAAGATGAATCGATGTAGTGAGACAACCCCCTTAAGGGTATGTTCACATGACACATTGCAGGCGTATAGCAGCGTGTACTGGCCAGTGCGTACTTCTGAAGTGCTCCCACTGACACTCACTTTCATGTCACTTCTTTCTCCCAACACGTATCGCGTGCCGGGGAAAACAGCAGGTATTAATAGTTCTCAATGAGAGCTGTGAATTACGTTGTTTGCGGGGTATACTTTGGATGTATTGCAGCACAATTATGCGCCAAATTACGCCCCGTAAGTATGCCGTGTGAACATACCCTAATAGTCTCTGTGACCTACCATGTTGTAGGCTTTCCATTTGGGCCCTGTGCCTTCAGGTTACACCTCTGCTCTTCAAGATTGGTAGTGGCACCATGGAAGAGCGAGAGCTTTTGAAGGACGTCAGCTGATCCATGATGGTAGGAGATCCTGATTAGAAAGGCTGGAAGTAACTGGAAGGGAAGGGCATTTTCATTTTGTTATTGAACGCAGATTATATCATTTGGTAGAATAAAATCTCCTGGTTTTAGAACGTCTCAGACATGAGACAGGGATTTAGAAACTGCTTTGTTTATCACTCAATGCCCCATGGTGTCACATCTCGTTTGCAGGGTGGACTCGATGTACTGTTCTCATATCATAACCAGGAGAAAATAAGGTAAAACACAAGTCTGACATTTTAGATTAAAGAAATTGCATTGAGGCGTTTATGAAGCCCATTCAGCCCAGGAGAGGTTAAACTTATTATTAGGAGAGAGTTCATCTCTCTTGAATAGAGCAATCTGTTCTCAGCCTTTTCATGTGATTACTCAGTAGCCCAGATGCCAAACTTCCAACAAGAAATCTAAAAGCGAAAAACATGTTCCTAGGAGTCCGTTGTACTTTTCAGACATTTACCAGCATAGGCTTTCGGGGGGGGTCTTTAACAGTGTGTATGAGGGAGGATTTTTGACATATACTTCTAACCAATACCTCCCATGAATCTGTATAATGACATTTATGATACAGTGGTATTCATTGCCCTTTGGCTCCAAATGTAAAAAAAAAAATATTATGGTGCAGTAACATGCATAGTTTTTTAAAGGATATCTTTGTATGGAAGAACAGAAGACTGTGCTTTTCTAATGTAGTAAAATATATCATGACAGTTACCAGCTCAATATAGGCCAAAAGGACAATAAGGGCCTATGGATATATGTGACAATGAACTGGGAACGCACATACAGCAAACACACAATGCAATGCAACGCACATTGTAAAATCAGCATTATGTATAAAATATGAGCCACAAAATTATGCAAATTGGAAGTTCTTGGCAGTATGGTACCCTACTTTGCTGCACTATGGCCTCCTTTGTGTCCTGATCTGCTGCCTCCAAATAAACCCTCAGCCAATTGTAGTCTCAAGTCCTCTAGGATCCTGACACCTACATCTGCTCAGCTCCCATCTTATACATTCATTTGTATAGCACTGTTATATTCCACAGTGTTGTACAGAGGTTGTTATAATTCTCATCGCTCCCTTTCCCCATTGGGGCTCACAGTATAAATTTCAGATTAATCTATTTGTATGTTTTTGGAGTGGTGGAGAAAACCAGAGGACACCCACACAAACACTGGATGACATACAAACTCCTTATACATGTCCTTGGCAGGATTTAAAGCCAGAACCGCAGTGCTGCAAGGTTACCACTGACCAACCAGTCATCTCTGTGATGACTTTAAGCCTTCCACCCCCAAATCTCTTAGGCTTTCGTCTCTTTCTCCTCCTCAGCTCTGTCCTCTATTTCCTTTGCTTCTGCATTCTGTGCTAACCAGGGATTAGTGAGTAATCCAAAGGCATTTTAGTTTTGGAATTCTGCTCCTGCTCTAGTGATGAGAACCCTTTCCAGGGCCCACATTATCAACCCTCCTTCTGAAACTGATCCCTCTGTCCTTCAGCTGCGGCATAGAAGGTAACATCCACTTTATAAAAAATAAATTCTGCCCATATTAGAATCTGCCTGGGGCAAATATTTGGTGGTATTGACTCAACAAATCTGAAGCTATCAGCAAGTGTGCCCTAGTAGCAACAAACCTCTCTAAACCTTGGCTTTAAACAATAGTGAGGAATGGTGATAGCAGGGATTACCTGCAAGAGGATATGCCTTGATTTTGTACCAATAGAAAAAGAAATCATAAAGGTAGCCCAATTCCCGATGCTTCAACTGGGATTTTCCCAATCAAAACTATGCTAGGCCACATCCACATCTGAACTGGAGGTTCCATTTGGAGCCTATGTGAAAGAGATGGACCTGGATCCGTTTCACGTCAGAACCAACAGTGCTCGATGGAGCATACTCTACTATTTTTTCCATTATTTTTGATAGAATCTGTGACACAGATATAAGCCAGGCCTTAGCAAAGGAAAGTAAAGACAAAGTCATTGCAAAATTGACCATCACAAGGCATGGAAAGTGAGGTATGCAGGACTACAATTTTCCTCCAACCCTACCACCATTCTTGGGTAGTGGAGTGGAATAGTATTACAAAATCACAGAAAAATGGGACATTATTTAATTAAAAACACAGACACAGGGCCATACCCACAGCTCAGTGGATGGCAATGAACTATTCCCAGTAGGAATCAATATACAGTAAGTCCCAGTGCTACCTGGGAGAAATTTTGTAGGTACAGCTCACTAATGAACCATTGTGTGAGCAACTGTACACTGTGCTAAATATCTCCCAGGTAGCACTGGGGCTTATATTGCCTACTACTAGAGATCTTTCCTTTCTTAGCCACTCATTGTCTACCACTCAGCCAAGCCAGCATCGCTCTGCTCTGTACTGACAAGGAGCAAAACCCTGAAACGGCTGTATACAGATGGGTGATGCTGGCTTAGCTAAATATCGGTTTTTGCTTTCCAAAAACCCAGAGGGTCAAAAGCAAATTGAGGATTTGTTACATCCAACAGAGGGCGCATTCCCATAATGCCTTGTGATATGCAGATGCTTCGAGGAGTGCAAAAAGGCAATTTCGAATCTCCACACGCCTATATAGGCGCTCTCCCTAAGGAGAGATCTTCCCTTTCTGAGGAAATAATCAGGGCATTCATGAAACAAGGACCAATCCCAATTCAACTAACTTAGTTAACTAGTGTTGCTGAAATCAGTCCCTGTACAATTTGACACTAGTTTCACTGACTTTGTGAAAAACTTTTACTAGCCGAACCCCAATTTTTTCCTTTGACTCTAACTTTAAACCTAGCCTCAATCCTGACTGTAACACTTACCCTAAATTGGGGTTAGGGTTACATTTCTAACTGGTTTGCAATGATTCATTTACCAGTTCCCACCACGTCTGAATCTCATCCTTTTGTCCCATGGTACTCCTGCTCTGTACTGACGAGGGGCAAAACCCTGAAATGGCTTTATACAGATGGGTGATGCTGGCTTGGCTAAATATCCCTTTTTGCTTTCCAAAGACCATATGGGTCAAAAGCAAATTGAGGATTTGTTACATCCAACAGAGGGCCCTAGAGCTTCTCAGCTCCTTTCCCATAATGCCTTGTGATATTGCCTCCTACTAGGAATAGATATATATATATATATTAATATATATATATATATATATATATTTATATATATATATATTTTATATTATATTTTATATATTTATTATTATATATTATATATATATTATTTTTACAATAACAGTGGCACACTATAAACTAAAGGCAATATCAAAGGGGACATGGAATTTTGAAAAAAGCATTTCTGCTTATCTGGATATATGAAAGTTTTTTGAGATTCTCAGTTACAATTTTGATCAAAACTGTTTAAGCCACCTCCGAATTAAAACGGGATCTCAAGGAGGTGGTCCTACACTATTGATTCCTACACTATTGATACCTCTTTTTTGAGTCCTATTCAGACCTCCACAATCCAGGGAATCAAGGAACCAGCTTACAAGTTACACTGCACTGATTAAAAAGCCATGTCAACTAGGAATAGTTCATTGTCCAGTATGGCATAGCATTATCCAAAATCATGCGGGAGGAGGCATTTTTGATATACAGTACTCCTACTTCTCTCTTTAGACTTTGCAACTGATATGCAGCTACTCTACATATTAGGGCTAGGGACTTCTGGGTAGGGTCAGTCAAATCCCTGAATAAAAAGTTTCCAAAAATCTCCACAAACCATATCGTTAGTTCACAGCTGTGTGAAAGGGTCTGGAAAACATGCTCAACTAAAAAATAGTCCTCCTCGGGAGGTCAGACCTTCTCCTTTCCCTTGTATCGTTTCTTTTTGATCATTTCCTTGGCATAGACATTTTGTTTCTGGTTTAACATTTCTCCTATTGACCCTTTTGCTCGTGTCACTGTAGCATGTCTAGTCTAGTGAAGGGAACAAGTCATCCTGATTTATGAGAAATCTCTTCTGCAGCCACAATGCAATGTAAAATGAGAAGGCATACAGGGCTAAGTATATTCTTCAATGGCATTATTAGCGCCAAGGTGACTTGTTCATAGACCCGGGGAATCTTCAGTTATTATAACAGGCTGAGATGAATGTTTCTCTCAAACGTTGACAAGACATCGAGTCCAAAACGTCCTCATTTTTCAAAAGCTGCATCTGCCTTTGAAAACATAAATACGCAGATTGATCTAATATATGTCAGTAAAAGGCTGATAGATTCCGTATTTCCATTATGGGTTGTAATATATGTGTTGGGAAGTTATCTAACAAATGGGAACTTTAATAGTCTATAGTATTTCATTTCATCCGAATGCCGGAGAGATTACCATATTACACCTTTCAAGTGTAGTGAGGCATGAGTGTTACGTTGTTATTAATGCTTGCTCGAGCTGACTTGGCATTTTATTACCTACAATAACCCGATCCGCTATATTATAGAAAGAACCTTTAGATAACAGATTATGTCTGTTGTCTTCTTAAAAAATTTCTAGGTGCAGAATTATAGTGTTTTGGAAATCATTTTGTTGAAAGTGATTTTTTTTATCTTTAAAAAAAAGCTCTATTTTTTTTAGATCAGGTTTTAACCCCTTGACGATATTTGATGTACATGGTTTTATAGCACTGGATAGCAGATTAGCTTCATATTCAAAGGTCTGCTAACTACTCTGACTTGAGAGCAGGAAATGTTTATCTAAAGTCCAGAGAAGCTTCAGAGCTAAAGTAAACAAAATTAGTCTCCTTTGTTTGTTAGATTTGATAACACTCCAGTTTTCAAGCTACCTGCAGTTCTGTGTGCCGACTTGTGTGATGACATCATTACTGCTATCAGATTAGACTAACTGAAGTGCAGAGCATCTTGAAAAACCTGAGTGCACTTGAAGCTGTCAAAATCCCTTTTATCTCCGCAACATAGAAAAATAAACAAAGCTATATATTTTTTAAGACCTTTTTCATGTTTACCAGTCCATAGGGTTTTCAGAGAAAAAGAGCTTTGGAAAGAAAAGTAGCAATACATGTATCAGTCAACGACAAAATGCATCATGAACCTCTGCAATCCCCCTATCATCCACAAGAGAAGGAAAGTTAGATCGTTATGTCTGTTGTCTTCTTTAAAAATTTCTAGGTGCAGAGTTATAGTGTTTTGGAAATCATTTTGTTGAAAGTGATTTTTTTTATTATTAAAAAAAAGCTTTATTTTTTTAGATCAGGTTTTTAAACCCTTTAAGATATTTGATGTACAGGTAAGTGATAATGTGAAGAAAGATGTATGGAAACTGCTCAGGAGCTCAATACACAGAGGGTGTTGGTTTCAAATTCCAACTGGGACCTGACTAGAACATCCAAAATCTGGGATAACTTTGATCTTGTTTAACCACTTAAATCTCATGGTTAGCATGACTTCTACAAGAGGAGAACGCATCCTTCTGTCACCTAATCCAGTGCTATCTTAAAGGAGGTTTATCATCAGGCTGTTTCATATACAAACTCTTTATACATGTTGTCCTCGGCAGGATTTGAACCTGCTTTAGGCTTCCACTCCCTGTTCAGGCTGTGGGTGGTTCTACAGCTTCAGGTTCCCACTTCCTGTTCAAGCTGTGGGTGGTTCTACAGCTTCAGGCTTCCACTTCCTGTTCAGCTTGTCATTATTTCTACAGCTGCAGGCTCTCACTTCCTGTTCAGGATGCGGGCAGTTCTACAGCCTCAGGCCCCCTCTTCTTGTTCCGGATAAGGGTAGTTCTACACTTTCAGGCTTTCACTAACTATTCAGGTTATGGGTGGTTCTACATCTGCAGGCTTCCACTTCCTGTTCAGATTGTGGGTGGTTCTACAGTTTCAGGCTCCCACTTCCTGTTCAGGCTATGGTTGGTTCTACAGCGTCAGGCTCCCACTTCCTGTTTAGCCTGTGGGTGGTTCTACTGCTTCAGGTCACCACTTCATATTCAGAATGTAGGTGGCTCTATAGCTTCAGGCTCCCACTCCCTGCTCAGACTGTGGGTGATTCTACAGCTTCAGGCTCCTACTTCCTGTTTAGGCTGTGGAAGTTTCTACAGTAATGACTGACATTTCAGCTCTGCTGTTCCCAGCTGAACCTGATAGGGGAACATTCATAATGGAAGGGTTTTAAATGATGGCAGGAAGCTACATAGCTCTAAAGGGATAAAATGTGTCAGTAACAAAGATAAAAGAGCTCCTTTGTTGCTGATAGGACACAGCAGAGAGTGATGTTACCAATCCTGGCTACTGCTACAGCAAAGAGAGATGGTTGGTAGCCTAGGAAAGCTTGTTTACACAAGCAGGAGGTAAGAACTGCTCTAGCGCTGAAAAAAGCAAAATCAGAAAAGCAATGTATTTGGTTGGTGATTTATTTACCTTTTCCTACATGTTTAAATACATGTTTAAAGCTAATCAATGTGGTTAGAATACTCCTTAAATGCATTGGCACACTGCTGAATAGTTCAGGAGCCAAAAGGGTACATAGCCCCCATGATAAACTATGTCCAAACTATGTCCAAACCAGAATATTTTACTGATAATTTATATTTTTATTCCTGTGAGTCGTTCTGTAGGCACAGCCCAGTGCACTACCTTGCCTTAGGCTTATAATACTGTTAAGACAGCCCTGACCCAGTTGCTTCCCCCCCTATGACAAGATAAAGCATTGAAAACTGATTGTCGTGATACCAGGGTACTAATGAAAGACCCCAGGCCTGCCGTCTTACTGCAGTTATTACACCCTGACTGAGACTGGGTGTAAAAGGTGAAAAATATGGAGACATAAGCAGCTGGATTCTGAAACTACAGTGGAGAAAAAAAAGTATTTAGTCAGCCACCAATTGTGCAAGTTCTCCCAGTTTAAAAGGTGAGAGTGGCCTGAAATTCACATCATAGGTCGACCTCAACCATGAGAGACAAAATGAGAGAAAAAAATCCAGAAAATCACATTGTTTGATTTGGAAATAATTTATTTGCAAATTATGATGGGAAATAAGTATTTGGTCAATAACAAAAGTTCATCTCAATACTTTGTTATATATCCGTTGTTTGGGGCTCTTGCTGGGTAACACGGACTTTGAACTCCCTCCAAAGGTTTTCTATGGGGTTGAGATCTGGAGACTGGTTTAGCCACTCCAGGACCTTGAAATACTTCTTATGAAGCCACTCCTTCGTTGCCGTGGCAGTGTGCTTGGGATCATTGTCATGCTGAAAGCCACGTTTCATCTTCAATGTCCTTGCTGATGGAAGGAGGTTTGCACTCAAAATATCCCGATACATGGCTCCATTCATTCTTTCATGTGCATGGATCAGTCGTCCTGGTCCCTTTGCAGAGAAGCAGCCCCAAAGCATGATGTTGCCACCCCCCATGCTTCACAGTAGGTATGGTGATCTTTAGATGCAACTCAGAATTCTCCCTCCTCCAAACACATTGTGTTCCTACCAAACAGTTCTACTTTGGTTTCATCTGACCATATGACATTCTCCCATTACCCTTCTGGATCATCCAAATGCTCTCTAGCAAACTTCAGATGGGCCCGGACATGTACTGGCTTAAGTAGGGGGATATGTCTGGCAGGCACTGCAGGAATCCCTGGCGGCGTAGTGTGTTACTGATGGTAGCCTTTGCTATGTTGGTACCAGCTCTCTGCAGCTCATTCACTAGGTCCCTCGTGTGGTTCTGGGATTTTTGCTCAGGCAGCCTCACACAGCTCAGAGGGAAGTGAGCACAAAGAGTGCAGCCCAGCCTATCACAGCACAGGGGGCATGTACCGACAGGGCTGAACTAAATATCAGGCAGCCAATCACAGAAAAGGGGATGTGACCCGACACCAGACTGCTGAAAAGCTCTGGACACACACAGATTAGGTAAGAGCAGCTATACTAAATGATTTAGGTAATACAAACCATTTGCAAAAGTGCTTATTTTTACTGTACTCATCATTACAGATGTGATGTTTGTAGCGAGAAAACCCCTTTAACTTACCACTCCATGGCACTTCTGGACCGGACCAACATCACTTCAGGTCCAACTTTGCATTAAGGATACACTAATATAACCTCAGGGAGAAAGTGACGCTGGAACAAGATCATGACAGGACTGGAAGTTAACCCTTATAAACTAGAAAAAAAAAAAAAACACTAACCTTAACTTTTGGGTTAGGGTTATGATTAATTTTTTTTTTGCCAGTTGGCAAAATCCCTATTCAGACTAGCTCATAGCTTTTTATGAGCTGGCTTCAGAGCATGGGAAAAGGGTCGTGCTTGTGCAGTTCTCCCTGTTCTTTTCTATGGAAGTTACTAGTAGATCTGAGCGAGTGTACTCCCTATATCCAGAACTCCCATAGACATGAACGGGGGAGTGCCGTGCAAGTGTGGCCTTTCTGTTCTCTGAGGCCGGTTCACAGTGAGCGATGACCTGGCCACAGAAGGGATTGTGCAAAGTTAAAAAAAAAAATCCTTAGACTAGGGTTTGGGTTATAGTAAAAAACAATTGGTTTCATTCCAAACCTAAAGTTTTTCTCAAATTCAGTTTAACCATTGCAAACAGAACAGGGATAGGTCTGAGCTACACTAATGGGCAATGAGTCCGGTCCCTTTCTCAAGTGTCTATCGATTTGGAAATTGTTGATTGACACAGAAATATACTGACCCGTGCTGCGTTAACAGCTTCTTTTGGTAGAAGAGGAATTTATGCAAATGTTACATTTAAAGGCCCATTTGCCTTAGTTTTGTAGTTTTCCCAGCAATAACTGTGATAGGGATTGTTCCACTTTTAGTAGATTACTTTACATGTGGAATTTTCTATAAGTATTATTTGAGCACTATATAATAGTATTTAAAGGGGTTTTGCCAAGATGTGAGTTCCTCACCTAAAAGGCTGATACTCCCCTCTTGAGGCTTGAAAAAGGGGCGTTGTGTTTCTGTGTTTAAAAAATCAAGTACCTTCTCTGTGATGTCCTCACTCCACCTCCCATGCACGTTCCTGATACTCAGTCTCTGTAGTTGAGCAAACATTGTTTTGCTAATCCACAGAGGAGAACTGTATTGTGCACAAGCTATATGTGTTTTATTTCTCCCTCTCAGGAGAGAAGATAAGCTCAGCAGGCAGCCTTATTTCATTCCTTCATGGAGGAACAGCTGCAGGGAGAGGTGGATGGGGGCTGAGCAGGGAACAGGGAGCGTCTTCATGTTTACTCAGATAATTACATTACAACCAGTGGATTCTCTATACAAAAGACACAAGATCTTTCTCCCTAGTCCCTTCAAAGCACATTCATGTTCCCTTCCATCAGATAAGAAGTGCAAACAGCAAAGCGCAGCCAGATCAGCTCCTGTCAGCTCCTGGTTGTGTCTAATGTAAACTGTCAGGAAATCAAGGGCATGCAATGAAGGCTGTAGCTCTCAGAGGCTTCACTTTTTTTGATGACATATATTTAGAAAAGTGATTAAATACCAATTTTGGAGGATCTCACGTCAACATTAGATCGTGGCAAAACCCCTTTAATTAGACATTGTGTGGCAATGTTACTTAGGCATTGGATAGTATATTACTATTTCAGTTTATGGTGGTGGCGCAGTATGGTATTGTTATTTAGGCAATTGTTTAGAAGTGTTATTTCGCTAATGTTTGGAACTAATATTTAGGCATTGAACATTTTAATGCTGCTCTTCGTTCCCAGGATGAGTGGGGCAAAAGCGTTCGAATGCCTTTTGACTTATGTTGTTGGTTACTATAAAATATTTTATTTTTATCCATTAAACTACATTGCAGAACATAAAAAACAAAAAAAGATATGTACGAAAACTGGGTCAGAGGAAACACGAAGCACTGGCCCTTGATGGCCAATCCAATTGCTATTAATAAATATCCGTTTAAAATATACCCTTTCTGTTTAGATAATCCTAAAATTGTGGTATGAACACTTTTTCTTGCCTTTGCCTTCATCACTTGGATGTGTTTAGCTGTAAATGCATTTTCCCGGTTGTACTTACTTAGGCGGAGATCTATGGGGGTGGTAAGAAAGTGATTTGCCTCATCATTTTATGGAATAATCTGTATTTTAATTGAGGTTTGTATACATTGTGCACCTCTAAAAATACAATAGCCCAGATATTGAGATTATTCTATTGAAAATACGACAATATGTCTTGGTAAAAGTAGAACTAGAGCCCAATCACTAAAAGACTTTCAAGAGGGATTAGTGGAGTACAGATAAAAGGTTCCCAAAGCGGAGTGAACACAATCCTGGCATTGTTTCCATACTGTGTACATTATGAATACAGTTGATTAAAATGATACATAAAAAAACTGTTATAATAAGGAAGAAAAGTTTTTACGCCTACGACTTCCTGCTGTGGGCTAACAACTATAAGGCTTAAAGTGAACCTGTCAGGACATTATCCACCTGTAAAAGCCTCCAATGCTTTGTTGGTTTACAAACATGTCCCTATAGTTATATTATGTGTTGCTGCAATATGTATAAAAAAGTTAAATCCCAGGATCCTTTACAGCTTATTACTGATGAGTCAGAAATGTGATGTCATTCTCCTAAACAGTCATTATAGCCAGTCATTTTGGGCTGTCTTGATGGTCCTCTGGCTTTGATACCATACACAGGCCAGCTAGTACTGGCGCATGCGCAGTGAAGCAAGTGTTAAGACATAATGACTTCATTTGCACACTGCACATGCACTGAATGCTGCCAGAGCTAGTTTGCGCTATAATTGGAATATTGGAGAGAATGGGAGTCGCTGTGTCTGTTTAGGGTGTTGATGGTTGCTGCTACCAATCCTCCCTTCCGTCCACGATGATTAGGGGCGCTACACTATGGGCGACATGTATGTATGGGGCTGTGCCAGTATTCTGGTGTCTTTTCAGCCCAAAAACTGACGCAGCCGTGTTATCTAGATCTATAATTAGTGTTGATCGAACTGTTCTAGAAAAGTTAAGTTCTAATACACAGGTGTCAAACATGCGGCCCTCCAGCTGTTGGGAGACTACAACTCCCATCATGCATTCGTATAATCTATAACAGTGGGCATGATGGCAATTGTAGTTTCGCAACAGCTGGAGAGCCGCAGTTTGACACCCCTGTTCTAGTAGAACTTCTTGAATTTTTCAAACTCGAACCGAACATTTTACTGTTCATTCGAGTAAGGTTCTAGTTCGACACGCCATTTTCAGTTTCGTTTTCAGCGGCTTTCTGCACTTTTGGCGGCCATCCAATCAGTGCACAGCATAGAGAAGTGTCAAAAACGTCATCGCTGAGGTGTAGGGCTCTCATTGGTGCTAAAATCACATGACTATGTTATATATATATTTCACTATATTGCCTTGTGAATACCATTTTCAGCTCACTCTCTGTACTGTACAAACTGCTTTTAGTTAGATAGCATTTTCCTCTCCATAGACAGCAATAGCTAGGGAGTGTGGTATTGCTGGCTGCATCTTTCCCACACCCAGAAGCTGTTATTTGGCGACATTTGCAGGCTCACATAACGCCTAACTCTCATATACATGGATATATATTATACAGAGTGCTTGGATTTGTTAAATCATACTCAGTGCCCAAAACTTCAGTTTTTGCAGTTTTGAGGGTTCGGTAATTGTATAGCACACCGTCTCTAAATCTCCTATGTGTCAGAAGTGCTTTTGAGCCCCTGCAGGATGCAGGGCCCCATAGCAGCTGCTACTGCTGCACCTCCTATGCCTGCTTGCAAGCTGTCCTCATCTTTTCAGTTAGCCATTGAAAGGAATGAAGTATTTTAGCCTATCAGTTTTTTTCTGTCACTCTTAGAGCCAAATTTTCTTCACTAAGTTGTTACATGTATCCAGGTTATTGTTATGGATGGTAATTCCAGCATCTCCTCACCTGTATAGGTATAAAAATTAACCAGAACATCTTCTCCTATTGCCTTTAATGGGGTTCGAGTTCGAATGGTAGTTCGAATAGAACCTCGCACCGTACACGCTGAAGTTTGACGTTCTAATTGAACTAAAACTTTTTACTGCTCACTCATCTCTATTTATAATCAGACGCACTCCAAAATTAGGCACATTATGCAGCGCCCGTGGCACTTTGTATTGCGTCTGATGTCTGGGGTGTGCTGGATGTGTGTCGCACCACAACCATATGATTCTACACATTTATTCTACACATTTATGATGGGAGGACGGCAAAACTGGACGAATTACTGCTGGGACAGGTAGACCAAGTTACAAGTGGTTTACCTGAGCTTGAGTTGTTGTTTTGAAGCTAGAAAGTGCCTAATCTATGACCCGCAATAGAACAGGTTCATAGATTCAGGGGCATTCTACGCTTCTAATGCGCACAATAAAATTGATGTCAGGGCGCCAAAATTCATACATATCGCCCTATGGTCCTTTGGTTTTTCTCCGGAACACATTGTGTATGCTTATGCCCTGGTGTTATTTGAGGTGTTCCTTGTTTTGGGGGATGTGAACGTTCGTCTTTCATGTGACAGGTTCAGCCAATTACAGGTCACAGCGGTCATGTGCATGTGACATTGTGACCTGTGATTAGCTGCATTCATTACGTGATCACCTGTATCACCGCCGGGACTGACAGGAGCTTCTACATGGTGAGTATCATTCTTATTTTCCTTTTTTTTTTATCATGGACAAATGAGCTTTTTTAAAGCCCAGAACACCCCTTTACCTTCCAAATATATATAGTTATATCTTCTAAATCTCACACAGCTGCTTTGATATACCTACTCAAACTTCATGCAAATACTGTTCTCTGGATTCCTGAAACAGGTGTGGACTTGTAAATTTCTGTCTCATGGTCTCTATAAATTTTGTGTTCTTCATAGTGCCATGTGCAGGGTGCCAACTGGTTAATGGGTGCTAGATCCCAGTCCTACTTGCATGTCAAGCAGTTTAGGCTGGTTTCTTTTTGATCTCTCTCTTGCTCGCTACACTAATTGCTGTGGCTGGAGAAAGCTTTCCTTCCTGCTGTAACGTGCCAACCCTAAACCAACAGCTCCTTCACCACTGACCTGCCTGGACCCTCGGGGCTCCTCCCTTTTTTTAACTGCAAAATATATACAAAACAATATACAACTGTAAAAAATACATAGAGTAGCACTGGCGTTAACGCTTTAGTAGTGTACCTCCTGGTCTTTAGGACATCTCACCCAGCCAACCAGTAAGTTCTACACTGCACTGATTAGGGGCAAATACCCCGAAACAGCTGTCTGTAGTTGAACTTAACTGGTTTTGCTCAAATCCCTTTCACATTGCTAGGCTCCTGCGAGCTATATGTGAACTGAGGATAACTACATCCAATAGAGTGTGTTGTGGAGTTCCTCAGCTCTTTTCCCATAAGCCTTTGCTTTATGTAGGACATTAATAAATATTAAGACCCCTCTGGGTATATGGCAAAGCAACATATTTTATAATAGTTTTTTTCTTCTGGACAGCCTTATTGGGGCTCTGTATTGGTTTACCCCATAAACTGAACTGCTCTTTCTCATAGTTCAAGTTTAGCTTTGCTACATTTGTAGTATTTCTGCTGTCTGAGTTCAATTCTAGAGTTGGCATCTGTTATAATAATGATAATGAGATTACTCTGTCATAATGAGTTGACTTTGTCTACACAGCAAAGCCGAAAAGTTATATTTATGTCCCTATACTGTTTCACAGAGCCACAGTCAGCCCCAGACTCACATTTATTGATCAGGCTCTGTGCGGTTCCATAACCATGATTGGCTTATCAGCTCTGCTAATCCTAACTATTCCTGTTACAGTGAGATGAGTGCTGGAGATTTATAATCTGTAGTGCACAAGGCTACATAGCTCTAAGAATTAAAACTTGTCATTAACTTAGGTAAACAAGCTTCTGTGCAAGAGATAAGACACAGCAAAGAGTGACTTACCAAGGTCAGAGGGCAGCTTAGAGAAATCAGATCAAAGAAAGAGCAGAAATAGATGGTCAGTAAAACTACAGAAACTTGTGTACACTAGCAGTAGAGGAAATCTTCTATTATTTTCTGAACAAAGCCAAATCAAAACAGCAATGTATTTGGTAATAGTTTTCATTTACCTTTCCCTACATATTAAAAGCTATTCATTGTGGTGATAAAACCTCTTTAAAGGAAATGTCACCTTTTTGCATGTTCTCCAGTGACCAATGTGAAAAGTCAAAAAATACAGAATGTTTTTTATTGATTTTCAAAAAAAAACCCTCACATTTCTTTTTAAATCTGCTTAATAACAACCTAATAGTATTTAATTTTTACATTCCCATTACAATTACAAATTAAAGTTGCCTGTACCTATAAATTCTATTTGTCCCTTAAAACTTTTTATTAGCAATAGAGTCCCAGTGGCCTAAAATGTTGAGAAGCTCTATAGCATATATACAGATGTCAGGGTGATATTTCGTAAAGGTGCTGAGGCAAAATAAGGAAGGAAAATATTTCAAGTCCAAAGAACAATTTGAGATGAAATAAATCAAGATAAGATATATCCTGTTCTATGTCGCATATATCTCAAACTTTCCAAGTATGTGATAAATGTCAGTGCAATTTATGATTTTGGTTTATGCTGCTTTTGGGGAGGATATTAAAGGGAAAGGGCAGTGAATTAATTACTATGGTCAGAGTCTACAATGCTAAATGTAGCAGTGTGACATTACTGCAAGACTGGAACAGCAAGGAAGGGATGAAGCGCTCTGACGTGTCTCATTGTATGTCCTTTCGCTCGCAGTCAGTGGTTTCTACAATAAGATCTATGATCTTCGAAAAGGGAAAATGCTCGTAGATCTATCATCAATGGTAGTGGTCAGATTAAAAATATCATTTAAAGTCACAGCACATCCTAGACTACTGTTCATGCTTAGCAGTGTGGTCAAAGGAAACTTCCTGTTTGCAATGTTAATCTAAATAAGCCATTTACTTACAAGTTTTTTGTTTTATTCCTTCATTATATTATGTTTAATATATTATATTATGAATTCTCCATTCACACACAAAATTGTCATGTTTCATTCTCTAGTCACATACAAAGTCAAAGATACCTGCATTCTGACCATCTGCTGGCTGCTATTCTAGACTTCAGACAGGGGTGTAACTTTAATTCATAGGGCTCATAGCAAAATGAGTTGGGGCCCCACCACCTAATGACAATGAACTAAAACAGCAGCAGAGGTATAAATAATACTGTCATATAACAGGGACTAATCACAGTATCACAAAAATCCCCCCAATACAAAACAATACATTTTTTTAAAATCACTGATAAAATACATATACAAAAAATCCTTTTTGTATATGTAATAAATACTTCCTAATCTTTTATCATGGCGCAGCTTATCTCTTGGTCTACCTAGGCTCCCCTGATGAACCTGGAATAGGGGAAACGTGTCGGGAGATTTATTTGTTTAGAGGTTAGACCATATCCTTTGGCCCTAATTTAGGGAAATACTAGGGTGACTTTAGGGTCAGCATCTAGTTTTGTGGGGCCGCCCTCATCAGGGCGATGACCCCATTAGTGTCCCTTTAGGGTTCAATAGGGTTAGTATAAGGGCAAGTATATCTGTACAAGGGCCTTTATATTAACTGTTTTTTTTTATCAATGTGGCAGATATCCTTGCGAGACCAGTGGAGGACAGCTATGTTGTAAGTAAATGTACCTCTAGTACTGGGAATGTAAGTTTTGCCTTTACAGATGTGCCTTGACATATTAGAAGGTATTTATCAGTTAAAAATGGATTTTTTTGTATATGTATTTTATCAGTGATTTTAAAAAAATGTATTGTTTTGTATTGGGGGGATTTTTTGATCCTGTGATTAGTTTGTGATACCCTGATCTTGATATTTGAATTCGGTGAGAAGCATATAACAGGGAGCCCACATAGTAGTGATGAAGAGCAGAAAGCCACCAACTACTGTTCTCTATAAAAAGGAACAATGATATTGTACCTACGTGGGGGAAGCCTCAACCTTTGGGCCCCATAGCAGCCATGGCCACTGCTATGGTTGTATTTACCCACATGACTTCAATATTATAACGTTTCAGGTATTAAAACAATTTAGCCTTCAATAAGCCCAAGTTCACATATGCTTCAGAGGTTTTGTTTGGAGACTCCGACTGGGATTCCTTGATATGTGATGAAAGAAATAGTGCAGTACTCAGGGCCACATGTATGAAAACTGTCTAGGTCTAAAACTCCCTTTGTTTCCCAAAGCAACCAATCAGAGCCCATAGCAACCAATCAGAGCTCATAGCAACCAATCAGAGACCATAACAACCAATCAGATCGCCCCTTTCATTTTTCCAGAGCACTATATGGAATGAGAGAGGCGCACTGATTGGTTGCTAAGGACTCTGATTGGTTGCTATGAGGTCTGATTGGTTGCTATGAGCTCTGATTGGTTTCTATGGGCTCTGATTGGTTGCTATGAACTCTGCTTGGTTGTTATGAGCTCTGATTGGTTGCTATGGGCAACAAAGTGAGTTTTAGACCTAGACAGTTTTCATACATGTGGCCCTCAGTGCTTATCGTTCCATAAAAATGACGGCCAGCACAATAGAAACCTGACGGACCCCATTGAGGTCAATGGAAGTCATCAGGGGCATCATTTAACGAGCAGGGTGCTGCCTCTGTAAAAGGGGTGTGGCTTTGTGAAAAGGTGTGTGATTTGGCATGTGATGCCGTGCACCAAGAATGCACTAAGTGGCAATTAGTGGCATAAAGTTAGTCAACTAATAGAAGGTGTGAAGTGAGACTAGGCAGTCTAAACATGCGCCAGATTTATCAATATGTGATAAAAGTGGCGCGTTGTAAGACTCGTATAAGTTTACATTGTCTAAGCACAAGACAGTATTTATAAATTACCCCCAGTTTTTGTAACTCAAATCACTGTTTAAATAATAAAGTCAGTTTCAGATAGTTGTGCCATATCTGCATTTGAATTAAGGAGTGTAGGTGTGCTTTCTTGTAGAGTATTTTAGATGAAAATATGGGTGACAATGGTGTTAGTCATTAGCGCTCACATTAATGAAGTGTGCATTATGCTCACAGCACTTTTAGGCGCTTAAAAGTAGACCCTCTCAACCATTTGTCCTGGAACCCCAAGCAGTAAAACCAGTATCAAGGTGTAGAGTTGATTGATTGTTCCTGCACATATGCTGTAGGTAGATTAGATAGCGCTGTCCCAAGCATAGCAAAGTTAGTCATTGTTTTACCTAGATTAGCCTCCCATACATGTAGCAACCATATAATAAGCAAATTGTTTCATTTCCCAACAATACTTACTGAGTCTTGAGCTCAATGAAAGAATGTACTCTCTTTAGTATGCCATGGAAAGTGCTAGCTAAACCACCCATTAAAGTTTTAGTGAGGCTTGGAAAAAAATGGGAAAACTTTAAAAAACATAAGTGTTAATAGTTTATTTTTTATCAATTAAAGTGAATAAATGAAAGGGAAATCAAAATCAAATCAAAATTCAGTGTGACCGCCCTTTGCCAATTCTTCTAGGCACTTCTCCACAGCTTATAAAGGAACCCAGCAGGGAGGTTGTTCCAAACATCTTGGAATAAGCCCAGATCTTCTGTGGTTGTAGCTGCTGAGATCCTGCTATCTTTTCATGTCATCGCAGACAGACTTGGTGATGATGAGATTAAGGCTCTGAGGGGCCATAGTCTCACTTCCAGGATTTGGGCAAAGGGTGGTCACACCAAATAATAACATAGTAACATGGTAGATAAAATTTTAAAAAGACACAGGTCCATCAACTCCAACCTATAGCCCTATGGCGTTGATCCAAAGGACAGCAGAAACCCCTATGAGGAAGATGCCAGTTGCCTCTTACAAGAGGAACAATTTCTTCCCTTATCCAAATCTGACAAACAGAATAAATCCCTGGACCTACGGCCAATCTCTAGAATCTAGTCCCTATAACCTGTAATATTATATGTTTCAAGCAAGGCATCTAAGCCCTCCTTGAACTTGGTCAATGAATCCACCTTCACAACCTCCTGTGGCAGCGAGTTTTATCGTCTCACCATTCTTACAGTAAAGAATCCTCGTCTGTGGTGATGAAACCTTCTTTTCCCCTAATAATGATTTGATTTTTTTGTTTATTCACTTTGCATTTTGTTAAAGGGGTTTTGCCACAATCTCATTTCATACCTCCTGTATCCAGCTCTTCAGCTCTGTGTGCTCAGAAGGGAGCGTGTGTGATTTATTTGAATTACATATAATGTGACCCTGCAGGATGACATCACCAGGCCTTTCCTCTCTTCAGTCAAAGAAATGTCTGTTTATGTAGAGCATTGTGAGTAGCTGAGAGGTCAAGTTTTTGCCTCCAGACATAAGGGTGCTAGGTTCAAACCCCTGCAGGAAACAAACCTGTGTTTTTTTTTCCTCTTCATCAATGCACATACCTCAATGAGGTTTCTTTTTTTATTTATTTGCACTGTTTGAATAATTACTAAGGAGTACAGAGGACGGGAGTAGAGCGACAGCACCTGGGGTTTGAACACTCAGTAGCTGCCTGAGAGGAGAAGTGATGTCTGAGCATGTGCGACCAGGACTGAGGAGCTCTCAGCCCTGGTCGTATCCCCTGGAGACGAGCTGTAAACAATGGATCACTAAGGGACCAGCTAAAACAAAAACGGTGCAGAATTTTTAATAATAATGAATGGTGAAAATGTTTGTTATTTCATTTGCAAGCTTCACAAGTCAATTTTACTTTGTGGCAAAACCCCTTTAATTGATAAAAAATAAACTGGCAACCTGTCAATTTTTGAAAGCTTTTTTACTTTTCAGCATTTTTTCTTCTTCAACCTAAAACTCTTGGACAGTAGCATATCAAGGAACAATTTATCGACCCTCCTCTTTGCTATAATAATCATAGCCTCATTTTAGTGTCTGTCCTCCGGCCAGTACTTTACTTATAGGGGAAAATGTCTTGACAATAATAAGGCATCTATTGCAGTTAGACAAGTCACAACAGTTACACAGAAAATACTTGGGTATGCCTTTGTATAAAATTGGAAAAAGAGCAGTAGAGAAATTGTACATAAAAAAGCTTTACCAGCTCAGCCTTTTAGCACCAATGAAACCTCATAGACATAGGGTGGACTTCAACTATGGATAGTTAACATAGAAAACTCTATAGTCCAGTTTTTTTCCAAAAATTTTATTTAATTATATTAATCCAACAGAACGAGACACCAAATGACAGATGTGTTTTGGGCGACTTTAGACTCCCTAATATTTAGGGCTATCACAATATGTAGAGTAATACACCATAGATTTGCTCACGTTGTATAGTTTGGTACACATCAGCAGCAATATACAGCATGAATATATTCTTTAGCTCTACGTGAGCTCTAAGTTAGAACCATGTGCAAATCACCTGTACAGAGGAACATCGACTACCTACAGATCCAGAATACACATTCTAGGGACACATAATGTAAGCATTACATATACTATGTTATGTGCAGGTGATGGATCCATTGGATCAGCTGCAAGCTTTTGCTTAGAACCACAGTGTGGAGCAGAGTCTAAGAAATCACCAGGTCTTCAACCTTTAACCATTTATACAAGGGATCTGATCTTCTCTGTAGGGAGCTCCCAGGTCAATACCCTCAAGGTGGTCACCCATGGTGATGACTGATGGACAGGCACAGTACCGAGAAAGAAGGCAGAAGATTTAACTGGGTTACAAGCACAGAATCTGGGCAAGCAGAGTCCACTTAAAGTTGGGTCATAGGCAGCAAGTCAGGGCATACAGCAGGCAAATGAAACAAGCCAAAGGTCAGATACAAAGAACTAGAGACTAGAGCCCAAAAACAAATACTATGAAGTACAACAATATTCGGGCAAAGGGAAGAAAGCGAGGAGCCCTCAATAGGGGTGTGACAATGAGATATAGGTTGAGAAAGTGGGATTGTGTGAGCACGAGTATGCCCTAGGAGGAAGCATGAGAACAGGAAGGCCAGTTGGACCGTGAGGAGAGATGTTGCATAACACAGCAACAAAGTAAAATGCTAAATTGTGGCCAAAGGAACAGACTACATGTTGCAGCCCACTACCTTGGATTGCGATCACGCCTATGTCTGTCATATTAGAAGTATTGTCTCTTGTAGCTAGTATAGATATAGGTAGGTAATAGGGTCCCCAGTATTGATATATTTAAATGATAGGGCCCCCAGTATAGATATAGGTAGGCGATAAGGCCCCCAATATAGATATAGGTAGGTGATAAGGCCCCCAGTATAGATATAGGTAGGTAATAGGGCTCCAAGTATAGATATAGGTAGGTGATAGGGCCCCCAGTATAGTTATAGGTAGGTAATAGGGTTCCAAGTATAGATATAGGTAGGTGATAGGGCCCCCAGTATAGTTATAGGTAGGTGATAGGGCTCCAAGTATAGATATAGGTAGGTGATAGGGCCCCCAATATAGATATAGGTAGGTGATAGGGCCCCCCGAATAGATATAGGTAGGTGTTAGGGCCACCAGTATAAATATGTTTAGGTGCTAGGGCCTCCAGTATAGATATAGGTAGGTGATATAGCCCCAAGTAAAGATACAGGTAGGTGGTATGGCCCCCAGGATAGATAGGCAGGTAATCGTATTGACCCATGACATGCTACCTGCACAGTCTGTAGCTGTTACTACAAGAGACAATGGGCCTTATGAATGAAAACTGTCTAGCAATAAGACTGTCTTTGTTGCCCAGAGCAACCAATCAGATCTCATAGCAACCAATCAGAGCTCAGAGCAACCAATCAGAGCCCTGCATTAATTTTTCCAGAACACTGATTGGTTGCTAGACAGACAGTTTTGATACATAAGGCACAATACATCTAGTATGTCATGTCAGATTTTGTTTTCTTGAATTGGTTCTTATACAAGTAAAAACTTGAATTTTAGATCCATAGCAGTCTATAATATACAGTGGGTTTGTCCTCACTGTCATGAAGCTGCATATTTAAAAAAAAACAAAAAACATTCCCTAACCACAATCTATATTCTAGGCTCAGCTAATAGCATGGAAGGTTTAAATACATATACAGGCAGTCCCCAACTTACATCATTCCGACTTACATACGTAAGTTACCAATGGAGACTTATGGGGCGCGGCTGACATTTAACACTGAGTCACGCCCCATGATAACCAAGTGCCAGCACGCCACAGCTGCACATGAGATACAGAACATTTGGTGAAAACTTCTAAAAAAAAGGGCACAGACAGCAAATCAAATGTAAAAACTGTTCCCTGCACTATCCAAAACTAAAAAAATAATTTTTTTTGCTGGAATTATATTTAATAAATCTACCTGTTCCGACTAACATACAAATTCAACTTAAGAACAAACCTACAGTCCCTATCCTGTATGTAACCCGGGGACTGCCTGTATATTGAAGATACCTGAATAAATAAATAGAAGTTATTATTAGCAATAATATTATTCTTACAGGTCTGTCAGTTTTTCATGCAAGAAGGGTTCATTTTAGCTTCTTACGCCTCTTTGAGCTCACGAATGTCTTTAAAATAGCTTTTGCAGTGTGACAGTTACACAATTCATCTCTTTTGTAGCTCAAGTCTTTTTTTTTCCTGTTGTGTTCCTTTAATTTTTACAAATCACAACCTGCACTTTCTAATAACAGTCATTGTGCAACAAAAGAAAAGGTGCTGAAATTTGGGTTTTTCATTTTTTGTTCCCACTGCGGTTCTTAATTTTATCACACTTAAAGTCGTGTTGCACCTAAGTTTTGTCAGCTGCCACAATATATTCGCCCTGATCCAGTGTAGGAGGGGGGACGGCGATGAGAAAATAATAGCCTAGAAACTTTCCAACCATTTTTGCATTGTTGTGATCTAATGTACTGTGCACTGAGTGAATTTGCTGTACTGTGGATTCTCTGGCAATTTCAATTATATTTGATGAATTATTTAAATTAAATTTCTATCTTTAATTACATAATTCACAGTATATTTATGTGGGGTAGCCTGGTTTGGAACACTGCTCTTTGTCAAAAATATCTTCTAATATTAAAGAGGTTTTGCCACGAAGTAAAATTGACGTGGGAAGTTTGTAAATTAAATACTAAAATTTTTCACCAGTCATTATTATTAAAAATTCTGGAAGGTTTTTGTTTTAGCTGCTCCTTTAGTGATCTATTGTTTACAGCTCGTCTCCAGGGGATACGACCAGGGCTGAGAGCTTCTCAGTCCTGGTCGCACATGCTCAGACATCACCTCTCCCCCAGGAAGCTACTGAGTGTTCAAACCCCAGGTGCTGTCATTTTACTCCTGTCCCCTGTGCTCCTTAGTAATTAGTCAAACAGCACAAATAAATAAAAAAAAAGAAAACTCAATCAGGTTTGTGCATTGATGAAGAGAAATAAAATCCACAGGTTTGGTTTCTGCAGGGATTTGAACCGAGGACCCTTGTGCCTGGAGGCAAAAGTTTTACCTCTGAGCTACATTGTAGCTACTTACAGTTCTGCACATAAACAGACCTTTCTTTGACTAAAGAGAGGAGAGGCCTGGTGATGTCATCCTGCTGGGTCACATGATATGCAATTCAAACAAATCACACACGGCCCCCTTCTGAGCACACAGAGCTGAAGAGCTGGATGCAGGAGGTATGAAATGAGATTGTGGCAAAACCCCTTTAATTATAATATCATTGTAGGTGGTCTTACAACTAATCACTGACCCCTACAACTGTAGAATAGTGCCCATTAGAGGAGCCTAACAATAAGTGTTCACTATACCTACGGCATAAGTAGTAAGTAGTCCATATAAGCTGGGTCCTCCGGAGTAAGTCCATGTTCACACATCAGAATGTAAAATCCCCTGAGGAAGCAATCGCGAAACATATGTAGGGGTTAGTGGCTAAATATCTGGGGGAGCTACTTACTATGGGTAAGCACTGTACTTGATGTGCATTAAATATGTCTAATTGAGGTTGATAGCATTTACATATTATTGCACTTTATATTTGTATTGTTATCTCTACTATCACCTTTTGATGCATTTGTAACACAGGATCCCTATGTATTTTTGCCTGATCTACTTCTAGTCATCCTTTCTTTATATATATATATATATATATATATATATATATATATATATAATATATATTTAGATATATATATATATATATATAAATTATATATATATATATATATATATATATATATATATATATATATATATATACACGTTTTTATGGGAATTGACAATATTTTCATAGGAAGTCCTCCTTGTCTTTTTTGGGGTGAATCAGAATGTAACATAGATTTTGGTGCATTTTGTTGCCTTTTTATTATATAATCATACAGTTGCACTTTGGGATTTAGGTCATGTAGGTCCAAGCATTTCAGTTCAGGTTGACCCAAGTTGATTTTTTGTTGAAAATCAGCAAAAAAGAAAAAGGCCCATAACCCTAAGGCTATGTTCACACGGCTTATTCTGGGACGTATTCAGCCCGTAATTCGCGCCGTACTGCGCGAATTATGGGTTTAAATACGTCACTGTCATTAAGGTAATCCATAGTTCTCATAGAGAACTATGGATTACATCTCCTTTCCCCGCTTGCGAAATACCCCGAGCTGAGAGAGGAGTGACATGTCAATTATTCACGGCGTTTACGGGCCTAGAATAATGACTGCCCCCCCCCGCCCCACTCCCGTGCACACGCCGTAATTGCGGGGTGAAATACGTCCCGCAATTAAGCCGTGTGAACATAGCCAAATTCTGAATTGCAGTAAAGCGGTGTTCCCACCATGCACGTTGATCGACAGGATCAAGGTGGGATAGACACAGGTCTCATCTCTGGGACATGCACCCATCTCTGGAACGTGCTCCCGAAAGTCTTGGCTCAGAATGCAGAGGTGGTCATGCTCGCACACAACTCTCCATTCTGTTCTATGTGAGTTCTGAGTATAGAATGTTCAACCATACTCAGAACTCCCACAGAACAGAATGTAGAATCCTACTCAATCATGACTGTCTCTCCATTTTGAGCCAAGACTTTTGGGGCCCCGTACTAGAGATAGAGCATCACACTTTTATGGCATATCCAATTGATGGTGGGAACACCACTTTAAGAGGTTAACTTGTTGGATCTGGTGAAGTGACACTTCTGTTGTGGCCTAACTTCTGGTCTGATGGCACTTCCTCTTAAAGGAACATAGGCCTAATATTATGGTATTTGTAAGTGATGTTGCACACGAAGTGACTTGCATTTACGATAATATTGGGTCTATGTTCCAGCAAGAGGAGGTGCAGTTGAACTGAAAATTAGGAAAAATCCTGCTTAAAACTTAAAAAAAACTATCCTCACATCCATTGGCCTTCCCATGACAACACATCTCTGGTTCTCTGGTCTTCCCTGTGTTGATACCCACCAGCAATGTTTTTACAACCTATTTGACTGCAGCAGTTATGTGATTGACTTCAGTAGCAATGGGGTGTTTAGATATCAGGACTGAACATGCATTGTTATGGGAACACTGGGAGTAGGTGATTCAAGTGTTTATAAATTCAGCGCTAAATACAAAAAAAAGTTTCTTCTTCCTTTCTGCTTGTAGATTTTGGTGCTTCTTAAGACCTTATCCATGTTGTTGCTATTGTAATATGTTGGGGATTTTCTGCACATGAATTTGCTACAGAAAATCCAAAGCATATCCACCTCCTTTGAACATACACTTATGGCAGTGGCAGGTTGGTTGAAACAAAAAATCCTGTGTTATGCCCTTAAATTGGAGCTGAGATTGCAAAGTAAACAGCCATGGACCATAATGGGCCTCATGTATGGAAACTGTCTAGGTGTTGCCCATAGCAACCAATCAGAGCTCATAGCAACCAGTCAGAGCTCACAGCAACCAATCAGAGCTCATAGCAACCAATCAGAACTCATAGCAACCAATCGGAGCTCACAGCAACCAATCATAGCTCATAACAACCAATCAGAGTTCATAACAACCAATCAGAACCCATAGCAACCAATCAGAACTCGTAGCAACCAATCAGAGCTCATAGCAACCAATCAGAGCCCATAGCAACCAATTAGCCATAGCAACCAATCACAGCTCACAGCAACTAATCATAGCTCATAACAACCAATCATAGCTCATAACAACCAATCATAGCTCATAGCAACCAATCAGAGCCCATAGTAACCAATCAAAGCTCATAGTAACCAATCAGAGACATAGCAACCAATCAAAGCTCATAGCAACCAATCAGAGCCCATAGCAACCAATTATAGCTCATAACTACCAACCAGAGCTCATAGCATCCAATCAGAGTTCATAACAACCAATCAGAACCCATAGCAACCATTCAGAATCCCCCCATTCATTTTTTCAGAGTACAATATAAAATGAATCGAAGCTCTGATTATTTGCTATGGGCTCTGATTGGTTTTTATGGCTCTGATTGGTTGCTATGAGCTCTGATTGGTTCCTATGGCTCTGATTGGTTACTATGAGCTCTGTTTGGTTTCTATGAGCACTAATTGGTTGCTATGGGCAACAAACAAAGTCTTACACCTTGACAGTTTTCGTACATAGGGCCCAATATTATCTTTTTTGCCAGAATGCTTTTCCATCCACTTATGCTGCTGTTTTGAGTCTATCTCTTTGTTGTTTTTTCTTTTGTTTTGTCTTTGCTCTTTGAAGATACAGCACATTCACTGTAATTGTCAATGCCTCAAGCAACCTAGAGACGCTCAGCACACATCCTAATTCAAACAGATTAGTATATTAACACTTTCTTCTTATTGATAGAGTGGCATGGGATAAACAACTCCTCCCCCCCCCCCATGCACACCAATGAACAAACTTTTTTTTTTCTAAATAATAGCAACGCAAAAATATATTAAAGTAATACGTTTTCATGTGTTGAAAGAATCTCATGTGTCCTATTTGTGTTTTACTCGTGGCCCCTTTTCCTGTTTCATAATGTGCACAAAGAAATATGATCCTATAATACAGATAAGATACACTGTTATGAAACATAAAGTTTATAAAAATTAAAAATATATATTTTGTGATTTCTATTTAATCCCCATTTTCTTATTTGATGACATGTAAAACAAATCAGCATAAATCAAATACACAATTATAAAACATAATGAGAGCACCCACGTCAAAAAAAATCAGATGAAAGAGGAACAATAAAAACCGTATATATATACATACATAGTGCCAAGCAAAAGGGTAACAATGCTCCATATCTCACCATCCAGTACGGCGTTGAATGTGAGACTACCGTCATTTTACAGACAATCATCTTTGCTATCTCATACATTAATTTGACTTGCAACTATTTAGCATATGCTTAGTTATGCATATTCTTGTCATGTACAGATGTAGCAGAGTACAGCTTGACCGTGATATGACGGCTGTCATGTTATCTGACTTCATCTGTAAACAAAGGCCATTGAAAAGCACTGAGAAAGGTGAGATAACATTCTGTGTCAGGATATCACGGTGCAGAATCTGTTCTTTTTAGTTCTGCTACATCTGTAACTGCATTGTTACTGTTTTGCTCCTGGTGGTGGAACATTTTTTTTTTCTTCCTGTATACTACAAATTACAACCTGTTCTCACTTTCACTAATAAATCAGTGGGTTATTAGGTTGATTTCCAAGAGAAAGGTTACTGGTTCAAATTGAGGAGCAGCCATGAAGATTTCCCAAGAATAGAGAAACGTTATCATCCAGCTCATCGATAGAGGTCTCTCGGCCAAGAAAATTGCCAAACTGCATCATGTGAGGCCAATGGCAGCTGGAAGAATATGAAATGAAGTCTGTCCATTCATTCAAAAAGCCAAGAGGTGAGGTCCAGGCAAAATATGTCCAGGATGTCCAGGCAACAAGTCGGCTCATCACAAGGTCTATCAGTACTGATGCGACAAACACGGCAGTGGAGGTGGCTCTTAGGTTTCGCAACAGTGAGATCACAGACGTCCATGCAAGGCCCTTGTGACACGTTGATTGGTTCCAATGAGCAACAAAGAAAGTCTTAGACCTAGACAGTTTTTGTACATCTCCCTTATTTTTAGAAACATTTAAAAAAATTAGTTTTTTTAAGATGGCAAATAAGGTACTTTGTACAGTTTGTATCACATATAAGTAACTTTAGGGTATGTCCACACGGCATTTTTTCAGTTGGTTTTTCAGACATTTTTGGATTTGAAAACTGTCTGAAAACCGACAGTCAACCCTCCCCATAGACTGAAATATTCTGATGGTCGAATTTCAAATGCGAAAACCATAAAAAAAAGTAGAACATGTACATTCGTCCACCTGGTTTATGGGCGGAACAAGTACTGTTCCATGTTAAGGGGGAATGTCTTAATCTGGACTCCTTTTAGTTCAAAAACTATAAAAAAAAAACAAAAAAAAAAACAGCCAAATTCTTTAATCAGAATTCGAGCAGTATTTTGTCAGTACCGTGTGGCCAGACCCGTATTCGCCGCTGGCAATGCATGTCTATTCCTTTGAATAAGCTGTAACAATGATAAACACAACAACTCAAATAAATTGCAACACCAAATTTCCAGTAAAATGATATAGTACTAGTAGTAATATTAATAGTAAAGTAGTAAAAATAATGGCTCCCATCAAAGATTGTGTTTGCGCCAGAAAGGTGTCTTAAAATACACCAAACAGTGGAACATTTTTGGCGGCGCATGTTGTAGACAAACTTATTATGGGCTTTCGATACTCTCTGCACACTCTCCGACGCAAGGGTCACTATAAATGTTACATTTTTGTAACAATTTATGCTTAATTTGAAGGATTCATGACAGAGCATGCTAAAAAATACTTTTTTTTCTCTGTTTTAATTTTGGTTGGTATCCAGACATGAATAATAGTGTTGATTATAATAACAATGGTAACAATTACATCATTATTAAATAATTATTAAAGGGTTTTCTCACCATGCAGTTTCACGGCCACAGCCAGCTTTAGAATCACACATGCTGCCCAGGCTGATTGACACATCAGCTCTGCTATTACTATTACTGATAATGATTGCAAAAGATTTATGAAATATATTACTTCAGGCTGCAGAATTCTAAAGGGTGTTTACATAGCTAAATGAGAAACTTTCAAAGTCTGTGGCTAGAGATAAGGCTTACCATGGTCAGAGTGAATGACTGATGGCAGCTGAGAGCAATGAGAGAGCAGGGAGAAGTTGGAAGAGAGATTGCCATAACCATAAACTTGTGTGCTCTAAGGCCATGTTCACACGGCTTAAAATGGGCCGTATTTCGGTCCGTAATTATGCGCCGGAGTGCGCGAATTACGGGCTGAAAACGGCCCGGTCATTACGGTAATCCAGAGAACTATGGATTACGTCTCCTTGCCCTGCTCGGCGAATACGCCGAGGGGGGAGATAAGTGACATGTGTTTTACCAGCGGCGTATACGCGCCGCTGGTAATGCAAGTCAATGGGCCGGCGAGGTACCGCCCCCCCCCCGCTCTCTCCCCCGCTCCCGCCCCCAGCCACACGGCGTAATCTCGAGGCGTAATTACGCCCTGCAGTTAAGCCATGTGAACATAGCCTAAGAGTAGATAAAATCGACTTTATCGCCTGACCAAAGAAAAATCAACAAAGCAATATATTAAGAAAAAGTCTTCAATTATCTGTCCTACATGTTAAAAGCTAATCATTGTAGTGAGAAAATCTCTTTAAGGATGATCTCCTAGTTTATTCTCTTCTTTTTGATTTTCCATAATGTTTATAATATCTTTATACAAACTTATTTTTGGTAAATATTGAAAGTTTCAATACATAAAGCACAAAAATACTATATACGTTTGAGCTAGCAGGAGTATGGTCTCACATAATTACCACTACGTAACCTAGACATGGCCAAAAATGACGTGGACATGCTGTTCAATGGGGTTTTCCAATTGGCTGTTTATGACCATGTGGTTTTATGTGTAGAATTGTTGTTTAATTAAAAAATTGTGCAACCAAAATGTACAAAGTAATAACTGCACAATTTTACAGGTAAACAGTAGTTTTACTCACAAAACCCCCATAGCTATTAATTATCAAATAAAAAAAAAATGTCAGACAGCAAACTGGTGTGGTTTTAGGTTGTTCACTAGCAGATATTGGAGAACATACTATAAATACAGTTTTTATAGCAGAGACCATGGTTATACTATAGGTAGAATCAAATATCATGTTAGTATTTTTAAATTTTTCCTATTTGATCGGCATACAGTTCTATTTGATAAGTTCAAATGAATTCCACAGAATATGACTTCTCAGACTGAAATAAGCTGTGGATGCAGATGTTCTACTTTAAATATCTATTACATTATAAAAGAGATTGATTTAACCTTTTTTAATACCAGTGGGGGCAATGGAAGATTGGGATATGGCAACATAGAGGTGACTGAGGGAAAATCTTCATTAAATTTACAATCTCACTGAATTATTCTTCTTACATCCTTCAAACTGCATAATAATAGCTTTATAGATGACAATATTACTTATTCCCTTTTGACCACCGGTAATGATATATTTATACACTTGTATTTTCAGTCTATGTTCCATCTGTATAGATTTTGTCCAAATTAAGGACCAAGTTTAAAATATTTGAAAAAGTTATAAAAAAACATTCTAAGGTTTTCTTCTACTCTTAGTTTCCAATTTGTGGCAGACAATCTGTTAATGAGGTACAGACTTTTATTTTTTTAATGTGAACGTATATTAGATTATTTTAAATCCATAGTTGGTGTTGAGTTTTAAATATTGTAAGTGGAAAAAACTATTTGTAGGTAATTTGATTTACTAATAAAACTAAAATTAAACAAGTGAACATTTCAAATAAAAATTAGATAAAATGAGAGTAAAAATTTAGCAAATTAAAAACATTTAATAATATCATATCTGAATTTCAAATGGCTTCAAATATGATTGTAATAATACATTAATTTTAGTATTATCCATAAATTATTCTTACATCCGTCAAAATGAATATTAATAGTTTCATAGATGACAATATTACTTATTCCCTCTTGACCACCGGTAATGATATATTTATACTGTACACTTGTATTTTCAGTCTATGTTCCATCTGTATAGATTTTGTCCAAATTAAGGACAAAGTTTAAAACATTGTAAAAAGTTATTAAAAAAAAATAATTCTAAAAGGTTTTCTTCTCTTAGTTTCCAAAAGGATATATTCTTGTTTGTGTTAGACAATCTATAGATGAGATACAGACTTTTTTATGTGAACATATAAAACAATAGTTATACAATATCATAGCAGAGATTACTTTTAATCCATATTTGATGTTGATTTTTAGGCATTGTAAGTGGAAAAAAAGAATATTTGTAGGTAATTTGATTTACTAATAAAATACACACATCTCCATTACAGGCAGATTATTATTTTAGGATATTGTTCTGTGCACCAAAGACTTACTTTTTCACTTATAAGATGAAACACCTTTGAAATACAGCTTGTGTATTTGTCATATACACACATCTCCATTACAGGCAGGTTATAATTTTGGGATATTGTTCTCTGTGCCAAAGAGTTACTTTTATAATTATAAGTGAACACACTTGAAATACAGCTTTTGTATTTGTCATATACACATCTCCATTGCAGGCAGGTTATTATTTTGGGATATCGTTCTCTGTGCCAAATAGTTACTTTTTTTTAACTTTTAAGGTGAAACACCTTTGAAATACAGCTGGTGTATTTGTCATATACACACATCTCCATTACAGGCAGGTTATTATTTTGGGATATTGTTCTCTGTGCCAAAGAGTTACTTTTTAACTTAGAAAGGTAAATCATCTTTGAAATACAGCTTGTGTATTTGTCATATACACACATCTCCATTAAAGGCAGGTTATTATTTTGGGATATTGTTGTCTGCGCCAAAGAGTTACTTTTTTAACTTATAAGGTGAAACACCTTTGAAATACAGCTAGTGTATTTGTCATATACACACATCTACATTACATTTACATTCTGCCACTGTTTTACTAATAAAACTAAAATTTAAAAAAATGTTAACATTTCAAATATAAATTATATAAAATGAGAGTAAAAATGTATTAAATTAAAAACTTTTAATAATATCATATCTGAATTTAAATTGGCTTCAAATATGATTAAAATAATAAATACATTTTTGTATTATCCAGAAATAATTTCCCCCAAAAATTATTTCCATTTATGTAAATAAGGCCCAGTAAGAGACTGGAACCCTGCATTGGTAGAACTTGTATAGCGCCACACATAGATTATTAAACAATCATCCATTCAACCAGCCTGTCATGAAAATGCCATTACCCAAATGAAAATATTTTAAATGTCAGGCTTAACAAGCTGGTCAGACTGCCAACTGCTTAACATTCTTTTTTGTCTTTCTCTTTACTGCTTACTTGGAAATTACAATAATTTAATAATTCATTTTGTAGAATAATTGGAGCCAAACAATTATTTAGAGTTATAATCTGAACCTATTATCAGATTCTGTAACATTTTTTTTGTAATCTATAATTGCCAGCCATTCTGCAATTTTTAGGATTATCCTAACGTGACCAGTTATTTGTTGGCTGCTTACCATCCACTCTCTTCAGTGTTATATCGAGAGTTATTTCTTTCTTCCCTGAATTTTGGCTTAAAATTCTGACTGATTGTTGAAGTGACCATATTTATAGTGACACATTTTGACTGACATTACTAATGGGGGCACTACTTATGGGCTGCTCTCTGGATGAAACAATTTATTGCGCCCTGCAGTAGCTGTCATTTTTTGTGTGGTCACTATGGGGCAATCACATGTATTTGGCACTCAGACGCCACTTTTTGCACGCATTAGTAGTGTAGAATGCGCCTAAATCTATTAACCTGTTCTACTCTGGGTCATAGATTTAGCACTTTCTAGCTACAAAGCGACACTTCTGGCTCAGGTAAACCACTTTTAAAGTGCTCTACCTGTTCCAGCAGTAATGCACCTGGATTTGCCGTACTGAAGCTGTAGATGATTAGATTCATACCTTACCCCTTTCTTAAGCTACAAATTAAACATTTTACATACTGCAAACAGTCCACATACAGAGAAACACCATTGTCATTAACACTTCTGAAAAATTTGGAAGTCTTAATGTCACACACATAACATACTCAATAGAACCAACTGTACTTTTATACCCTTATGCATGGGAATATACATGGTCCTCCGCCTCCTTTAGTCAGCCCTCCAGGAGAACACTTTCTTACCTAGATATTAGCATAACAAGTAAGAAAAAGAAAGAACAGCTCATCTGTATAGCAATCAATCTGGTAACTGGAACTATGGATAGTCCAAAGGACAAAGTCAATGAATATCCAGGAAAAAAATGGTGTAATTCAGCTCCCAAAAAAGTGTAAAAAAAAAATATATATATTTAGTAAATATTAAAAATGTGTATCCATAAAGTGCTGGCAAAATGCTGAAGTGTTACAGACAAATTGTGGACCTTAGTTATAGGCACAACTAAAGGCCACAAGACTTACATGCATATTTACAACAGCAACAGGGAGTTGGAGGTGTCCGAAGTGTAAGGACATTCAAATTCCACACAGTCATATGGTATTTGTATAACACAGTTCTCAAAAATGCTTATCTAGCATGGTTGAGGAGACAGCTCGTAGCTGATGCAGGAGATGGGTACTTTGTAAATAAGATCACATTGTATCCAGTGTAGGATTATTAAAAGATTCCAAAAATCGAAAAAAAGTCCCAAAAGACTAGCTGTACTAGAGTCTGGATTTCATGCATATCTAGTATCATTGATAAATAAATAAATAAATAAATAAATAAATAACAATGCAAAGCTTAATTTTTATTTAATTTAATTTAAAATGTTTCCAGGAAAGTCCAAAAGTGAAAGTTTACAATAATAATATTGTTTAATATTATTATATTTAGTAGTGATAATGGTAGTAGTGTAAGTTGTAGTAGTAGTAGTTGTAGTAGTAGTAGTAGTAGTACAGTAGTAGTTTTAGTAGTAAAAGTAGTATTAGCAGTAGTAGTTTTAGTAGTAGTAGAAGTAATAGTTTTATTAGTAGAAGTAGTAGTAGCAGTAGTAGTAGTTGTAGTAATTGTTTTAGTAGTAAAAGTAGTAGTAGTAGAAGAAGTTTTGGTTTTAGTTGTAGAAGTAATAGTCATAGTACTGGTTTTAGTAGTAGTAGAAGTACTGATTTTAGTAGTAGATGTGATAGTAGTGGCTTCAGTAGTAAAAGTAGTAGTAGTGGTAGTAGTTTTATAAGTAGAAGTAGTAGCGGTATTAGTAGTAGTAGTTTTAGTGGTAGTAGAAGTAGTAGTTTGATAAGTAGAAGTAGTAGCGGTATTAGTAGTAGTGGTTTTAATAGTAAAAGTAGTAGTAGTAGTAGTGGTTTTAGTAGTAGTAGAAGTATTAGTTTCATTAGTAGTAGAATTAGTAGTAGTAGCAGTATTAGTAGTATAGTAGTAGTAGAAGTAGTAGTTTTATTAGTAGAAGTAGTAGTAGCAGTATTAGTAGTAGTGGTTTTAGTAGTAGTAGAAGTAGTAGTTTTTTTAGTAAAAGTAATAGAGTTTTTAGTAGTAGCGGTTTTAGTAGTAAAATTAGTATTATTAGTAGTGGTTTTAGTAGTAGTAGTAGTGGTTTTAGTAGTAGTAGAAGTAGTTTTATTAGTAGAAGTATTAGTAGTAGTGGTTTTAGTAGTAAAAATAGTAGTAGTACTAGTAGTAATTTTTTTAGTAGTAAAAGTAGTAGTAGTAGAAGTAGTGGTTTTAGAAGTAGTAGAAGTAGAAGTTGTTTTAGTAGTAGTAGAAATTGTGGTTTTAGCAGTAGAAGTAGTATTAGTTTTAGTAGTAGAAGTGTAGAAGTAGTAGTAATGTATCATTCTCAATTAATAATATTATTCTTAGAAGCAAATGCAGTAGCAGTGATATGTTATTATTTTTAGTAATCGTAGCAGTAGTGATAGTGATATATGTATTTATTCTGATATTATAGTGCTAACATGTTTTGGCTGCCATCATACACATTAGTCCCTGTCCTCAGTGGGGCTTATAATCTAATTTCCCTATCCACACACATATCCACTGAAACCGTAGGAAGCCAATTAACCTATCAGTATGTTTTCGGAGTGTGAGATCAAACTGGAGTACCTGGGGGAAACCCACAGGAACACAGTGAGAACATACCAACTCCAGTGCTAGGCTTAATATATTATCAGTACTAGGAGTAGCATTTTTAAATGCAATATACATATTTTACAGAAGGTAAGAAATCTTCCTGCTTCAGTTTCTCACTATGTGCATGATCATTAAAGTCGAGAATCAATTATCAGATGCCTGTCAGCCATGAGGACAAGTCTTATTTCTGTTGTCGTGAGATTAGCCTGTTTCTCTGTTAATTATAGATGCCTGTGCATTGTGCTGTTACAATAGTTGAAAATAGAAAAGTTTGAGAATGTTATTTATGAGACGAGAATAACAACATTACAATTGCAAATGATTCTTCAACGCTGATTGTTAAGGTAGCCTACCCTAACATATTCATGCAAGAGGCTTTCCAACCTCAATCCAATATGGGCATTGGCCTCAAATGGGAAAAAAAAACTTGTACTTCAGTACTTCAATTGGTTTCAATTGGCTGCATACATTTCAAGAAGATAATAGTTTTTATTCATAGATCTTGAATATGTAGAGTTGGCCTTTTACAAGCTTGACTGCTATGCAATACATTTTTTATAATGTAGATCTGCCATCTAATTACTCGGGAATTAGAGGTTCCTCAGTGGGAGATCTACTTCATAAATAATCATACCATAGTAGTATAAGTAAAAAGTAGATATCTGACAAGTGTTCATATACTTACCGTACTATTTTGGGTTCTTCACAAGGACATAACATGTTACCCATAGCAAAACCTGGAGTTGGGCCCACTTTACAATGCACAATGAGGTCACAGTAGTGTAATAATGTGCACAATGAAGTCACAGTACAGGGATCATGCACACAATGATGTCACATCATCAAACTTTGCAGGATAATGTATAACATGACAACACAAAAACAAATATTTCTGTCACAGTACAGGAAGAAGGTACACAGCAGGGTCACAGGGAGTAAATATGAGGGTCCAGAGCAAATTTTGGAAAAGGATGCCATGCAGTTTTTTAAGCTTCTTTCCATCTTTATTCAGCACTAATGACCATTATTATATTCAAGAGGTTTACCAACATTATAAAGTTATTTTTTTATTTAATAAAGGTCTGACTGGTAGGGTTTTAGTCTCTGGGATGCCCATTTATCCGAAGAACGGTCCCATGAGTCTGTTCTGTAAACCAATATCACCAATAGCTCAGTCAGTTGTCTCCAAAGACAAACTGGTCCACCAGAATATAAGAGGATTCCTCAGAAGGCCCAGGGCACTCAAACATAATAGGCCTTAAATGTCCTGAGGAAAACAATCCCATTTGGAGGAGATTTTGGAGTCAATCACTAGAGATGGGTGAATTGATATTAACGAAGTGGAATTCGTTTAGATTTTAAGGAAAACTTCGACTCTGAACGAAGTCGAAGTTTGGGGTACTTCGGGTGAACGAAGTGTGTTTTTGATTGATAAAATGGCTGCGAGCACATAGGGTTACATGGGGCAAAGAAGTCTGGGAGGAAGAAGGGCATAGCCTGCATGACATGTGCAGAGATGAAGCCAATCAGAGACCGGCGGGATTCTGTGACGTCACCGCAGTATATAAGTCCGGGCGCGATGCTGGGAGCTCATACCGCTCTCACTGTACTGATTAGGGAAGGTGCTGCCGCAGCTGCTTTTTATAGCTGATACTAAAGAACTCATTTTTATACAGCGATTTTTGGGGGGTGTCTCATCTTGTCTCAGAGACTGCTTCTCTTAACGTTCTAGTTCTGATTTTGTGGGGTATTGGATCTGAAGTCCATTGTGCGTCCAGTGCAGCTGCATATACATTTTAATGCTATCTGCTCACAGCACATTGAATATCCAAGGGTTATCTAAGCCTGTTCCTGTTGTATTCATTTAAAGAAACAGAGTTTTTACAATACAAATACCACTTCATTTTTAGCTGCTCATTCTTTTGCGCAATTTACATCCAGGGTTATTAAGCGTTGTTCTGCTGCTGTGGTGACTAAAATAAACCATCTTTTTCACCGCCAAAAAAGACATTTTTCCTGTAGCATAATTCACAAGCGAAGGTTAATTACAAGTTTTCCTCTTGTTGTGTAGCATAGAAAACACGCGATTGTAACTCGCTAAACAGCTCGTAGTTTTTTGGTTGCTCAATTCTTTTGCACAATTTACATCCAGGGGTTAATTAAGCGTTTTTCTGCTGCTGTGGTGACTAAAAGAAAACGTTTATTTCACCGCCAAAAAAAGACATTTTTTCCTGTAGCATAATTCACAAGCGAAGGTTAATTACAAGTTTTCCTCTTGTTGTGTAGCGTAAAAAACACGCCATTGTAACAAGCTACAAAGCTCGTAGTTTTTGGTTGCTCAATTCTTTTGCGCAAATTACATGCAGGGGTTAATTAAGCATTGTTCTTCAGTTGTACTCGGTAAAAGAAACTTTGTTTTTCACCACCACAGAGGAAATTTTGTAGCATAATTTATATCCGAAGGTTAATTAAGCCTGTTTGTGCTTTTATATTCAGTAAAATACACAGAGTTTTTAAACGGCACATACAAGTCAATTTTTCCTGCCCATTTGTGGAGCGCAATTTATATCCAAGGGTTACCCAAGCTTCTTAGTGGGTTCATTTGGAGTCAAATACAGGGTGTGTATTTATCATATACAGATATCTTCATCAAACCAAGTCTATACATTTTAGAACAAACAGTATGTCAGACAAGAAGGTGGCAGCTCTTCACCTGCGAGTGGCAGAGGCACAAACATCCTGGAGCAGGCTCAGGTCACAGCACAGCAAAGGGACGTCGCAGCAGGGGTCACTCGGTGAGGCCACATCTGCCGCTGTCATCTAGTGTGTTGTTCAGCAACCCAATGGTTCTTGATTGGTTGACTAGGTCATTCACTTCCTCCCAGATGACATCTGACAACCCCAGCCAAGAGTCGGTGGGAACGTCAGACACAACCCTTAGTTGGCATGGCCCGGGAGCGGGTCAGCGGCCCTCACCTGTCCTCAACCCGCCTCTGTCCCATCCGGTTCCCTCAGCCAGAGATCCCACTATGTGGTCTGGGCTCAGCACCACTATATAGCGAGGATGAACAATTTGAGGAGGGCAGTCAGCAGCTACTTGGCAGCGAAGAAATGGGGCCAATATCCCCTGCTTCTTGCAGTAGGCGGCAAAGTATAGATGTGGAGAGTGGCATGGGAGGTCATGTTGTGAGAGGTCAGCCTCGGCATACCAAGACCGGTGATGAGGACAGCAGTGACGATGAAACACAAATAGATGATGTAGCCGACCGCACTTGGGAGCCGGGTGAGGCAAGGGCTTCATCATCGTCAGGAGAAGAGGGTGTCAGCTTGCGCGTCAGGCAGTGGCGCAGCCAGCAAGTGGGTTGTGTGGCCGTGAGTCAGCAGGATAGCAGCAGTGTGAGGTCGGGAGCCAAGCGGCCACGGGGTAAAAAAACCCGCTTTGCAGGTCCAAGAAAGTAGCGGCACAGGGGCTCAGTGAGGCAGCGGCGTCAGTTGTCACTCAGTGCGGAGCGTTGGCGGTAAAATCCGAAACTCGGCGGTGTGGCAGTTCTTTGCTAAGACACCGGAGTAGCCGAATATGGGTATATGTAGAATCTGTAGGCAGAAAGTGAAGCGTGGCCAGGGAGCTAACATTGGCACCACGGCCCTGCGTCAACACATGCAGCGTCACTATCCGGTGGCCTGGGAGAAACATGGCTCAGATGTGGTGGTCCATCCTGCCGCTGCAGCAACAGCAGCAGCAGCGCCCAGTGACATGCATGCCATTGCAGCCAGTCAAGGCTCCACCACCTCTGCAGAAGGGAGCTGTTTCTCTTTGACATCATCTCCCGGTCCAGATGCTCCTTGCTCTCGCTAGCTATCATGGCGCCAGCAGTCTTTCAGCGAGGCGATTGCAAAAAGACAACAGTATGCGTCCAACCATCCTAAGGTGCAGAAGCTGACCGTGCTCCTGCCCAAGTTGTTGGTGCTGCAGTCCCTCCCTTTCCAAATGGTGGACTCTGCACCATTCAGAGAACTAATGGCTTGTGCCGAGCCGAGATGGAGAGTTCCAAGCCGTAATTTCTTTTCCAAAAAGGCAGTACCAGCACTTCATAAATATGTAGAACAGAAGGTGGGCCAGTCCTTGAGCTTATCGGTTTGTTCCAAGGTGCACGGCAGCGTGGACGTCTGGAGCTGTAACTATGGTCAGGGCCAGTAAATGTCCTTTACGGTCCACTGGGTGAATGTGCTTCCGGCCCAGGCACACCAACAACTTGGACAGGAGACGCCGCTTTCTCCTCCACGTTGTCAAGTGCGGCTCCTGAGCCAATGTCTGCCTCCTCCTGCTCCACCACCACCACCATCTCAGCCTCCACAAGTACTGCTCCATCATACCCCATGTGTAGGGCACAGCGGTGTCACGCAGTTCTACACCTGGCCTGCCTCGCGAACGAAGTCACACAGGGGAGAAACTGCTCCGCGTCATGCAGCAAGATATCGATGTGTGGCTTTCTCTCCGCACCAACTGCAAATCGGAACCATGGTGACGGACAATGGTTCCGATTTGCATGGCGCACGTGTTCAATCTGGTTGTCAAAAGGTTCCTGAAGTCTTCCACCGATCTTCAGAAGATTCTGAAAATGGCCAGGAAACTGTGCATGCATTTCATCGATTCCTACAAAGCCAGGACCACCCTCCTCGGGTTGCAGCGGCAGAACGGCCTCCACCAACACACTCTGATATGCGATGTTTCCACCCGTTGGAATTCCAGTCTGCACATGTTGGACCGACTGTATGAACAGAGAAGGGCCATTAACGATTTTTTGATGATCCAGGCGGACGGGAGTACTCCCCTGTGTAACTTTGATGTCATGCCAGTGGCAGCTCATGCGTGACACCTGCTGTTTGTTGAGGCCATTCGAGGAGGCCACGTTATTTGTCAGTCGCCAGGACTACGGGATGAGTAATGTCATTCCACTGCTTCATGTCCTGGAACAGATGCTGAAAAATCTGTCTGGGCAGGGGACTGGAGATGTAGCGACTACATCTCGCGACCACATGAGTCCGGTGGGGACTGAAATGGAGGAGGAGGAGGACAATTTTGGGGCAGAAGGGATTGTCTGGTGAAATGAAGGGGGATTTTTACCCAGGTGACAAGGGGAGGGAGGAAACAGGAAACAGCTGGAGGGAGGTAGATGGAGATGAGGAAGAAAAAGGGAGATGACCCGTAAGAAACCCTTGGGAGTATACGTGGGATGGAGGCAGGGGAAACCCCTGGAATCACGTGTGCCCGATGGCCCGCAGCTTTTCCTTTATTTTCCTTTGGGTTTGTGACGCCGAATATTCCCGCACAGGCAGAGGGATGATTCTGGTCTTCACCCCCTTTTTGGGCCCTTGGGACTGGTCCCAAAAAAGGGAGCCCTTTTTTCCCCGAAATTTAGAGGGAAGAAAAAATTAAAAAATAGGGGAACCCCCATAGGGCAGTTGGCCCCTGCCTTTTGTGCGGCATCGTCCCCCCTCTGACAGGTTGCCCCGGGGGGGGGGGGGTTTTTTTTTACGCTACGTATAATGCCCCCGGTTTCTGGGGGAAAGGTGGGGGGATAGGAGCAGTACCCCGCTCCATCAGCGCAACCTAAGTTGGAAAATCACTATGAGCAGGGTTCCTTCCCCCGCCCAGTGAGGGGAGTCGCCAAACCCGCAGCAGGGCCTGGAGGACCCTGAACCCAAAAAGGTGGTGGGGCCTTTTCTTTGGGAAAAAACTCTGCCCCCCCCAGTTAAGGGGGAAAATCCGCCGGACTACTGGGGCAGCCAAAATGGATGTGTTGGCCGCAATTTTCCGAGTTTTTCCGTGGAGAAGTGTCGCTGCCCGGGGCCCTTAGTGTGGCATAAAAGCGGGGTGTTTTAGTTTTGGGGGGGCCAAAGTTTTCCCCCAAAGGGGAACCCCCTTGTCCACGGGAATAAATGGAAGAAAGGCCCTTTTCAAGATGAAACCAGGGGGGGATTTGGGCAGGATTTCCCAACACAAAGCCTTAGGGTAAAACTACATACCATGAGCCTCACCAAATGTGAGAAAAGAGTCGGGGTTTTTAAACTACCCGTTAGCCACTATTCTGATGCCCCCCCCGCCTGATGCCAAAATCTGCTGACGTTTCTCCATCTGCCACCAACCTCTTTACCGGGGGTGGTATTGCCCCCCATCCCAAAATCTGTATTGTGCCCCCTTTATGACTCATGCTGTGCTGTGTTGCTGGTGCCGTGACATCCCCCCTGTGTCATTGTGCATCTGACCTCATGCTGTTTTCTCCCTGCCCCCCTACCCCCACCTCTGTCATTGGGACTTGTGGCCTTACAACGTTTTTGCCACCTCCGAATGTCATTGTGCCATCCCTGACCTTATGCTGCGCCCCCGACTCGCTCTCTGTCTTGTGCCACTTGTGGCCCATATGTTTTTGCACCTCCAGAAAGTTATTGTTCCTCTTGACCTCTGCTGCTGCCCCCGTCACCTACTCCTGCATTTGCCACTCTGTGGCCTACTCCTGCTCCTGTTTTTTCCACCCCAGAATGTTTATGCCATGTCAACCTTTATGCTGCTGGCCCCGGCCTCCACACTGTTTTTATTGTGCCACTCTGTGGCCTATCCCTTTTTTTCCCCCTCCCGAATGTCTTTTGCCATGTCTGACCTCATTCTGTGCTGTTGAGCTGTAACTCCCCACTGTGTCTTGTGCCCCTCGAAGCTACTCCTGTTTTGCCACCCCCAGAATGTCATTGTGCCACTTTGACTCATGCTGCTGCTGCGTGACCTCCCCAATGTGTCATTGGCCCCTCTGTGGCCTACTCTGTTTTTGCCACTCCAGAATGTCTTGTGCTACTTTTCTAACTCATGTGCTGCTGCCGTGACCCCAAAATGTGTCATTGTCTCTCTGAAGCTACTCCTTTTTTTTGCACCTCCAGAAAGTCATTGTGCCACTGTTGACCTCATGTGCTGCTGCCCGTGACCCCCACACTGTGTCATTTGGGCCCCTCTGTGGCCCACTCCTGTTTTTGCCCACTCCGAAAAGTCATTTTTGCTAAATGTCAAACCCCCATTTTCTGCTATTGCCCTGACCCCCCACCCCTGTGGGGCCCACCCCTTTTTTTTACCAACTCCAGAATTTTCATTGTGCCCCTGTCGGCCTCATGCTGCGCTTTTGGGCCACCGTCACCTCCCCCTTCTGTCATTGTGCCCCTCCCTTTTCCCACTATGTTTTGCCACCCCAGAAAGTCATTGTGCCAATGCCCGCCTCTGCTGGGTGTGTGGGCTGCCGGGAACCCACCCCGTGCATTGTGCCACTCTATGGCCCATCCTTTTTTTTTGGGCCCCCTCCGAATTTTCATTGTGCCCCTCTTGACCTCATGCGCTGTGGCTTTTGCCCTCCCCCTCCACACTCGGGGCACTTATTGCCCCCTGAGCTCTCGTTGTTTTTTCCAGCTTTGCTGCCCTGATTTTATCATGCTACATTCCCCCTTCATTTTTTTGATCAGTTTTGCCCCTTAAGTGCCAGGGGGGGTTTTATGTGAAGTGATTCTAAAAGCGGGCCCGGAGTCTTTTGCGTGTCATACTTTAAAAAACAAAATTGCAAAGAAGGAAACCAAAAACCCAAACTCCCTTGGTTTTTAAAAAATTGGCCCCCAAAATTTCCCACGACCCTTTCAGGGTCTGTGGGAGCCTTTTTAAAAAGCTGTTTTTTTAAGTGATTCCCTCCCCAAGTAATTTTGGACCGGAAGTTATTTTTGCCCGGGAAAATTTGGCGAAGTTAAAAGGGGAAAACCCTTTTTTGAGAAAATTTTTCCCATTTTAGTCAAACACTTGTCCCTAAAGTCTATTTTTTATGGGATAATTATAAATTTTAACCCAATTGTTTTATTGATGGGCCAGTAAATGAAATGAAAAAGTAAAAAGTTCTAGTTCGATTAGAACCTCAAACTTTTGTGAGTTTGGTTCAAACTCGAACTTTAGTGAAAGAAAAATTTGGTCTAAGAGTGAAAAGAAAAAAAAATTTAGAGGATTAAAAAAAATTTTTTCCTTTCAAGGCTAAATGAAAAGATGGGGACAGCTTGCAACCCCGGGGGTGTAGCTATAGGAGGGGGCAGTGGTAGCGTGCCCACGGGTCCCGCAATCCTGAAGGGGCCCCAAAAGCCCCTTTGGGCAGATAAAAAGATTTGGAAGATTTGGGGTGTTATTTCAAATTTTGAAACCCCCCAAAAATTTTAAAAAACAAAAACCTTTTTTGGGGATGGGGTATGATTTAGCCCAAAATTTAAGGGACTCTTTTTTAATATAATTAAACCATGATAAAGAGAGTTAGGTTTTTATTTTGGGGCCTGGGGAAAAAATGCCCAAAAAAACAGCTTCTAGGTGTGAGGGAAAAATGCAGCCAGCAATAAACCCAAAATTCCTAGTATTGATGTCTTTTGGAGAGGAAAATGCTATTTAACTTTGGGCCCCGGGCAGTCTGTAAATACAGAGAGTGAGTGGGGAAATAGTGTTCAAAGGAATATAGTGAAATAATATAAAAAAATGGTCAAAGTGATTTTTTGTAAACCAATTGGGGAGCCCTGCACCTCAGTGATGATGTTTTGACACTTTTCTGTGCTCTGCACTGAATGGATGGCCGCCAAAAGTGCAGAAAGGTGATTGGATGTCCGCCAACAGTGCAGAAAGCTGCTGAAAACGAAACTGAAAATGGCGTGTCGAACTAGAACTAGAACTTTACTTGAACGAACAGTAAAAAGTTCGGTTCGGTTTGAGTTCTAAAAATTCGAGAAGTTCTTTTGATTAGAACTTTGAGTCAACACTAATGACAAGTCCTGTGTAGGCAGAGTTATCGTTATAGTTCTTATTCAATTAAAAATTAAATTCTTATGTTCTGTACTGATAGAAGGTGGAACTTCAAAATCCTTGCTTTTGTTGGGACCACCAATCAAGCCCGATAGTGGTTGTCCCAATGCCTCAGTTAAACTTCCATGGAGAAAGCTGCATGCACCTGTATGGTAACCTCTTCATTTGGACTCGTCCCGTAGGTGGCCACTCCTTGCCCTATGTGGATGTGCCATAAATGTCTTAAGTTGTCTTACAATGTCTTAAACTCTTTCAATAAAATATTCCAAAGTCCTAGATGTATCTTGTGTGTGAATGTTATGAGGTGTCATTATATTACATTCATTCATCTTATACACATAGACTGCTAATTACGAATACAATCTAGAGCCTCTAAGGTTTTGATTCCAGTAATTACTGAGCTTCCTAATTCTGTTCAATTACCTTAGATCCCTGACCTGAAGAACAGTTATAATTATTACTTTTTTTTTCCATTATAATATACAAGGCCATGCACAAGGCTCTTGTAAATGGTTATTTACTAGCAAGGTTATTAGGCTAATCAACACAATTAAAAAAAAATCAACCTATAGAACAACAGGTGTCCCATGGTGTTTTCTTTAGGATCAAATTAAGAATTTAATATTAATCCCATGAAATATTTTGTTAAATAAAAAAAATGTACAGCTTGCAAATTCTTTATTTTTCATTTTCTGAAGCTTTAACTATTTTTTTTTTTTTTTTTAAGGACCATAGATTATATCACATTAGTAATATGAAAAAGTGTCCTGTTCCGGATCTCCCACATTATTACCATGATAGTCTTATTGGCCCCCACAGAGACTCTAAAGACGACATGTATGAACGGGACTGCACCATTTTTTTGGCTTGCTTTGAGACAAGCAAACTATCGTAGCTCTGGTCTACAGATGTAGAATCGCCAAATGCCAAAACTAGGTGTACAGACATGACACCTTCGTATGCGCTTTATAGACAACGGTGTGTTATGGCAAAATCGTTAAAAGCACCAAAAATGTGCCAATGTTTTGTGCGAAACTGTCATACAAATCCATATCCATTTCAAAGTGACATGGCCGAGACTACTTTTGTGATAGAACATGACAGTCATAAAGTGCAGGGAGACACTTTCAATATGGCTATGGTAAACGGAAGTGGGTTGGGCAGTAGTTCAGGATTATAATAAAAAGGAAACTGCCTGTCATTAAGATATTGGGCATGGATATGTGCCAAAAAGGTAATGGCTACTATGCTGTGTATATTTGTACCTACATTAGGGCCCATTAAATGAGTTGGGGAGAAAATGACATTACTGTAAAATATAAGGGCATATTTTAGGATGCTGAGAGGCTTATAATAACCAAGATAGGCATCGTTATGCTCTTTGATCCTCACTTCCGGATGCGCAAGGCATAGTTGGAATGCAAACAGGGAGAGATGCGTTCCAAGTGACGCTTCCGGACATGCGCCCTAGGTACAGAATATTGTCGGACATGCACAGTGAAGATAGGAAATGGCGGATGATGTGATAAGGAGTACGGCCCTTCTGGACAAGTGCAGTATACGTGGAGCGCACGCTCAGCATGATTTCCAATCAGATTAGACACTGCATTAACTAGATAACAGGTCGGAAGGCAGGGGAATAGATTCCTATAGAACCGGATTTATCTCAAACTGTCTCACCAAATATTGGACAGGGATTAACTATGTGTTGGGATTTAGGAAACTCTATCACCCTAACAGATCTATCAGACAAATTGCTGAACAGGACACCATCTGTTTCAGACCACTGATTATACCCAAACAAGCAAACTAAATGTATTTAGCCCACTGAGGAGTCCGTGTCTTAGGATCAAACATGTATGAGCAATAAAATGGGTAAGAAGAAGCAAATGTTTTGGGTTTTAATGTGACCTATCTGGGGTCCCTGCTTATATGCATATTCTATGAGTGTAGGGTAAACTGTAAGGTAAAAACAGGCTACAGCTTAAGGAGTCTCCGTTTTCGGAGCAGGTACTCCGCTCAGGGAATCAATAGAGCTTATCAGTGTGAGCTACATTATTTTATGTATTTTAAGGGAAGGGAAAGACATCCCTAAGCACAAGATAGAACCCCTGAAGAAACCCTTAAGGACTCCAAGATCAAACTATACAGCTCTACAAAGAAAGAAGAAAGACACCTAAATAGAAGAGGTGGTGAGTAGCAATAAACTACAAAAAAATAGACATAAGGTACTGTCTGTTTAGCACTCACTACCTACTACTCGAATGGTGGCTCCAGAGCTGAGGTTGTGTAGAATCTGTTGTATTTCACCCCATGTACATTTGTTTTGGTATAAAGTGAAAAAAAATCAGTTTTCTATGTCACTTTATTTATGTAGTGTAGAATATCTTTTTATGAACATTTCTTAAAAGTTAAGTTTTATAGAAGTTCGGCCATTTCAGTGATTATCACTTTCATACATACTGTTGGATTGTGCACTATTATAAAACAGAGGTAGAACTGGCGAGTCGGCACCAGATTCATACATGTCCCACTAAGGTTCCTTGTGAAGACCCAGGTGGAAACACAAAAATAACCTCAAGCTTTAGTGGAAAGACGACTCATTTAGAGCTGATTTTGGTCCAGTGACCAGAGTGTACTGTTTCTGGGATGATTCAGTAATAACCTATTATTCTGCGTGTATAATGATAGCAACAAAGATTACAATGCAATAAAAAGTAGACATATACATATCTCGTATAGGTAAAGGCTGGGCTCCAGGTTCCGTTCTCAAATGGGACAAAACATTTATAAAAGTTTAATAAAAATTTCAAAAACATGAAATTAAAATCATTAAACATTTACCGCAATTTTCCCATTTTTATCCAAAAAGATAACAATTAAAAAATTTTAAAAAAATGTCCATGCAATAAAGCAAAAGTGATAAAAAAGTTATATCTAGCACAAAACAGTATCATTAAAAAATAAATGAAAAAAACTGCACACAGCTCCCTCAACATAAAAAGTAATGAATATTAAGATACGGTAACACAAAGCAAAAAAAAAAAAAAAAAAAATGGTTTTAGCTCTTGGAAGGCAATAATAAAAAAAATAAAATAAAATAAATGCTACCAAAATTATCTGCAACACCAGGCAGTTTTTCTTTGTGTTAAAAATATAACTGAGGGGTTCTCTTTATAGTTTCCTCTTTAAAGTGGTTGTCTCACTACAAGGATTACTTTTTATGTTAAAGATCTTGCAAAATAAAGTCACTTTGCAATATATGTCCATTAACAGTGTCCTACCTATTCCTAGATATCCCCTCTTGTATGAGCTGCTTTCAGCTCCCCCAGGTTTGCTATAGCTACAGACCTGTTTGATCTCCCTGATAGGCTCCCAAAGCACTGGTTGCTATGCACAGATCTGTTCGATCTTTTCCTGATAGGCTGCCACATGGTCGCTAAGCTACTACCTGTTTGATCTCTCCTGATAGGCTGCCAGCACTGGTCGCTATAGCTACAAACCTGTTTGATCTCTCCTGATAGGCTGCCAGCACTGGTTGCTATAGCTACAGACCTGGCTTCTACTGCAACCCAGTGGAAACCAGTAAACACGCCCCTGAATTCAAAGTGAAACCAAGAAAACAGGACTGAGGTCAGATGAATCAATGTAACTTTCAAGCACGCCTGGCCATAAGCTGTATGAGGAATGGAGTCCAGCCCTATACACTTGAATAGAGATGCGCTGTATGTCCCCCTACATAATGGGGCCCCACTGAGAAGACACAAGCATTGAAGGGGCCACAGTAGTAAATCAATGCTGCATTCTCTTCATCCGTACAATGGGGGGAGATCACACAGGTTTGACATTAAATGATGGAATATTCCAATGTTATGCTATCACTTCAGCAGATGGTAGTACCCCTTTAAGGTCTGTAAATACATTATCATTGAACCTACAGATTTTATTTTTTCAATAACTTTAATTTTAGAAGAAAATGGATTGGTAAAATAATAGTTTAAGTAATTATCCCAAAAATGATAAATTATGTCTAAAACAGAAACGTCAATGTGAAAAAAGGTAATAAAAAAAAAGTAATTCTGATTCCGCCGTATGCATTTTATGCTCCAGTAAATGATTTTAATAAGAATATTCAATGTCGTCTTTTTATGTGGTGGAAATAGGATTTGTAAAAGCACTTTGATTAATGCAAAAAAACACATTCAGAAGTTATTCATTTTATTCATGGTACAAAAGTTAGAACCTACGTACACCATTATCAAATAGCACTACAGTATTTCAATTGGCCTTGGAAATGGAAGGGAAAAAAACAGGGCTTTAACGGTGTGCCATTTCATGTGCTGGCTTTTTGTCCTTGATAAAAGATTGTGTGCAATTTATTTCAACTCTGGAACTCTAGCAAAGCATTCTGGGCAGGCCGGGGACAAATAATAAGGATGTAAATTAATTGAAGGCTTATAAACTTAATGGGATAGTGACCTTAGACAGAATTCTTTGTAGAAAAGCAATTATAGATGGATTTCATTGTTATGTTTTGAAGAGGATTACACTATTAACATGTCCATCGCCTCAAATGTAAAGAGACTTGTGCAACAAATGAGAAATTAATGTTAAGTTTAGCAAAAACACTGCACTTTAATATGGTGTTATACAGGTTGAAAGCAAACCTTCAAGGGATTGTTTAGTATTCGGGAACTTAAAGGGGTTGTCTCACTACAAGGATTGCTTTTTATATTGCAAAAACAATTCACTTTGCAATAAGAGTCTATGAAGAGTGTCCAACCTATTCCTAGATATCCCCTCTTGTATGGGCTGCATCAGCTCCTAAGGTTGCTATAGCTACAGACCTGTTCAATCTCTTCTTATAGGCTGCCAATGCTGGTCACTATAGCTGCAGACCTGTTCAATCTCTCCTGATAGGCTGGCAGTGCTGGTCGCTATAGCTACAGACCTGGGGTCCTCAGCAGCTCTCACTGCAGGCCAGTAGTAGCCAGTAAACCGCCCCTAAATTCAAAAATGAAACTGATAAAACAGAACAGAGGCAAGATGAATCGATGGAGCGAGACAACCCCTTTAAAAGAGAACCTGAAACCACTTTGGGCAACATATATGATTTTTGGCGCCCAGGAGCCTTTTTTGAACCCTTAGTACTTAGATGTGCCTGAATCATGAACTGTTTCCAGAGTAATACATGGGTTGCCTAGAGGGTATAAATGTATAGCTTAATACAGTTGTAGTGTGACACCTCCAGCAGTTTAAACAACCCGGTTTGCGTTAAAGAAACTATAAATGTTAGCTTCGTTAAGGTTTTATGCACACGCCTCCAAGCTGCCCCTGATTTTCAAAGGCGCATTACAAAGTGCCACGGGCACTCTGTAATGTGCCTGATACTGGAGTGCGCCTGGTTAAAGATAGAGCGAACGGGGGTGCGCTAGTTTTCGGGCTGAAAAGACGGCAGACTTCAAACGCCCATTCATAGATGTCGCACTTGGAGTGTAACATGGCTTTCTATCTGTTACTAATCAACTTAAGATCCCAGCATGCCCCAACCGTCTAATCAATGCTAGGACTTCCTGCAACCAGTAAATAAACCATTTGAAGTAACCAAGGATGGTTTCAGCTATGAATGCCTCAAATAACCATAATGGTGGTCCAAGAAGAAAAATTCACGCACTAACAAAATATATGTTTTAAATTATCGCTCACTAGATAAAAACCATTGGTTTTTCCATAGGTGTCAGGGTAAGTGTGCTCAATGCAGACAGGCTGCAACTGCGATGTGCCTCCCTCCCTGTACTTTTTCTGCTGAAGCTCTGTGAGTGACCAGACGCCCAGCCACTCCTGACAGGGGGCGAGTGCACGCAGCCAATGGGAGGAAAACACGGAGCCGCTCAATTTAGTGCTAGGCAGTGGGCTATTTTATTTACAGGAACCCCAATTTAAACTCCTGAAAGCTGACTGCTGCGCTGTGAATCCTGAATACTTGGTTTCTTGTTCTTGGTTTGGGGTTTTTTGGTAACCATTATACCTTTACCTCGGGTGTTCCTGACTCCGGCTTGGCTCTGATCTTGTACTCGTCCCGTTGGCTTTTGACACGCTGTTTACGGTTTTTAATTCGGGTTTTATTTGTGGCTATGGGTTCTATTTGGTTTGACCCGGACTGTGACCTTTCTTCTCCTGGAATCCCCAAACAGTTTACGCGAGGGACTGTCGCCCAGTTGCATCTGCCGCCTAGGGCAGCAGTTAAGCAAGGCAGAGGACAGTGGCTGGGTTTCAGTCAGGGGGTCACTGCACTCCTTGACGTGACATTATACAGGCCGAAACGTTAGCTTACCCTCACTATGGGGCCCTGACGCTCTGGAAAAGCAGATGCAAAGGGGAAAAAAAGCTAGTCCAGGAACGGCGCTGGGTAGAACACAGGAGGCTACCCCAAGTCAGAGGGTCCCTGCATTACTTTTTTCCCCCTTCTGTGGAACCCCCTAAACCCGGTTTCTGTCAGGTTTGCAGGTAACAGGAGGGCCTTTGTGCATTTAGAGAGGGGTTTTGCGCCCGTATTTTAGGCTTTTCCCCCCACTTACCTCGGGAATGAGGCAAAGGTGGAAAAATTTTTATGTCCCTTTCTGCAGGTCCCCCCGGAACCGTGGGCATTTTCGTTAAGCGACTCACCTGAACTGCTTCTGTGGACAGGTTCTTTGCCGCTTTAGGGTATTCTTTAATGACCGATGGGAAGCTGTTGGTGAGGCTAAGCTGACCACCTGAGGCAGAGATTGGGAAGCTGTGGAGGAGTTTTGCTCCGAATTTCTTCGCTGGTGCGTCCGTTGGGTGGAACGATTTAAAACTCTCAGATGCCGTTTGATTAGGGGTTTTCTGACCAGTGATAATTTATTGGTTGGCTACCCAATCCCTGGAACTTTAGATGAGGCCATGGCATGGCCGTTCGTCCCGGACAGACGTTTTAGGGAGAGACGCAGGAAAGGTTCCCCCCCCGGTGTCCACACCAAAGGTCCCCTAAACCTTGTTTCCGATGTAAACCGGGAGCCAGCAAGTAAAGGGCTTTCTGTCCTGCGGCCCAGTGACCGTTGGCACTCGTCGATCCAGGGTGTGCTTCTACTGTTTGGGGAGATGGACACAGAAATTCCGGGGAATGCTCCAAAAAGGAAGACAGGTGGAAAAACTTCAAACGCTAGGTGGTCAGCAGGAGGATCACCCCCAGGCGAGCAGGTATTTCCTATTGTACATAAGTTGCTGCTACCAGTTAAGATTTCATAAAATTGTCGCTGTCCGGTTCCTGGAGTGCGTTTGTGGGTTGGTCAGCTTCTAATTTTTTTGTCGTCTTTCGCCAACATTGGGCCTACCTTGTAGACGCTATCTGACTCGCTGCGGGTAGTGGCTATTGACTTTCCCTCCACTAGCTCGGGGTGCATCCATATTGTACCCTGAGCTGGAGATGGTGGTCAATCCTACAATTGAAAAGTGTATCTAAAATTCTTCATGGAGGGCTGCCCGTGAATTGGGGTTGGGCTTCCCTGGCTTTAAAAAACATAAACCATGGTTTTATGGAATTCAGGGAAATTTTGTCAGGTGGGACAACGGTTGTGTTGACAGATGTCTCCTCCTGCTGGCAATACTGAATTGGTGCGGCTAATGTTTTATCTGGGAAGCGTGGTGGGCCAGCTTGAAGCTTATGCGGCATTTGTGAAGCCGAAAGCTCGGGCTAAGGTTCCCAAATCGTCCCTGGGGAACTATGCCCTCCTCTGTACCTGAACTCCGTTTGTGTTCTGGAGGTTTGGGTTTTAACCGGGGGCTTATCGGCTGAATTACCCTCTTCCTCTGTATACATTTAAAGTGTCCGCGTGCACTTCGTGACTCCGCCCTCTAGGGCCCCCTCTTCAGTTCGGCATAGAGGGGATTTGAACTAGACCAGGGGAAAGGGCCAGTGCCTCTCTAAAGGGGGGTATGTCAGCGCTAAGCTTGCTCAGACAGCAGCAGGCCCGCAAAGCCCGATGTGCGCTCCCTCCCCGTAATTTCTGCTGACAGCTCTGTGAGTGACAGACCGCCCAGCCACTCCCGACAGGGGGGCGAGTATGCACCCCAATGGGAGGACCGGAGGCCTCCAAATTTAGCTGCATGCGGGGTATCCCCAGAATCCATTTAAACTCCTGAATGCTGACGCTGCGCTTTATATTCCTGGGTAACCTTGTTTTCTTGTCTTTGTTTTGTTTTTTTGCTAAACCAGTATACCTGACCTCGGCTTGTTCTCCTGACTCCGGCTGGCCTATTTTGTTTCCTACTCCCTTTGGCTTTTACCCGGCTTGTTTACTTTATCCCCCTGGTCTGATTGTGGCTTGCCGTTCTAATTGGTTAAATTTACACGACTGTCGACCTTTCTTCCTCTGACAGCACCAGCACTTTAGCACGCAGACTGTCGCCAGTTTGCCGTATGCCGCCCGGCAGCACGTCAAGAGCAGGACAGTGGGCTGGGTTCCAGTCAGGGCTCACTCTAACCCTTGACTGTCAAATAGGTTTTTATAGCAATGATAGATTTATCAATTCATTTTTGAATTGGAGCCCAGAAGTTTCCAAATTTTACAGAAAGTGGTTTTAAATATCTAGCTCAAGTATCTTTGTCATTAACCCTGTTTCTGCCCAAATGGCATACCCCATGAATGTTTCCATTGAGTATCCATGATCTTACTGGATGTGACTAATCATGATGTATGACATAACTGCTAGTCATAAATGGTGCATTGGTCATGTGTCCTGCAGAGGTTACATAGGAAGTGCACGTCAAGTGAACTGGGAAACTACTTCCAATAGGTTGCCCTAGAAAGACAGCTTTAATTCTTTTTAGGGAGTGTTAATTATTATACTTTTTCTTCCAGGGAACACTGTAAGGCCTTCAAGTCTACCTTTAGTGCCTTTAAGTGGCACCAGCGAAAAAGTTTTCTTTCTTGTGGAGGAGAGCTAAAATGCAGATTATTTTTCCCGCAAGTTTCCTGACCTAAAAAGCTTCCTATGCCAGCTGGCAATCTATACAAGAGAAAAATTGCTTCTTTTCCCAAACCCATCCAGACATTTATGACAAATCCATAGGATATGAATCTGCCACTGTCCATCTTCAGCCACACAATAGGCATCTTTAGACCTCATCTTCTGTAAACATGGTGAGTGTCCCAGATCTGATATTCTCATCTATGAGACATTTTATAGATTCTATGGACAATTCATAAATGTCTGTAGTTGGAATTAGTGTTTCTTGAGTAGGTCCCTACATGGTTCAACACTAATTCAACTGAACTGATGAAACCATTTAGGTCTGGGACAACACAATCCCAAATGTGTTAAAAAAATCCTAAGCTGCAGTTAGGGTCAGGCTTTTTATGCATTTTTAGGGATTAATGTAACATTCTGCAGCAATTTATTTCTGCCGGTGCTTCAAGTACAATATACCTTCCAGTCAGATGTCACTTCTGGTTAACGTAACATTAGTGTTATCCTACTCTTATGTCAGTAGGAAGTGACATCATACTGGAAGTGCCACCAGACTGGAAGTGCCACGGAATGATAAGTTAACCCATAACCACATGAAACCCATGCAAACACAAAGGTGTGTCACTGAAACCCAAAAGTCAAACTCTTCTGCTGGATAAAGCGCAGTCAGGAGCGAAAACTGCAGACTCCTGTATAACATGGAAAACAAAGGCATGACCAGCTTCCATCTCAGAAGGAAAATATAAAATGTCTTCTTTATTAGTACGTTTTAAGGATTTTTTTTTCAAACGCACGTCAGCGATGGTCTGATTTCTGCCCTGCAATGAAGTTCTTTTGGATATTATTTTCCTTGTGTGTTCAAAATAATTTTTATTCTTAAATTCAATACAGAAGACATTTTGGTCGACAGCCCGACATCAGGCGAAGCTCCATTCATACATTTTTAAATCTCCCGCACGCCACTCCAGGGCGCATAACATAGCGCCTTCGACGCTTTGTAATGCGCCCGATCTCGGGCGACAGGGTGCACTAGAAGCGTAGCGAAGCTACATATTGATAGCTTAGCTACAGCATTTCTAGGCACATTACTGCTGGAACAGCTAGAGCACTTTCAAAGTGGTTTACCTGATTTGAACTGTCGCTCGAGCGCTAGAGTGCACCTGATTTATGACCCACTGTAGAGCGAGTTCATACATCATGCGAATTTTAGCCTATTATTAGGCGCATGAACTTTGCCATGTTAACGCCAAATTTCATGCTTCTGAGTTGGAAGCTGCTCATACCGTTGTTTCACATGAAAACTGAACCCCGGTATAAGGTTAGGGTAGTTTTTTGTTGGAATCAATCAAATCAAATTGCTCAAATTTAGTTTGACTTGATTTTGACCCAAAGCCAAAGCACAACCTTAGTTGAAATACATAGAAGCAATGGAAAAGTCTTGTAGGAGCTGAGCTACTGTATGTATTGTATGATAATAATCAAAATGTGAGAAAAGACAATGCCTGAACTCTATCCTTTCCTTGCCCATCACTTAAAATAAAAAGTACTAAAGGTCCAACTCCATATAGGGGATTGATTTAAGGATTTTGAGTGTTTAGACTTTGTGTCCATAATTCTGTCAACGATTGTTGCTTTGTGAGACTGAAATGATTTTGTGTCTGATGCTTTTTCTTAATGAAACACATTGTCAAAATGAAAGAAACTCATCATCCAGAAAAGTCAATACAAATTCACATCTTTCCTCAATATCTCATTATGGACCTCTTACTTTACAGCCCTGAGATGTTTATAGATACTAGCCCCCAACCAATATTGCACTTAAAAGAATCCAACCTGGAGAATGACAAGTTTTATCCATTTGGACGAAGAGTTATTGTGATTTCCTTAGCAACAAGAAAAAAAAATAAAATGGTTAGTCCAGATATCTGTGTATAGATGTGTATGAGCAGTAAAAATGATGAGATCATGATAAATTATACAACAGCTGACAGTGATAGGGGAAAACACAGCAATGCATATATGGAATGGAAAACTTATGACAGAGACCCATGTGGTTATTTGTTTAACCCCCTTTGGCCCACAGAACCAAAGCAATTCCTTATGGCAAAGATTCTGCTAAGTGCTAAATTCTTTATGCAGTTATATTAGAACATGTAGGCAGAATATAATGACATCTCACAGTTGCTGCACTTAAGTGGAGGCACTGACAAACTCTGAACAACCCATTGTGTGTGGTATTGTAGTGCCACCTCAATTAAATGGGGATAAGTTGCAGACAAAATCCATGTACAGTTGTGGCAATGTTTCAGTAGCCGTGAGTTTTTATATCATGAACAATCCCTTTAAGCCTATTGGAGGTGCCTGGACTAAAATGTTTGCCCATTGTATTATATGTAATTTCCTAATATACAATAATAACAGAAATCGCCGCTTTTGCTATCAGTAATGATCCAAACCTTTATCCAAGAGGCCGTGAAACGGTCAAATTCTCACATTTTTTTTCTCCTGTCAAAAATCTTAGATTTCAATGTATAGGATATTAGAAAACTCCAGTGAAGCCTCAGGAAGTTTGATGTATCTTGAAGTAAATGTCCAAATTAGACCATCATTTTTTTCTAAACAGACTCAAAATTCTTCTCCTATTAATGTTATAATATGCATAGGCATCACTGACACTTTGCTCCATGCAAGTGAAAATGAATTGAGAGTTCTTCATACGGCAGCCAGATAATCCAGGTGGAGCTCAACTCTTTTATTAACAATCACACATAAAAATTATGTCGTGGGAGATGGCCTCAACACAGGTTGCTGACCAAGCAGCTATCATGCTCTTCTCACAGTAGAAGGACCCTTTCTTTAGTCGGGTTCACCATATCTGTAGGTGTTGGCCTCAGCATCAACTCCTCACTCTCATAATGTTCACATGCAAGTCTCTTGAAACACAATACAATATCAGCAGCACTCTAGAGACACTAAAAATGGTCAAAAAGGACATAAGAATTTTTGTGGAACAGCATTTCTGCTACTAAGGAATACATGAAAAAAATTGCTGTTCTTAGTGTACATTTTTGATCAAAACTGTAAATGCCCACCTACCACGGCAAGGGGACTCCAATTAAGGTGGGAACCTACACTACATTCTACCTCTATTGGTGTCTGTTCAGACCTCCACATTTCAGGGTTAGAAGATTCCAGCTATAAACCTGATCTGATTAAAAAGCCTGTGGAGGTGGGTGGAGTGCATAAACCAAGATGGGAACCAGCTACTTCCCCATAAAAACAGTCAAAATACAAAATCTGTTCAGCACACTCGTTATGAAGAAAAAACTTACAATACAATATCAGCAGCACTCCATAGGCACTAAAACGGTCAAAAAGGACATAAGAATTTTTTGGAACAGCATTTCTGCTACATTTCTGCTACATTTTTTAGCAAAACTGTAAATGCAAGTCTCTAGCCTGGATCTTCTTCTAGTATCTCTCAGAGGTGGAGGCCTCAGCATCAGCTCTTTACTCCAATAAAGTCCACACACAACTCTGTAGTACAAATATTCTATTCTATTTTAGCAAAGACACTTTAAACTTAGCCAGTCTACATTTGGATCTCTTCTGCTAGAGCTCAATGTACAGTAATTTCCTTACATTAATCCTTAGGTACATTCAAACTGGAATGGCACCATAAGTCTAATGTAAGTACACATACCCATGGTCCATTTGCAAATGAGAACAGTGGCTAGTCAAACAAAAGCAAAACTTATTGAATTACAACACATTGAATGAAAACACACAGAACACCAAACACATTTGCATGAGAAAACACACAGAACACCAAACTTATTTGCATGATTTTAAACAGAAAAAATATGCAAAAACATAAAAATGAGCAACACATATATATCATGGGACTGTCATCTTCACCATCTCATACACATACTGTACAATACTTCTGGCAGGTACAGAAAGATGTCTGTGAAGATTTCTCTATGGGAACAACTTGCCAGGTCTCTGAAGATCACAAAGCTGAAAAACCATATGTTATACTGACATATTGGGCTCATACATTTTTCTGGATGTGTCAGCATTTCTTGAAATACAGATGTCAAGTTAGTTGACTAATCCTTGTAGAATATAATTGTAGTCAGTGAAGTTATACTTTATTAGAAGGAGTAAAGTTGAGCAGTAATTTAATGTCTCGCCTTCATAAACTGTCCAGTATGGTTTATACACTAAAACAAGTCTGCCGATGGGAAAGACTAAATATTGTTCTATCCATAGAAATAAATTATTGTTCATGATGTAATATTAGATATATGAGATTAAAAAGTCCATATATATATACCTTTCTCAAAATTATCTTCAATATGCGCTATAGTGTTAATCCAGAGCAGGACAAAAAAACAAAACAAAAACATGGGGTAGAAGTCAATTGTCCTTATTTTAGAGAAAACATTCCTTCCCGACTCCAATCTGGCAATTGGAATAAATATCTAGAACCTGGTGGATCAAATATACTACCCGTACTAGTCAGTTGCATTGCATTCTACAAGTAAACTCTCACACCGACCAATTTATTGGTTCCTCTCCTCAAGGAGAGATCTTTTCCTTTCAAAGCCACTCTTGCCTCTCACCCAGCCAACCAGTAAGTTCTACACTGCACTGACGAGGGGCATATACCCCAAAACAGCTGTCTGTAGTTGAACTTAACTGGTTTGGCTCAATTCCCTTTTACATTGCTAGGCTCCTGCGAGCTACATGTGAACTGAGGATAACTACATCCAATAGAGTGCGCTGTGGAGCTCCTCAGCTCTTTTCCAATAAGCCATTGCTTTATGCAAAACAGTCAGTAAGGTCTGAATGGCAAGTAAACCCTCACACCAACCAATTTATTGGTTCCTCTCCTCAAGGAGAGATCTTTTCACTATATAGGGTTGTCTGTTGTGAAGAATTCATAGAGAAAAAAGTTTTCTGGAAAGATTTGTCCTTTCACTGTGGTTTTAAATTATTGGAAGAAAACAAAACTGTGCAGGGAAAATCAATGCAAGAAGAGAACAAACAAATCTCATGCTGTTGCCCTGTTGCAGACTACAACCTCATCTCTACAAGGCAATGAGGTTAGGTGTCTGCAGCATTAAATTAAAAAGGTTCATAGAGATATATTAAGTGTCTTTGCAGACTGAAAGATTCCATATGCTAGTGCATTACACAGAAGCACTACTGAATTTGATGGGCAATGCACAATGCCTGTGGTGGTATTGCCGGATTATTGAGTACTTGCTGTCAGGTTCCCCTATTGATATAGTATACTGAATAACTTGGACCGCTATATTCATAATATAGCACAGGAGTGGACTACAAAATAGGGTTTTCTCCACAACCCCTTTAGTAGAATCAGACACAAAAACCAGTAGTAGTCCAAATATATTCAAATGCTTTATATCAAAATTCGTTCACCCATACACATTCTGGGTTTGTTTTCAGATATACTTATAAAAACTATGGCACCTGTGATCCATTAGGCGAATGTCTCTTACAGCATTGTAACGATATGAGATGAAAGTCTTTAACGATATTACAAACTTGTATCCACGCGGAGAGGATTGTTACATCTGTCTCAGCACATTTCCAAGCGCCAACACCAGTGACGTTTCGGAGGAGACTCCTCCTTCCTCAGACAGGCGCACATTGAAGCAGTCCTCCCATTACGGATACGACAATAACATAGATACCATAACTTATATACATTCAAAACCTCAAAAAGTATATTAAAAACAAATACACAAAGACACGATACAGAGAAATACAGGGAATGTATTGAATTAGTATCATGGGCCATAATCTCTTCAACAACAAACCACCTGCGTGTATACAAGTTTGTAATATTGTTAAAGACTTTCATCTCATATCGGTACAAAGCTGTAAGAGACATTCGTCTAATGGATCACAGGTGCCATAGTTGTTATAGGTATATCTGAAAGCAAACCCGGAATGTGTATGGGTGAACAAATTTTGATATAAAGCATTGGAATATATTTGGACTACTACTGGTTTTTGTGTCTGATTCCCCTATTGATAACAGCTGATTGTTGGGATTGTGTATGCTCAGAAAAAAAAAATTCCTTATGTTTTCTACTTTTCAAATTAGCACTCTATGTAATGTGAACATACTATACCCTCAATGTTCAATTTTACACTTACATTTTTTCTGTGGTCTACTAATGTGTCCTTCTTTATCTTTCCTTTGACCTCAAAATAGCCTGAGATAACCAGCTTTAAAAAACGAAGGACACACTGATACTTAGTTGGGAGTTGTTTATGCTACGTATCTGTGTCTATATGTGCTTACCCAGTGGTTGTGATGTGAATTGCAGTCTTTTCATGATAATAATAACAGGTCATGATCTTTTAGTAAATTTTTATGATGATAAATTGGAGTCTGTAACTAAGTTTGTTAAAAGTAAATAATAGACACATCTGTATCTTAATACACTTCATATCATGGAGGTATTTTACCCTAGAAGTAGATATATAGCCGTACAGGCATAAGGAATATCAATGGGTCCATAATAATGACATAAACTGCAGTCTTTGCATAACCATGTGTCTGCAGATCATTCATAAAGACCTCTATCTTCATCTTATTTCATAATTCCAGTACCTAAACACACCTACAGCTTAGTAATGGTGCTGGTGTTAGGTTACTTCTTATCCTTTTCTAAATGCCTGATATCTCAATACCTATATCAATGACTGAACTCCTAGAACACAAATCAATCTGATGAATGTATCGAACCATATTGGTACTTGGTTGAGATTAGCGAGCAGTAAAAAGTTCTAGTTCGATTAGAACCTCAAACTTTAGTGTGTCCAGTTCGAGGTTCTATTCAAAACTAAACTCGAATCCTTTTAAAGTCAAGGGAGAAAAAGTTTAAATTTAATTTTTTTTATACCTATACAGGTCAGGAGAAGCTGGAATTCCCATCCAAAAACAATAACCTGGATACGTGGAACTAGTTTTTCCACGTATAGGTTATTATTATGGATGGGAAATTTGCTTTTTCCCCACCCGTATGGGAAGAAGAAAAAATTTTGGGTCAAAAAAAAAGGGCAGAAAAAAAAAATTTAGGAATAAAAAAACTTTTATTTCCTTTAAATGGCTAACTGAAAAGATGAGGACAGTTTTAAGCAGGGGGTAGTTTAGGAGGTGCAGCAGTTGCAGCGCCCTGGGGCTGCCATCCCGAGGGGGCCCAAAACCCCCTTTTGACAATAGGAGATTTTGAGACGGGTGTGTTATACAATTACTGAACCCCAAAAAAGCAAAAAAAGGGAAATTTTGGGCACTGGTATGTTTGCAAAAACCAAGCAAATCTGTATAATATATATCCTGTTAGAGAGTTGGCGTTATGTGAGCTGCAAATGTCACCAAATAACAGTTCTGGGATGGGGAAAAATGCAGCCCGCAATACCAAATCCTAAATATTGCTGTCTATAAGAGGAAAAAGCTATTATCAATGGAGTCTGTCGTTGAGAGTGAGCTGAAAAAGGGTCACAGTAATACATGGGAAAATTTTAACTGGTCAGTATTTAGCAGCCCAAAGAGAGCCCTAACCCGTGATGACATTTTTGCACTTCTTGGCTCTGCACTGATTGGGTGGGCGTAAAGGGGGGCAAAAAGGGATTGGTGGCCACCAAAATGCAGAAAGCCACTGAAAATGAAAATGTCGTGTCAAACTCGAACTAGAACTTTACTCTAACAAACAGTAAAATGTTCGATATTAGTTCCAAAAATTCAAGAAGTTCTATGGGAAATTAATTTTTAGAAAGGTCGTAAAAAATTTCTTGTTAAGACTGTAAAAAGAGTGTGAAAAAGAATTTAACATGGTTCAAAACGGGCAAGGATTACATTGGCACATTATTTCTATCCCTTGTTTTTTTCATGGAGTAAAAAAGTCTCTTGCCTTTGTATTTTTACGCTGGAAGCTTTTTTGTATATTTATGAAGCTACATTCTTCACTGTCCAATGGTGTCTTCCAAGCGTCTAAAGGATTTTTTGGACATCCAGTCTTTAAGTCATATAAGGTTGAGCCTATATTTTTATAAGCTTACTTAAAGGCACCAATACTGTTTATTTCAGTAGTTTTCAAAATTCCCGACTTCCGAAAATTTTCTCTCTTTCCTCCCCTCCTAAGATCTTTTCTTTTAATGCAAAATATTTGAGAAAACATTTCTTTTAGATAATAAAATATTCAAGTGATGCTTGGCACAGCATGTATTACAGATATCATTTTACCAGGAGAATAGCATTTGTTCTTGTCTCTATATTCAATTTTGAAGATAACAAACACAGTCATAGGACAAAAAACACTTTTCATTATTCTTATAGGTAAACACAAAGAGACAAATTTCCCTCTGTGAGTTTTAACTATCAACAAATGTGTTTAGACTGACAAAAAAAAAAAAAGTTTGGAAAAAAAGCAGGAAAATTCGATAAAGCTGTAATGAAATTGAGCAGGCAGCCAGCTAGTTAGTCCTCAACGGTGACACAAGACCGGAGCCAAGTCTCTGCAGTCAAACTGTTATTTATTGACACAAATTAGTTTACAAGACGGTTGCGCTTAGCCTTAATGTATCAGCTCCCTAAAAAGACTACACCTGTGGAAATAAAGATTTTCAGATACAAAAATTCTTATTGCTACTTTTAAACCAGAAGAATCTAAGGGTGACATGTAGGAACTTGGCTGCGCCAGAACTCTGGTGTCTTTTCAGTCCGAAAACTGGCGCAGCTCCGTTCGCTCTATTTTTAATGAGGCGAACTCCAGTGTCAGGCGCATTACAGAGCGCCCGCGGCACTTTGTGCCTGAGATTGGGGTACGTGCTGGAGGTGTCGCACTACAACCGTACGAAGCTACACATTTATAGCTTCAGTACAGCAAATCCAGGTGCATCACTGCTGGAACAGGTAACAATATATACCAAAAAAAAGTAATATAACATAGGCTCACCCTTAGGTAGCTTGTCCCAATATGTTGTTCTGCTTGCAGCTTACGTTGGTCATTGTCTGATAGCAACTGCTCGGATCTCCTGCCGGCTTGTGCGGTGCATATAACCTTACATAAATGGATAAATCAAGATCCAGCATGCTCTTAAATGGGTTTTATCGTTACAAAGATCATGTCTCAGATTATGGGGACAGTAAAAATAAGCACTTTTGTAATTGGGTTGCATTACCTCAGTCACTTGGTTTAGCAGATATGAGCTTTTCTGTAAATCTGTGTTCTATTTCAGCATTTGCTGGTCGGACACGCCCCCTGGACGTTTCCCACCCCATAGACATGCTCCCTGCACTGTGATTGGCTGGCTGACATTTCATTCAGCCTGTCGGGATACGCCCTTAGACAGGAAACACCCTGGCCACACCCCTGTGCTGTCATTGGCTGCCTGGACACTCTGTGTTTATTCCCCTCTGAGCTGTTAAGCTCTATACACATCTCCCAGCTCTAGGGTGAAGGATCTGGGCAATGACTGCCTGTTTAAATGGCTTTTGCCAAGAGGTTGATTCACCTCCTCACAGGTCCAGTCCTTAAGCTGCTACTTTGAAAAGAGGGCGGTCTGTTCCTCAGATCTAATGCAATTCCTCCTTATGACATCATCATCTAAAGTGTATAACATAAGGATTCAACACAGTATTTGTACAAGCTGTATGTGTAGTGTAGTGCTTAGCTGATCTGCTCTGCAAAAGATAGATTAGGAGTTCAAGCCCCATCAGTAGTTTTTGATTTATTTATTTTTTATTTTATAAATTGTACACATATGTAAAGATATGAAAATATATGTGTAGACATCTATAATTTTATTTCTATACACACACAAAGCTCCCCTATATAGTGTCCCATCCTCGCAGTAGTCACACCAAGCACTTCCAACATATGTGATACAATGCATATACTCTGAGGGATGAGACATGATATGGGGAGCTATGTATGTTTGTATATATCGTTATCTAGATTGACATATATATTTTAGGTCTCTCTACATATGTGTAGAATTTAGAGGGGGGGGGGAACTCTGTGAGGAACTAGAACTCCAAACCCCTTCATTGTAAAAGCAAAGCTCTACCACTGCACTGCCAGCCCAAGTTAGTTATAGGTTGAGCAGGGTCGTCTCTCAAAACTGATTGCTTCTCCTCCCATTATTTTCACTCACATGTCACTGACAGCAAGCAGAGATCTTTACTTGAAGCTGACATTTGTCCTTGTAGTTGAGTAAAGATCACTGCCTGTTGTCAGTACAATTGGGTGAACCCCATAGAACAAAGTAAAAGCTGCGGCTTTCAGTGTAATTTGTGTGTAAACTAAGAGATATACAGGTGCTTGCTGGAACTTTGAGCTGAAGGTGCAGATAAGCATGCAGGAGGTCAGGCTGTTATATCCAGACAACCTTCTGCATCCCCTGCTTCATACAAAATGATAATGTCACAGTTCTTCAGTGAGGGGAGCCACGCCTCGTGGGAGGGGAGACACGCCTGCTGAGAGGAAGAACACGCCCCTGGATTTCAAACTCAATCTGAGAGAATTAGCTGAACAGCACGAACAGTTCAAACGATAAAACTCCTTTAAGATCAACTTTATTACATTTCAATAAACCAAATCAGAAGCATGGGGTAAAACTTGCGTCTGTCACATAATCTTACGCGTTTCAAGCTCAAACAGCTCTTGTTCACAGTTAAAAAAATGTGACATAACACTCCCTTAAAAACATATGCTAACCAACTATTCCTTACTGACAGGCATTATGTTACATCCGGCTGCATTTAAAGGAAAACAAATCCATTTGTTATTATACACATATGGGTATACTTACTATTATCATGGCAAGAACAGTAAATAGAAAAGATCAAAATATTACATTTATTATTTATTTGTAGATATAAAATGCTCAATAAATATAAAAGAGATCTGTCCTATAGTTAAATCCATTGGGGACTCTAGAGTTTAAGTTTAGTATCCACTGCGCCTCTCACTTTCTGACAGTCCCCCTCACCTCTTTAACCCCTTAAGGACCCAGCCAGTTTTGGCCTTCCTGACCCAGCCCTATTTTTGAAATCTGACATGTGTCACTTTATGTGAGAATAACTTTTTGACACTTTTACCTATCCATGTGATTCTGAGATTGTTTTCTCGTGACACATTGTGCTTTAAGTTAGTAAGAAAATTTTATCCATACAAGCCTTGTTTTTTCGTGAAAAATATCAAAATTTCATGAAAAATTTGAAAAATCTGTGATTTTGAAAGTTCCAAAATTTCTGCGTGCAAGACAGATAATTATTCACCACAAAATAGTTTATAACTAGCATCTACCATATGTCCACTATAGGTTGGCATCATTTTTTAAATGTCTTTTTTTATGACATTAGAGGGCTTAGAAATTTAGTAGTAATTTCTCACATTTTCAAGAAAATTTGCAATATACATTTTTTTAGGGACCAGTCCAGTTCTGACGTGGCTTTGAGGGGCCTGTATGTTAGATACCCCCATACATGATGCCTTCTAAGAAACTAGACCCCTTAAGGTATTTAAAACAGTGTTTAGGAAGTTTGTTAACTCTTTAGGTATTTCACAGAAATTAATGCAAAGTGGAGGTGAAATTTCAAAATGTCACTATTTTTGCAGATTTTCAATATTTATCCATTATTCACTGGAATATGGTAAATGTGACTAGGTAAATGCCAGGTCTGCCGTTTTTAGAGATATCCCATATGTGGCCCTAGTGCATTATTTGGCTCACCCATAAGCCCCAGAATAGGAGGAGCACCTACTGGTCTTTGGGGTCTCATTTTCAATGCAATTTTATATAGGCGCCATTCCAGGTTTGAAGAGGCCCTAAGGTCCTAAAACTTAATAAACACCCCTAAAAAGACCCCATATAGGAAACTACACCCCTTAAGGTATATATACAGGTGTGTAGTGAGTATATCGACGCCACAGGTGATACACAAATTTTTTTTTAGCAATAGGCTGTGAAAATTTTAAAAAAATTTTTTTCAATAATCTGCAATTTTAGCTTAAAATGTTTCACATTTACAAGGAATCCTGGAAAAAAGAACCCCAAAACTTTGTTAAGAAATTTCTTCCAAGTTCGGCAATAGCTTACATGTGGGTGTAAACTGCTGTTTGGGCGCATGGCAGGGCGTACAAGGGAGGGAGCGCTATTCGGCTTTTGGAACGCAGATTTTGGTGGGGCCATGTGGCATTTGCAAAGTCCCCAAAGTAGCAGACCAGGTGAAACCTTCCTGAAGTCGCCCCAATTTTAGATTCAACACCCCTCAGGGATCTCATTCTAGGGGTTTATTGTGCATTTTGGATGCACTGGTGTTCCATAGTTTTTTTTTAGCATTGGGCCATGAAAATGGGGGGTGGGGAACGCAGTTCCACCATTGTTTTTTGGGCTTTAATTTTACAGCATTTGCCGTGCACTGTAAATGATGTGATAACTTTACTATAACTTTACTATGGGGGTTGGTACAATTGCAATGGTATAAATTTTATATAGTTTTTTATTTTTTATTAATTTTACACAATAGAAATAGGTCTATAAAAAATTGCGTTTTTATGTTGTCCTATTCTGACAGTCATAACTTTTTTATTTTGCTGTGTGCAGAGTTGTGTGGGGCCTTGTTTTTTGCGGGGTGAATTGATGCTTTTATTGGTACCATTATGGGTTGCATACAACACCTTGTTCACTTTTTATTAAGGTTTTTGTGAGGCGTTTTGAACAAAATACAGCAATCCTGGTAGTGTTTTTTATTTTTATTTTTTATAGTGGTCACTCTGCGTTAGATATGACATGCTAGCTTTACTCAGCAGGTCGTTACGATTACAGAAATACCCAATTTGTATATTTTTTTATTTTCTACTGCTTTTATACAATAAAAACACTTTTATTCAAACAGGAAAACACATTTTTGCATCGCCATAGTCTGAGAGCCATAACATTTTATTTTTCTGTGTATGGAGCTGTATACAGGCTTGTTTTTTGCGGGAAGAGTTGACGTTTTTATTGGTATCATTTTTGGGGGGACAAGACTTTTTGATCAGTTTTAAATCCGTTTTTTGGAAGGCAGAGTGAAGAAAATACTGCAATCCTAGTAGTGTTTTTTATTTTTATTTTTAACAGCGTTCACTGTGCAGTATCCGTAATAAGTTAGCTTTACTCTGTGGGTCGATACAAATATGGCGATACCCAATTTATATAGTTTTTTTATGTTGAAGCACTTTTAAAAAAAAAAAGTGTTTTTAGTGTGTAAAAGAATATTTATGCATCGCTGTCTTCTGAGAGCCATAACTTTTTTATTTTTCCATATACAGAGCTGTGTTAGGACTTTTTTTTTTTGCGGGATGAACTGACATTTTAATTGGTACAATGTTGGCGTTTATAGGGGTTTTTGATCACTTTCATTCCATTTTATGTGCTGCGAGATGAACAAAAATCTTAAGTCTGTTGTTGTTTTTTTTTTTTTTTTTTTACGGCGTTCATTGTACGGGTAAATTAACATGACACATTTATAGGGCAGGTCGTTACGCATGCGGAGATACCAAATATGGGTACTTTATTTATTTTTGATCTGTTTTGGGGCGATTGGCGTTTGTGAAGGGGAAAAGGGCGATGTACGTGTTTTTATTTTATTTTTTGTGTTTATGTTTTACATGTTTTTCACTTTGTTTACTTTTTTTTTACTTTTCATTTTTTTTTTTTTTTTACTTTACCCCATAGGGGATTTGAATGAGAGATCTTTAGATCTCTCATTCAATAGGAATCAATGCACAGAGCACGGCCGGGTATCGTGACGTCACAGACAACCCGGAAGGCATTCTCTGCCCTCCGTGCTGTCTGTCAGAGGGCAGGAGCTGCACGGATCGAGCGATCCATGCAGCTGCTGCCGCCGACAGAGACGCAGGAGGAGCGATCTCCTCCTGCGTCTTCCTTAGTTATTGCGACCCGATGGTCGCAATAATTAAGGGGTTAACCGCCCCCCCCCGGAACGATTCGGGTCGGGGCCGACGAGCGGGATGCAGCTGTATATACAGTGAACCCCCCGCCGATCGCGTGAACTCTGCTTTAGAGTTCGCGCGATCCTCAGGACGTATCCATACGTCCAGGTGCGTGAACCCCCAAACGACCCGGACGTATGCATACGTCCAAGTTCGTGAAGCGGTTAAAAGTGGTTTACCTGAGCCAGAAGTGTTGCTTTGTAGCTAGAAAGTGCTAAATCTATGACCCGCAGTAGAACATGTTCATAGATTCAGGTGCATTCTATGCTACAAATGCGTGCAAAAAATAAAGCACCTGGGAGCCAAAATACATACATGTCACCCTAAGATTTTGATCAACTGGTATACTAATCTGTTTTATAAGTCTGTAAATGCTGTAAAAAATATAGGGAATGTTAAATCAAGACATTTTCCAAATACATTAGTCTTTTACTATTAGCTTGGTCAGGAGAAAGGAGAGATTGTATCTGCTCTGAGTGCACACAGGTTTCTCTGGTTACCATTCTGCTCTCCCTTCCTGATTAGACAGAGAGCAAGGAGTGACATCATCAGGATGATCAGCAGCTTGAGAACACAGTGCGCTATCAGTAACAAACAATCGACATTCATTACTTTTGATTGTTTGCTTTGAGTTCTGTAGCCCTGTGAACTATAGATTACATCTCCTGCAGTCATGTAAGTGCAATAAGAAGAGCTGGGAATACAGAGCTGTTATGCTGATCACTGCTATAGAACCCCCCACAGCCTAACCAAGTAGGGTGAAGAACTGTGAATCTGAAGTTGCCTGTGGTTCTGTGAAACGCATGGTGAGACATCCTTCCTACTATTTCCACCTAATAACTTAGTAGGGTGTGCAGAAGGTATTGATTTAGAATTTAAAACTGAGCAATATATGAGGTTTATTAGCTTCATTCATTTGCAGGCTTTACATTTTGTATTATTCATTCCTTTCAACACAGGGCAGAGGAGACGTAAATAATAAGAGCAACCCTTTAATTCCAACCTTTTTCAGCTATAGGAGCAGATGAATAATTTAATAGGCAGAATAGCTAAATATCTTGCTAGTTAGCAAAGTCCTGTGATCACAGCAGTTTTAGCACTGATTTAAACAGTATGCAGAATGCTACTAAGAGAGGAAGAAGAAACTGTCAAGTGAACGTGTATTAAGAGGGGCACATAGTGGGGGTCCCAGCTGCCTGGAAACCTGCTAGTCAGTCCCCCACATTTTGCTGTAATATTTAAGATACTGCGGCAAGTCTCAGGCTGTGCTGCCTGCAGGTAATCAGACCGCAGTAAATATCTAGCTTGGGACTAAGGATAAGAGAGTTGTTAGGTGAAAACAGTATCTACTATCAAAAGTTTTAGGTGGTTGTGGAAAACATGCTGCAAAGTAGGAAAGCTTTTACAAATACAAGAGTTAACAATTTACTTTTAGGAATTAACTAAATGCAAAGTAAATGAACAAAAGAGAAATCTAAATGAAATCAGTGTTTGGTGTGATCGCCCTTTGCCCGGTCTTCGAGGGACACAGTTTTTGAAGGAACCCAGAGGGGAGGTTGTTCCAAACATCTTGGAGAACTAATCCCAGATCTTCTGTGGCTGTAGCTTCTCAGATCCTTCTGGACACCAGCTAATCCCTCTCTTTGTGTTCCTGCACCGCAGTTCTGGCTCTGGAAGTCGTTTCTACACAAGTTTTTTTTTTATTTGCTTTTATTTCTGATAAGTTTTAAACCCATGTAAAGTTAAATATGTTGTTCCATGTAATCCCAGAAAGACTGAACGATGATGAGATCAGAAATCATCAATTCTAGGACTAAAAATGTAAAGTGTGATTACGGCAAACACTGATTTTATTTATATATATAGGTAGTTAGATAGATAGATAGATAGATAGATAGATAGATAGATAGATAGATAGATAGATAGATAGATAGATAGATAGACAGACAGACAGATAGATAATAGATAGATAGATAGATAGATAGATAGATATGAGAGATAGATAGATAGATAGATAGATAGATAGATAGATAGATAGATAGATAGATAGATAGCATTGTGCACAGATGCAGAGGTGCTGTTTATGTCATTTATCATTTGAATGCAATTAGTTAATTTGTAAACAGTGTTGGACTGGGTGCCTAGGGGGCCAACAGGTGGAGTTGACTCTAGGGTCCCACAGTTGAGTTGTTTCTGGGCCCACCAGTGGAGTTTATTTTAGGAGCCCACCCTACAGCTACTGTAAATGACTGCACATGCCTCTGCATCTTGCTTTTTGCCTCTGTTTTTCTGTTTTTTTGTTTCTTATGAGGGTGTACAGTGGTGGCCAAAAGTATTGGCACCCCTGCAATTCTGTCAGATAATACTCAGTTTCTTCCTGAAAATGATTCCAATCACAAATTCTTTGGTATTAATATATTCATTTATTTTGCTTGCAATGAAAAAACACAAAAGAGAATGAAACAAAAATCAAATCATTGATCTTTTCACACAAAACTCCAAAAATGGGCTGGACAAAAGTATTGGCACCCTCAGCCTAATACTTGGTAGCAACCTTTAGCCAAAATAACTGCGAACAACCACTTCCGGTAACCATCAATGAGTTTCTTACAATGCTCTGCTGGAATTTTAGACCATTCTTCTTTGGCAAACTACTCCAGGTCTCTGAGATTTGAAGGGGGCCTTCTCCAAACGGCCATTTTGAGATCTCTCCACAGGTGTTCTATAGGATTCAGGTCTGGACTCATTGCTGGCCACTTTAGAAGTCTCCAGTGCTTTCTCTCTCATTTTCTAGTGCATTTTGAAGTGTGTTTTGGGTCATTGTCCTGCTGGAAGACCCATGACCCCTGAGGGAGACCCGGCTTTCTCACACTGGCCCTACATTATGCTGCAAAATTTGTTAGGTAGTCTTCAGACTTCATAATGCCATGCACACGGTCAAGCAGTCCAGTGCCAGAGGCAGCAAACCCAACCCCAAAACATCAGGAACCTCCCCATGTTTGACTGTAGGGACCGTGGTTCTTTTCTTTGAATGCCTCTTTTTTTTCCTGTAAACTCTATGTTGATGCCTTTTCCCAAAAAGCTCTACTTTTGTCTCATCTGACCAGAGAACATTCTTCAAAAACGTTTTCGCCTTTCTCAAGTAAGTTTGGGCAAACTCCAGCCTGGCTTTTTTATGTCTCGGGGTAAGAAGTGGGGTCTTCCTGGGTATCCTACAATACAGTTCCTTTTAATTCAGACACCGACAGATAGTACGGGTTGACACTGTTGTACCCTCGGACTGCAGGGCAGCTTGAACTTGTTTGGATGTTAGTCGAGGTTCTTTATCCACCATCCGCACAATCTTGCGTTGAAATCTCTCGTCAATATTTCTTTTCCGTCCACATGTGGGGAGGTTCGCCACAGTGCCATGGGCTTTACATCTAGGGAGGTTAGCCACAGTGCCATGGGCTTTACATCTAGGGAGGTTAGCACGGCCATGGCTAAACTTCTAGATGACACTGCGCACGGTAGACACAGGAACATTCAGGTCTTTGGAGATGGACTTGTAGCCTTGAGATTGCTCAGGCTGCCTCACAATTTGGATTCTCAGGTCCTCAGACAGTTCTTTGGTCTTCTTTCTTTTCTCCAAGCTCAATGTGGTCACACAAGGACACTGGACAGAGGTTGAGTCAACTTTAATCCATGTCAACTGGCTGCAAGTGTGATTTAGTTATTGCCAACAACAGGTGCCACAGGTAAGTTACCGGTGCTGTTAATTACACAAATTACAGAAGCATCACATGATTTTTCAAATAGTGCCAATACTTTTGTCCACCCCCTTTTTTATGTTTGGTGGAATTACATCCAATTTGGCTTTATGACAATTCTTTTTGTGGTTTTCCATTGAATACAAATTAAATAATTAAATGAAGATAATAATACCAAAGAATGTGTGATTGCAATCATTTTCAGGAAGAAACTGAGTATTATCTGACAGAATTGCAGGGGTGCCAATTCTTTTGGCCACCACTGTATATGCAGTTAAAAAAACAGCTTTAGGTTCACCATACTCAGGAGCCCTCCGGGGGATTCCTGTATTCCCCTGTGGGCCAGTCCGGCCTGTTTGTAAACCTTCTTGCTCCAGTCTGGTCTTGATGATCCTTGTAAAATATTTCACTACTCCTTCTTCACCGCGACTCCACGTGTCCATTGAGGACTATGATTGACTATAGTGTCAATGGCAAAATGAACAGTGGCGTCATTGGCCAGGGTCACTGGAACTGGCTGCGGTGCCTGAGCAGATACATTTACATAGTTATTTTTTTATTTTATCTTTAATTTAGTGACTAAGATTCTGGAGAAAGGGGTGGAATTTTTTTCCCTAAAATGGACGTCTGTCTTTTTTCGACCTTACAAACTATGGGTGACATGTGTGAACGGGGCTGCACCAGGTATCTAGCGTCTTTTCAGTCCCATATCAGGTGCAGCCCCGTTCATACATGTTTAAATCTCCCTCCAGTGCGGGAGGCGGGGCGCACTAGAATCGTAGTGAAGGTACATATTTAGAGCTTCGCTACGGCATTTCTAGACGCATTACTGCTGGAACAGGTAGAGCACTTTCAAAGTGGTTTACTTGAGCCAGAAATCTCTCCTGAGCGCTAGAATGCGCCAGATTTATGACCCGCTGTAGAATGGGTTCATAAATCAGGCACATTCTGTGCCAGTATACCACGCCAGTTAACACGCCAAATTTCATTCATGTCGCACTATGTAATTGTGCTCAATGGAATGATGAGCTGTTAGTACTTTTGGAACACCCCTTTAAGACCACTTTAATGCAATGCGTAAGGATTTCTCTATCATTTAGAAAAAAAACACACATCACTTTATAATCCAGCCAATGGGCATTGTGCCAGTTGTCAAACTCAGCACCACTACATAGCTCACTAACAAGGCTACTGTCCTAATTCTCTGCTCCAACAAAAGGAATAGCCGACTGATGACATTAGGTATTTGTCATCCACAGAGTGGGCGAAACGACTTTCATCGTCTTTATCATATCTACAAAATATAATTCCTTTCTCTTTTTTGGTCTCCTAGAACATCAAAGAGTGAGAATAAATAAGGTAAGAGTCGTCGCTATCCATCTCTGAGTCTCCTTAGAGAATTAAACAAGATTGAAAATGACCTAATTCCCATTATATTTTGGAAGTAAAGACGTGTTCAAGGCAACATCTGTGATTATATTCGCCGTGCATTGGCCGGCCGGCCGACCACCTAATGTGATTGCCCAAATTCATGTTTACTGCTGTAAAAATTGACATCTATCAAATAGAGGCTGAGAACCATTTTGCACTTTATAATGTCCTTTTCCCCATTTTTTTTTTTTTTTTTTGGGGATAGTAAAAGGAGGATTGTTGAGATCCATCCATCAAGCGCTGCCATTTTAAGCATCCATGTTTTATTATTGGTTGTCAGAAGCCTCTGTTTAATTTACAGTGTACTCAAGAAATAAGAGAAGCCTTTTATTAGGTTATTCATACAAGAAAGGGAAATGATTTCATGAGATTTATGCAGCAGAATAAAACTGATCACTGTCCTGGGCGCAGTATTTATAGAGGTTGTCTGGCTTAGGAAACTCATTTTCAATATCCTATTAGGGAATTCTAAGCTAATAGGGACTCCCCGGATGAGCACCCTCATCTATTAGCCAGAGCAGTGAGTGGCCTCAAGAAGTCCACCTTACTCTAAAGGATCCAGCATATCTAGACATAACAAATCTAACCTATTCCTTTCACTGTTAACTATGTAATGCTTCCCTTTTCCTGTGGGGGCACTGCAGGGAAACTGAACATTTGCAGACAAATTCCTGCATAAGCGCTGAATGGCTCCTATAGTAGTAGATGTGCCTGCCTCCTAAACAGCGCACTTGCTCAGTAACTAATAAGCAGTTCAGGAGGCTGGCACATTTACTATAAGAGCATCTTGCGTGGAGCCCCAGATCGAGGGAAATTATCAGTGGTCTTGTATGTCTTCCATTTTCTAATTATTGCTCCACAGTTGATTTCTTCACACTAACGTGCTTACCTATTGCAGATTCAGTTTTACCAGCCTGGTGCAGGGCTACAGTTTTGTTTCTGGTGTCCTTCGCCAGCTCTTTTGGTCTTCACCATAGTGGAGTTTGGAAACTTGACTGTTTGAGGTTGTGGACAGGTGTCTTTTATACTGATAACAAGTTCAAACAGGGGCCATTACTACAGGTAATGAGTCAATGTGATTTCCTGGATTTGTTTTCTCAGTTTGTCTTTCATAGTTGAGGTCGACCTATGATGTCAGTTACAGGCCTCTCTCATCTTTTTAAGGGGGAGAACTTGCACAATTGGTGGCTGACTAAATACTTTTTTTTCCCCCGATGTATAGACACTGCCTTGGAAATAAAAAAAATATGCTGTCCCATTCTAAGAGCGCTAATTTTTTTTGATTTTCGTTGCTATAGCTGAACAAGGGTTTCTTTTTATAGGATAAGTTATAATTGTCATCATTTTGGGGTACAGTTGCCATGTTGATCACTTTGTATTCTGTTTTTTTATAGATATAATGAGGAACGAACTGTAATTGTTATGCATATATGTTTTGTATTACCTGATTTTTTTCATTAGTGGGGTGCCCTCAACTCTTATAATTATATTGGGCATTAGTATATTTTTCCAGGACAAAAATCCAGCAAAATTGAAAAAAAATTCCTATCCTGTATTAAGGCAAATAATAATAACAATTAAAGGGGTAGTCCTATTACGGCAAATCCTCTTCACTGGCCGCTCATTGCTAAGTGCAGTCCAGCCATTCACGTGTATAAGGAGGGCGGCGCGCACACACTTGGCTACATTCGGAACTTCCATAGAAGTGAATGAGGAAGACGGCTCTAGACATATAGTGCCAGACCCTATATATAAGACTAACAAGACAGCGATGGAATTAATAAAAGTGTAAACCTTACCCTCTGTCATGTACTGTTTTGGCAGGACCATGAAAACGGTATGAGGCAGAGGGTAAGGTTTACACTTTTCTTAATTCCATCGCTGTCTTGTTAGTCGTTATTAATTTCTGTGTATTATCTTAGATAGTGACCAGGGACATAGTAGGTTCCTGTCGGGGTCACACTTATCAGGGCGGTTATCCCAAATTTTCTTTGGAGAGTTTCTAGGGATTTGTCAGGTGCATATGGTATTTTATCATAAATTATTTAAAGTTAAATTTCACATTATAGCCTAAGGTATTTATATTTCTTTGTAGTTGATTTCTTTCATATTGATTTTTTTTTTCTAAATGTACTCTTTGTTAAACATTGTTTTACAATTTTTTCAGTCCCACTAGGGAATGTGACCAGGTAATCATTTAATTACTTACATAATATACGGCAATACTTCCATAGTGCAATATGTTAGGATTGTGACTGTAAAACTGATAACAGGCATCTACTCATGGCAGACCTATGGGCCTTGTAACTTGCAATACCTTTCGTTTACCTGAAAACCCATCTCTTCAGGAGCCTACAACTTACAGTAACCCAGCTGCTACTTCACCACCATGCAAACATATCTGTCTCTCAACTTCTGACTCCTTCCTCCTCCATTGTAGATTATAAGCTCTCACAGGCAGAGTCCTCTCTCCTTTTGTATAAGTTTTTTTATTTAGTGCTAGTTCTGCATTTCTCATGGTCTTAAATTGTGTATTTGAACACTTTGACAGTGCAGCACCCTAGACTTAATGGTGCTATGGTGCTATTAAAATAATAAGCCCCAGGATGCCATGATAGCCTTTTGGCATCCCACAATTACTTTGTAGTGGTTGTCCATTTCCCTGGGTAAACACTTAAAGGGGTATTCCTATCACAGCAAGTGCTGGAGGAAGGGTCAATTACTGTAATGTTAGCAATTTTCAAAATGCATGTTATTAAAAAATATGTATGCTTTACCTAATACAGACTTTTCTAGCACTTGCTCTTTTGTCTCCTTTGTTAACAACCACCACTGTGTGCTTTCAGTGGTGGCCGGTCATGCAGCATTATCAAAGACTATCTTAGAATAAGTTCCCGTGGCCTGGTCTGGCTGGGCCAGGAAGAAGGAGGAGGAGTACACATCAGCGGAATTGTGCATCTCTGCTATCCTGGCCTTAGGCAACTTCACAGTAACACTGCATTACGAGCCTCCAGTGAAAGCACATAGTGATGCTTGCTTACCAAGGAAACAAGAGAGCAAGTTGAAGGTGCAAAAAAGGCCAGTATTAGGTAAAGCATACATATTTTTGAATTCCATGCATGTTGAAAATTGCTTACTTTGAAGTAATTGGTCCTTCCAGCAGCAATTGCTGTGATGAAAATACCCCTTTAAATACTACAATCAACATCAACTGCATTATTGAAAAGGTTAAATTACACAGATTGGAATTCATGGGCAGGACTATTTCATCCATTGGACACACTAGGCTGTTGCCCAGTGGCCCTACAAGCAAATGGGCTCCAGGTGGTTGGATGTATGTCCCGGATAAGTCTAAAAGATGTCATGGGAGCATCTGGACGCAGGTGGCATGATGACATCATAGCATCGAGCCACCTGTGATAGGTCTGCTGGAAGGTCAGGCATGATTGGGTGTCTTTGGGGATGGTAAGAGGCATGAAATCGTGTGGTGTCTTGAATGATTGTGGTTAGAAGAGTAGACCGGTGTGATGTCATGTGCTTGGGCAGGGCCCAGTGTACTGCTTTGCCTGGGGGCCCATAAAGCTGTTAAGATGGCCCTGTTTACGGGAACTGCACAGTTCCTGTGTACAATTCAATGTGACAAATATGTTATAGTAATAAAAGGAAGGCAAATACATTTTCATATCTTTCCACCTAATACTACACTTTTGTTACAACTTACAAGTCATTCTTTAAAGGGGTTTTGCCACGATCTCATTTCATACCTCCTGCATCCAGCTTTTCAGCTCTGTGTGCTCAGAAGGGGGCGTGTGTGATTTGTTGGAATTGCATATCATGTGACCCAGCAGAATGACATCACCAGGCCTTTCCTCTCTTTAGTCAAAGAAAGGTAGCTAAGAGGTAAAACGTTTGCCTCCAGGCACAAGGGTCCTCTGTTCAAATCCCTGCAGGAACCAAACCTGTGGAATTTTTTTCTCTTTATCAATGCACAGACCTCATTGAGGTTTCTTTTTTATTTATTTGCACTGTTTGACTAATTACTAAGGAGTACAGAAGACGGGAGTAGAATGACAGCACCTGGGGTTTGAACACTGAGTGCGTGAGAGGAGAGGTGATGTCTGAGCATGTGCAACCAGGACTGAGCAGCTCTCAGCCCTGGTCGTATCCCCTGGAGATGAGCTGTAAACAGGGATCGCTAAAGGAGCAACTAAGACAAAAACGGTGCAGAATTTTTAATAATGATGAATGGTGAAAATGTTTATTATTTAATTTACAAACTTCCCACAGCAATTTTACTTCGTGGCAAAACTCCTTTAAATGTGAAAACCAATGTTACCTAAAAGAAAAAAAATCAAAGTTTACATAGACTTCTATACCTGAAATAACTGGTCCAAAAAACTTGATTAGTGTTGCCACTGGCTTCTCCTTTTTCAGTCATCGACTCTCTTTTTAGGATGGAATAAGACGCCTGAATGATGTTTTTCTTTTTAAAACCACATGGAACATCAAAGATCTGCTTCTTAATCCTGATTAACCAAGAATGTGGATTTCTAGTTAACATCTGTTGCTCTTAAAACCACTTCCTCCGGTTCCATCAGCTCAGTTTATGGAACACTTTAGAAAATGTAATGTAAGACTCCCCTTTCCCTCGTCTAGGTGGGTTCTTGCTGAACATGCTTTCATAGCCTTTAACTGTTTTTACTATAGAAAGTACTAAATCCGTGCCGTGATGCAATATATTTTCCTTTTCACTTAGACGTTTTCTTCCACTTCTCTTATGTGCAGCCCACTCACTTGTCCGGAATAATAACAGAACAAATTCTGGTTCGAGTCCGAATACCACAGACATTCTCCAGGATTTAATGGTTATGTTGGCATACTCTAAAGTTATATATCACAGAAAGGAGCCAGAATGATCTGGAATATGAAGCTTTGTAAAACGCTTGCTCTTCAGCTTCTCTTTTTGCTGACTATGATCTGGTTTTTCCTTTTAACTTTTATTTCAGATACTTGTAAAAGAGAATGAAGCAGCTGCACAGCACAACTTCAATTTTTTTTATTTATCCATTAAATTTTATATTTTCTGTTTATTTATTTTGGAACAAAGATGGAAATGGTCGGTGCCTTCCAGCGCCTTCACGCCTTACTACAACTTTAACAAAATACATATCACTGGAGAATATTGATGTTTTTCTACATGTCATTGGATACTGCTCTTTCTTTATTAAATAATAATGATGTCAGCCATTTCTTGACATTACCTCATTTTTACACTGTCATTCGCGGTTATCATAGTCTCACAATGAGTTAACTGATAAAATTTGCTTTTACATGGATAGACCTTTTATAACATAGATCGCCACATAATATCTTCAACGTATCCCTCAATAGGCACCATAAACAGGTCTCCAACCCTGTAGAAACATCCAATAATGCGATGGACCAGCCTCGTATAAATTCTTTAAAACTTGTGGTAACTTTATTACAAACTTCTTATAAACACGAATAGTTAAAAGGTTTTTTCGAGTATACAAAAAAAGAGATCCTTAAAGAGAACCTGTCACATAGTTTATGCCCCCCTTGCTGAAAACAGAACAAACTAGTGTCAGACCTGCTGTTTCCAGTGCTGTGTCCCTTATTCTGTAAGATGCTGTAGTTTTCGTGCATTTAATGCTCAAATCTGCAGTTTTAAGCCAGAAGAGTCATTCGAAGAGTCAGTTTTTTTCAAACCCGGCCATCTGAGGTTAGCCCCGCCCACCTCAACTGATAAACCTATTACTTTGAGTAGGTAGAAACATGTGAATAACTGTCAATGGGTGGAGCTAGCCTTTGGTGGGCGGGGCTAACACCTGCTCATGAATAAGATTTGACGGATAAATGCTCTTAAACTGCTGCATCTTACAGAATAAGGGACTCAGCGCTGGGAACAGCAGGTCTGACACTGGCTTGTGCTGTCCTCAGCAAGGGGGACGTAATCTATGTGACAGGTTCTCTTTAAGTCCACTTGCTGCGGTCGGCTGCTGCGCAGCTTTAGTAGACACGTATGGCCCGGTCTCCTGGCGTCTCCTTATGAACCCTTGCTTGGGTGAAAGATCCGGACTTTGGATAATTTTTGAACGGTGCCGACCGCAACAAGTGGACTTAAGTATCTCTCTTTTTGTATACTCGAAAAAAAGTTTTAACTATTCGTGTTTATAAGAAGTTTGTAATAAAGCTACTACAAGTTTTAAAGAATTTAATAGAGGCTGGCCCATCCCTTTATTGGATGTACATGGATAGACCGCCATAATTGAGTTCAAGATGCAAGAAACTAGTGTTTCACAAACCTGGTTCCACACTGGTTTGACCAAACTTGTAAAAATAATTTGTGCTTGTGACCTCAAGAACTATCTTTTTTACCCTAACCATAGTTGTAACCTGTCTCACTGCAAGGTTTACTTTTTATGTTGAAGATATTACAAAAATAAGTCACTTTGCAATGTGTGTTCATTAACACTATCATACCTATTCCTAGATATCACCTCTTGTATGGGCTACATCAGCTCCTCAGGTCGCTATAGCTACAGACCTGTTCGATCTCTCCCGATAGGCTGCCAGTGCTGGTCGCTATAGCTACAGAACTGTTCAATCTCTCCTGATTGGCTGCTAGCGCTGCTCGCTATAGCTACAGACCTGGTGTCCTCAGCAGCTCGTCACTACAGACCAGTAGTAGCCAGAAAAATCCAGTAAAGCCAGTGTATTCAAAAATGAAACCGAGAAAACAGGACTGAGGTCAAATGAATTGATGTAATGAGACAACCCCTTTAAGGATCTATAGGTCTTTTAAGTCTTAACTTACCTCTCTGTGGTGTTACCGGGTCCACTAGTACTGGTGTTCTGAAGCCACTTCTGTCCTAATGTGCTGTGGGAATGGAAGTGATGTCAAAAGTTAATCCTAAAAGGCCTAAAAACTCTAACCCCAAGTTGCAGTTACAGATTATTTTTTAGCCAATTTACAAAAAAATAAAATTTGGGCTGAACTGAATTGAACTGAAAAGTGCTTGGATTAAGGTTAAATTTGACTTTAAGCCGAATCTGAAGTGCAACAATACCAGAAGCTATTATTATACGATACCAACTGTTAATATGTAGCTGTTTGTTAGTAATAGTGTTGAGCGATTACGTTGGCCATCAACATCGGTCGATGGTCGATAGTCGACCATCATCGACAAGATAGTCGATAGTGAGTAGTCGATTATGATCGATGACCATTAAAGTCTATGGGAGAGCAACAACACCTTCATTCTTACACCCAAACCGGGCTGGAGAAGCTGAAATTAACATCCACAACAGTCAAATGGATACGTGCTACATCTTAGGCAACACACTTAGGTTATAAAAGCCACAGAAAAAAAATCACACACCATTCACTATCCCTGTCTTGTACCACAGAATGATCCTTAAACCTACAAATTAAAAAGTGCCAGAAGGCAGTATGATTTGAACCATCATTTTACTTGAACTGGACATTGAACATCCCTGTCCTGGAACGCAGCATGAGCCCCAAACCTGCATGACCCCCAGATTAAAAAGTGCCGGAAAAAGGAGTCTTTCAACCACCATTTTAGTTTCACTGGACACAGACTATCCCTCTCCTGGGCCACAGAATGAGCCCCAAACCTGCATGACCCCCACATTTAAAAAGTGCCGGAAAAAGGAGTCTTTCAACCACCATTTTAGTTGAACTGGACATTGACTATACCTGTCCTGGGCCACAGCATGAGCCCCAAACCTGCATGACCCCCACATTTAAAAAGTGCCAGAAAAAGGAGTCTTTCAACCACCATTTTAGTTGAACTTGACATTGACTATATCTGTCCTGTACCGCAGAATGACCATTAAACCTGTCTGACCCACAGATTAAAAAGTGCCGGAAAAAGGAGTCTTTCAACCACCATTTTAGTTGAACTGGACATATACTGTCCCTGTCCTGGGCCAAACAGTATGACCATTAAACCGGGTCTGACCCCCAAATTAAAAAGGGCGGGAAAAGGAGTTTTGAACCACCATTTTAGTTGAACGGGGACATTAACTATATCTTTTCCTGTACCGCAGAATGACCATTAAACCTGTCTGACCCACAGATTAAAAAGTGCCGGAAATAGGAGTCTTTCAACCACCATTTTAGTTTCACTGGACATATACTGTCCCTGTCCTGGGTTGCGCTTGCTGAAGCAGAGTGCGGAAGCGGAAGTGTGAGAACTCCAGCCTTCCTCTGTACACAGTCAATACCTGGGTAGCGCTTGCCCCTCCGTATGAGTGCGGAACAATTGAGCTTCACTTGGAAATACTGATGGTTAACGTCCTGTTCCACCCAGGTCCCCTTTTTCTTGGCATTTCTTTTTCTCATTTTACTCAACGTGCTGGAGGAAATTGTCTCTGTACTTTGTTCTCTGTCCGTGTCCATACTCCATGTCCTCTAAATTTCCCTACATCTGGTCAAGTTTTCCTGTCCCTCCCTTGTACAATTCAGGGGAAATTTTTTTTACACCCTTTTTTGTACAGCAATTTTTTTTTAGTAGTTTAATTCTAGAAAACACATTTTTAAAATAGGATGGAATCCACCATGTCTTTGTTTCTCTTTTTTTCATTGTATTAAATGGGTTGTCTCAATTCAGGGATTGATAGCTTGTTAAAGGGTCTTGCAAAAACAAGTCATTTTGCAATATTTGTCCCTTTAACAGTGTTCCTACCTATTCCTGTTTCTGACAGTACCATCACCTTGAGCCACTCTTGACAATTGTGAAGAACAAATGTCTGTTAGAAACAACATTTTTTTATAATAGGACCTGTAGTTTTGCTGCATTTCAAAGCAAAAAAGCCCCCAAAAATTCAAAAACATGACATTGAGCCACTTTGGACAATTGTGAAGAACAAATGTCTGTTAGAAACAACATTTTTTTTATAATAGGACCTGTAGTATTTGCTGCATTTCAAAGCAAAATGCCCCCAAAAAAATTTAAAGATGACCTTGAGCCACTTTCGACAATTGTGAAGAACAAATGCACTATAGGAAAAGCAAAAAGCAAAACGGACCCAGCGATAACGATAAAAACGGTGCTGTTCTTTATTTCATTTCAATACATCCAATGGAGGGTGCAGGGGGGACCCACAAAACCCACGCGTTTCGGGCTAAAGGGAACAAGGGCTCCCCCTTTAGCCGAAACGCGTCGGTTTGTGGGTCCCCCCTGCACCCTTCATTGGATGTTTTTGAAATGAAATAAAAGAACAGCACCATTGGTATCGTTATCGCTGGGTCCGTTTTGCATTTTGCTTTTCCTATAGTGCATTGTGGGCTTATGAACTGAGAGCCAGGACGCCGTGCGAGGACGGGCAGGTGCCATACAGCTTTTATGGAAGAAAAATTATGATCACTTTCGGTGAGCTGCTGTCTACTTTACCGTTTTGGTTTATGCATCATTGTTGTGAAGAACAAATGTCTGTTAGAAACAACATTTTTTTATAATAGGACCTGTAGTATTTCTGCATTTAAAGCAGCATGACCAAAAGTTATAAAATTACTTCTCAGCCACTGTTAAAATTTGTGAGGGAGAAATGTCACTTAGAAGCACATTTCTGTTCCAAGGACCATGATTATTGCTGTATCTCACAGCTACATGACCCCAAAAAATTATAAATATGACTTCTCAGCCCACTATTAAAAATTGTGAGGGAGAAATGCCATTTTAAAAGCCACATTTCTTTTTCCAAAGGACCTTGATTATTGCTGTATCTCACAGCTACATGACCCCAAAAAATTATAAATAGGGACTTCTCAGCCCACTATTTAAAAATTGTGAGGGAGAAATGCCACTTAAAAGCCACATTTCTGTTCCAAAGGACCATAATTATAGCTGTTTTCTCACAGCAACATGCCCTAAAAACCCATTGAAAATGCGAAACTTCTAAAACATAAGTGAGTAAATGGAATACGGTGTTGTCTTTGAAACTTGCTGTCTTTTACAGTCTCCCCCAAGCAAAACCAGCAAAATAAAACTGTTGGGAAAAGAGAATAAAATTGCAGTAAGAAATGATCATTTTAAAAAACATTTTTCAAGAGGACCTTTCTGTTTGAAGAGGAATGTGAAATAGACCGGCAACAAAATCGGTGACCTCGGCAATTGGGGCCACAACTTTCTTCAGAGATTCATGCCTGATTCATCTTGATGAAAGTCAAACGATTCCACATTATCTGTGGAAAGCCTGATGCGTTTGTCTTTTAATGACCCCTCCGGCTGTGCTGAAGGCCCACTCAGATATGACGCTGGCTGCGGGGCGGGACAACACCTCTATGGCGTGGCGAGCGAGCTTGGGCCATTCGTCCATTTTGGATACCAGAAGTCTATTGGGTCCGGAAACACTTTACAAAAACATCGGTGTTGAGACGCAGATAGTCGTGCCCCTTTGATCTTAAGCTGGTCTCTGTGTGTTGGATGTGTGCCCTGCATTGCATGCATTGGTGAGGTGGTAAAACAAAGATTGTCAGAGGTCACCCATTAGGCTTCTGCCACCTTCCCTGCTGTTTGCTGCCGCTACGGCTGTTTAGCACTCTTACTGCTGTCATGTCGCTGATGTTGTTCCACCGTGCATTTGGGGAACGTGAAGCAGAGCAACAGATGTCTCCAGTTGATCAATCAGAAGGTCTCCATTTCCTGCATTTTACTCTCTATTGGGTGGGTGGAAGAAAAGTGTTTGAGTTTTGTTTTGTTCGGGGATCCAGGGGGGTCGCCACCCAGTAACTGTTGTTCATTTTGATGGCCCTTTAATGCGAGGATCATGTTGGAGGAAATGGAGCACCCAAGCACTCATGTGAGAGATGGAGCCTTGATTTCCAAGCCTCTGGGTCGAGGGGCACTAGCAAATGATCTTCCTCATTTCCTCCTCCGCCTCAAATTCGCGCAACCTCTTTCCAAGGCAGGGATGTCGGTAACGTCGGTGTCTAGGAATACCTCCTCCTCCCCCTCCGCTGACTCCGGCACAGCTTCAACACAGCCCTGACTTGCCTGAGATGATGCACCCTGAGAGCTGATGCGTCAGCTTGCACTAGCTCTGGACCCCGAACCACTGCCTAATGAAGACCGATGAAATTGTGAAACTGTCGGGCCTTGTGGATTTTGACGGAGGGGAAAGGCTCCGTGTTCCGCATCTGTGTCCGTCTCCTCCTCCGTCGCTGGCGGGACCTGTTGTTTCAGAGTGTCCAACAATGTTCCGAAACTAAGATCACCACAATGCTCATGCTGACAAGGGCATTGTCCGCATGACCATTTTGGTGGCTTCTTCAAAACTGGCAAGGATGGTGCAGAGCTCTTTCACCTGCCTCCACTCTCAGTGGCTCAACACCTCGAGGTCCGCACCGCTGCTTGTCAGGCCATGTGTCACTTCATACTGCGTAATGGCATTGCGCTGCTGCCACAATCGCTGGAGCATGTGGAGGGTGAAATTCCAGCATGTTGCCACGTCAACAATGGGGACGGTTGACGGGGAGGCCGAGCTGAGCTGCAACGCAGCCAGGGGGACGAAGCGGGGTTTGCGAAGGGGGAAAGTGGCGAACTTAGACTTCGAGCCTTCCTCAGCAGGCAGTCCAGAACCCGTGTAGCTCTTTAGAAATTTCGGGACGACAAGGTTCATGACATGTGCCAGGCAAGGGATGTGCTCCAGCCTACCGATCTTAAGGGCTGCCAGCAGATTTTGCCCGTTACCGCACACCACCTTGCCTGGCACAAGGTTCTTGGCCCCATCAGCGCTCCGGTCTCGTTGCGGAGAGCCGTCCACAGTCCTGACCTGTGTGTGGACGGTCCCCAAAGGGACAGATTAATTTTAACACGGCCTGGTTTCTCTGGGCACGTGATGCCACCAGAGGACCTTGGGGGTTTAGAACCCTGCCCATCCCTGCGGTTTTGAAGAGTGTGCGGCGAGCCTGAGAGCCACCGTCACCCCAGAGACATCCACCAGCCCCACCCGTGAGCTGTCACAGGGGATATAGCGGCCTTGGCCGTGCTTACTAGTCCATGTGTCGGTGGTCCAGATGGACTTTTCGGGCCCCAGATGCAGACAACGCGCTTGAAATTTTAGATGACACGTGGCTGGCCAGGGCAGGGACGGCTTTTCTGGCAAAGAAATGCATGCTCGGCATCTGGTATTGGGGGCAGGCGAGGGCCATGACGTGGCGGAACACATCTGTGTCCACCAGACGGGAAGGCAAAAATTTCCAAGGCCAAAAAACCTGGCAATGCCGACATTCAGGCTTTTGGCTTTGGGATGGTTTGGGTTAAAGTGTTTCTTCTGCTCCCCAAAACCCGGGAAAACAGAAGGCTGGCTGCTAGACTGGCCGTGTACGACGTGCAGGTCGTCAAATGGCAGAAGGAGAAGGGGTAGGATGGGTCTCTGGTGGTGCTGGTGGTACTCGGGCAACGGTGGAGGCTGAAGCGGAGGTGATCCCTGATCATTTACTCTGAGGGACATGGGGCAGCTGAGGAACGCTTGGTGGTGGCGGAGGAGGAGGAAGCGGAGACAGAGGGTGTGAAAGTGGTTGGAGGCCCGGCGTCGGTCTGGCCTTTTTTTGGCCAAAATGTTTCTTCCATTTCAACTCATGCATTCGCTGCATGGACTAGACATGTTGGTGGTGGTTAACCACCCAAGGTTCTTGCATCTACTCATGCGTTTACGGCATAGGCGGCATATGACATCGCTGGTGAATCAGAGGCTTGCTCAAAGAAGGCCCAGGCTGAGAGGTCCTGGACCTTTTTGACGGCGATTAAGCGAGGAGCGGGGTTTGCGCTGACCGTGGCTGGCGGAATCATATCAGGGACTTCTGCGACCCCCCTTCCCTTTTTGTGGCGGGGGCCCGTACTGACACTACCCCATCGTCTTCCCCCTCGTCCAGTGATGAAGCGCTCGCAAGCAAATTCGCTGAAAAAGACCACGTTGGATCTGCAATGTCATCATCAATCATCATCAACACAGGTGAAATTTGTCGTGCTGACATTCTGGATCCAGGATCTGCGGGCTACAAGCAAGAGGGACTGCAAGGCGTTGCCGGACCCCCCGGGATTTTTGCAGATTTACCGGTTTATTTATCCTCCTCTGAATGGCATCAGTAACTGGGCGCCCGAGAGAGAAAAACATCCCCTTTGGCCTCTTGCTCTATTAACCTGCCTTCTGACCCCAACCACATTTTGACAACAACGGGGGTCTTCAGAAAATGGATTATCCACAGTGGTGGGTACACGAGTTGACATTTGGGCTGCTTCATGTTGGAGGATGCTGGTGATGTTGATGACGACATTTGTGGCCGTGACTGGGAGGACGAGGAGGTAAAGGATGCTGGATGGGAGGTTGCTTTAACCACTGAAGGACAGATTGGCGACGCTGTTTGTTACTGAGATTCACAGGGCCCTGACCAGCGATGGACAGGCCTGACGGGGCCTACAACTGACGATCCGCTGGCATGCGTGTTGTCGCCAGGGACTGGAAGGAGCACCTTCTCTCGTACCTTACCTCCATGTCCTTACCCCCTCTTGGCTCACTTACCCCCTGAATTTCGCTCCATGTTCAGAAATATAAAAATTTGAGAAGGTATGGAAGAGTTTTGGAAAGTCTCTTATTAAAAGACAGCAAATCACAGCTATTCTCAATCCCTCAAATCAAAACAAAATTGCTGGATTCAAATATAACTGCAAAGTAGATCTATCAACAAAGCTGGCCTGCGCCAAAGTGAAAAAACACGTATCTGAAATGTATTCGGATAATACATGGTATTTTTGGCACCTATCAATTCACCTGTGGTCACTATAAAATTCCTCTATTCAAATTAAGTGCAAGCTGCCTCAATGAACAAAGCTGTAGTGCGCCAAAGTGAAAAAAGACGTATCTGTTATGGTATTCGTATTATACATGATATGTTGGATCCTTTCAATTCTCCTGTGGTGAATATAAAATTGCTGGATTCAGATTTAAGTGCAAGCTGCCTCAATGAACAAAGCTGTAGTGCGCCAAAGTAAAAAAAACAGTATTGTTATGTATTTTGTATAATACAAGATATTTTTTGGCACCTTTCAATTCACCTGTGGTGACTATAAAATTTGCTGGATTCAGATTTAAGCGCAAACTGCCCTAATGAACAAAGCTGTAGTGCGCCAAAGTCAAAAAACAGTATCTGTTAAAGTATTCGATAATACAAGGTATTTTTGGCACCTTTCAATTCACCTGTGGTGACTATAAAAAATTTCTGGATTCAAATTTAAGTGCAAAGTGGGCTATCAACAAATCTGGACTGGGGAAAAGTGCAAAAAACACGTATTCTGTTATTTATTCATATAATACAAGGTATTTTTGGCACTTTCAATTCACCTGTGGTGACTATAAAATTGCTGGATTCAAGTTTAAGTGCAAGGTGGATATATCAACAAAGGTGGAAATGGGCAAAATTTAAAATGAACACCTTCTGAAATGTATACTGATAATAAAAGTGGAGTTTTGCACCTAACAAAGAGATCTGCAGTTACTAGAAAAGATGTGTATCCTATAAGTTCAGGCTGCCAATATCAGGAAATATTTCAAAAGCAAACTGTTAATAATAAAGTATTGCAGTGCAATGTCTACACTAAGTCTTGGTGAACTTTATCCAAATTTTTCTTTATAGAGCTTGTCTTGTGTTCGCCCCCGCCCCCCCCCCGTTCCCCCCTCGTGACTTTAAAGCGGTAGATGCTCATTTAAAATTCTCTAGCTAACTACATAAAATCTTCCATTCTCTAATCTAACTAAATTGGAAGGATCACAGCTAATAGTAGAGGTTTCTCTGTGAAGAAATAGACTAATTTCGCTGAGCTGTTTGTCCACAGGCAGAGCGCACGTCCTTCTGCTCTGAGACGCTGAGAGAAACTGAGGCTGAACAGGAAACGCTGTTCTATGTAAAATGAGGTCATGTGATTTTTCCAGCCAATCGCAACCATACACATCCCAGTCATGACGTCGCACACACATCTCACCCTGCTCTATTCTGTAAGCTGATTTGCTGGCAGCCAAAATGACAGGAAGCGCCGAAAATGGCGCGATCTTAATAGATGATGCACAGATTTTAACCTAAATTATCGCATGATCTAAAAATTTCGATCAACATAAAAGCTGTGCCGATTTCAACTTTGTCGATAATAATCGCTCAACACTAGTTAGTAATTCCAGATACTATGGGGCAGCTATGGAACAACTGCTTAGCAAGACACCACTAAGAGCCCCATTATCTCTCATTGCGAAAAAAGGATCGGGCACGCCAGAATCCAACATTCCTTTCTTTTCCTCAACAGCTACCATCAGGGAAGGTTGGGAGACCCCCATATCTGTGGGTTGGGTCTACTTTTAAGCTGATGAGCCTAGATACCTCAATGGGGGCCAAATGTAATGCAAATTGTATTTACCATATAGCTACAGTAAGGGACAAAGACATTGTAGTAGAGTATGATCCAGGGGCGTAGCTATAGGGGGTGCAGAGGTAGCAGTCGCTACCGTGCCCTGGAGCCTGAGGGGGCCCAAAGGCCTCTCTGCCACATTAGGAAGCACCAGTGCTATAACTAGAACATAGTAGTTAGGGGCCTATTATAGAATTTGCTTCAGGGCTCAGGATCTTTAAAGGGGTTATCTCACTACACTGATTCATCTCACCTCAGTCCTGTTTTCTTGGTTTCACTTTGAATTCAGGGGCGTGTTTACTGGCTTCTACTAGGCTGCAGTAGAAGCCAGGTCTGCAGCTGGCAGCCTATCAGGAGAGATCAAACAGGTCTGTAGCTATAGCAACCAGTGCTGGCAGCCTATCAGGAGAGATTGAACAGGTCTGTGGCTATAGCAACCAGTGCTGGCAGCCTATCCATATGTATCAAACAGGTCTGTAGCCATAACGACCTGAGGAGCTGATGCAGCCCATACAAGAGGGGATATCTAGGAATAGGTAGGACACTATAAATGGAGACATATAGCAAAGGGACTTGATTTTGCAAGATTATTAACATAAAAAGCAGCAATCCTTGTAGTGAGACAAACCCTTTAAGCTACGCTTCTGAGTATGGCCAAATGGCAGTCTATGGGCATTGAGTGTGGTACATGGCAATGTTTAGGAAGCAAATAGTGGCTTCATTTAGGAACAGTTCTGCAGCGCTCTATTATATTGTATGGTACTTTTACCACCATCTCTGCTTGCTGTCAGTGACTGAGAACAGTGCAGTTAGCGATTGATGTAAATTTCAACCCTATTATTACTTCTAAGTTTTCTCTCCCCACACTTTGCACTTCTGAGCTGAAAGGGCAATGTGTTTCGATTCTTCTACGCTTTACTTAGTGAGCAAATAACTTCAGAGCATCGTCTGTTTGAGCAAACATCCCCGATTGCGGATAAGTCATTTCTATTAATGAGAAATCTGTTGATTTACTGTTTAATCTTGAAGTTTGATGGTGATTTCAGATAAATTAATTGCAAAGAACATAGGATTTTCGTCTTGAGCTCCTAATCCAAATTTGGCCTGAACGTTTAATCTGAATTAAGTCCCTGTACAGATTACCACAAAAGTTTCTGTTTTCTAAAGGCTTTTGTGGAAGATGTTCATTTTACAGCTTTAACCCCTTAACAACATCCATTGCTTATACATGGCAGAAGTGTGTGGGGGCGTTACAGAGCTACGCACATTGGCTGTCGAATGCAACTGCCCAGGACAGGGTCAAGGTATTCTGGTGCTCTAGGCAAATAAGGTACACAGCGCCCCTCCTATGGAAAATTCGGCCCACTCTATACCTCCTTGCACTCCCTTTTCTGCCTGTGATGAAGTGGCGCCCTAGGCGGTCACCTACACATCTTCTCTGCCCTGCAGCTGCTTACACCCCTCTGCAGAACCTGGGAACTCCAATCACAGCTGTTTAACCCCTCAGATGCTTTGGTCAATAATGTCTGTGGCATCTGAAGGGTTAAGGGAGAGGAAGGGACTCCCTCTATCACCGAATTGCCCTCCCCTTTCTCCTCGTGAGGTAATATAGCAGTGCCAATGGGTTTTTATGGCAGATAACAAGCCCTCACATAGGTCCATCAATAGAAATGAAAAAAAATATTGGTGTCAAAATATAGTGATAAAAAGGTGACAAAGCGCTCAGGTCTATTTTTCACTCTTAAAGAATGTCAGGCTATAGGAGAGAAATGGAAGTAGCCTCAAAGGGGCTATTCTGTCCTTGTGGGGGTCCAAATTAGCTTAAAAACAACAAAGGGTGCCCTGTTGCTGTGAAAGTGCTTTCTGCCTTTATTCACAAAATGGCAGCTTTTTTATACTTTTGCAAATTAGTAAATAAGAAGCATCACATGTACCTGGCTGTGAGGATCTATTGGCACGTCTATATCTACAGACCCCTCCTCACAGCTCAGGAATGTCTGGACACAGGGTGTAACTTCAGAAGAGGTGCCATCTTGGATTACACGACGATCTCTACAAACTACTACAGGCGGCCATTTTGTTAACACATTAGTGGCAAAAGATATACACACAGCTTTTACATGCTGTATTACATAGGTATGTGATGTATATAATAACTAATACATTAAAATGGAGACAAAAAGGATCACACATACATAACCTTTGTTCCCATCCACAACAGGAGTTTAGTAAAAATCTCACAAAATCCCTTAAATTTGTCGTTGAGTTTCCAAACCCATGGTGGAAGCAGGGCCATTTCTAGACTAAATCACATTATTCCCCTCCTCCACATTGCATCACCATTAACCAGTTCCTAAGCAGCCTCCTCTCTACTCTCCTTCCTGACCAGGCACATTTTCCTTTTCCTAAGGACATGCGGGTCTGAACGCTATAACACTTTCTCGCAATCTGTTATTCTACTATATTTTTCATCTTTTTTATTACATGTAAAACTTTATTTTTATGTAATTTTTACGATATTTTTTTTTTATAATGGCAGGGAAAATGGTAAAAAAAAATATCTATAATTATTTTTTTTAACAGCAAAAGTGGCGCTCAAATACGTTTTATAAATGTTAAATTTTTCCGTCACGGACATTCTTATGTAGACGATATAAAGTTTTAAGGTCTTCATGATTTGGGTTAAAAGTTATGGTGTGGGCTGTTAGGTTTTTGTTTTTATTAATGTTTAATTTTGTTTTACCTTTTTATTTTCTTTATTTAGATATTGTGCCCCCGTATGGTCACTTTTTTAAAACTTTTTTTTTGTTTACTTCGCCAGTAACCAGGGCTGATATTTCAGCCCCAATTAATGGAGAAATACACTTCTGTGAGTCACTGCTGCATCTTCTGCAGTCACTGAGTCATCAATCTGTATATAAATCTCTCATTGAGTTTGCTCGAAGCCTCTACTACCCTTTCAGGAATATATATCCTAACATTGATTCTCATCTTCCCTTGATATACGTATATTTATTTATTTAATACATTCAGGCTCAGTCTGGCCCCCAGGGGAATAGGGAAACCCCTGGTGGGCCCCTGAGCATGGCAGACCTGGAGTTGTTTTTTAACTGCATATACATTCTCAGAAGAGGCAACAAAACAAGAGACAGAACAAAGGAGGTATATACAGTCATTTACAGTAGCTGTAGGATGGGCCCCTAAAATAAATGCCACCTGGGGGCCCAGAAACAGCTCAACCAGTGGGCCCCTACAGTCAGCTCCACCTGTGGGCCCTAAACACCCCAGTACGGCACTGAATATATTTATATAGTACTGTAGTATTCTGCAGTATTCACATTGCTTGCTGTCTTCATTGGGAATTACAATCTAAATTCCACATTAACCCATTTGCATGTTACTGAAGTGGGGGAAGAAACCAAGGTACTCAGAGGAAAGTCATACAAAGATGAGGAGAACATATAAACCCCATTCACATAGACAGATAGACAGACAGACAGATAGATAGATAGATAGAGAGAGAGACAGAGAGAGAGAAAAAGATAGATAGATAGATAGATAGATAAAGAAAGAGATAGATACATTCTTAAAGTGATTTTTTCCACCACGCTGTTTCACTGACTCACAGACAGTTTGCACTCACTCTATCTCCTCAGTGTGTGGGTGGTTCTGTAGCAGTGATTAGCATATTCAACATCTAGCGAGCCATTACGCTGACAGTGTAAGAGATAGTTGTCTCTAACAAGATTACAGATAAAGACAGCCTTTTCAGTCCATCCATGTGGTGACATCACTCACTGCTCTCTGCTCTCAGATAATCAGATCACAGACGTCCGTCTGGTATGCAAGTAACCATAGAAACCTGTGAGCACTCAGAGCACATAAAATGTCTCTTATCTTATGACTAAAGTAAAAGTTATTGAGCAATTTATTTAGTATAAGGCTTCATTTACCATTCCCGTTATGTTGAAAGCAAATCTTTGTAGTGAGAATGCCCTTTAAGGCTTGCTATATATTAATCTTTGTAAATATGCTGTGCGCTGGCTTTCAGGATACATTTTGGGTAATGTATACACCACACCTGTGTTCCCCGACCAATGGCTCTGGGGCCACATTTTGCTCTTGGAGCCCATGCCCATTTAGCCAGCTGTTTAGAGATGTAGATATATGTGATACAATGTTTGTTCACAGTTCAAACGCTGCAAATGAAATATTAACATTTATGTCATTAAATAAACATGGGGCAGGATTCGATTTTGTTTTCCCCTGTGGAATCATAAATCACACAGCAGAGCCTTGACCTGACGATGGCCCCGCATTGTAATCTGCAACTGACTAATTGAGATTTATCTGGAATATTTTCTTGGTTTCACATGCATAGGGGTCATCAGGTGCCAATGTTCACATGTATTCAGATGTCACCTCTTATGCATGTATCTATCATGCAACATATGTGATAAGACTGAATAGCATGGATTTCTACATTTTTATTGCCCCAGCCCTAACACTCTGTTCATGGCAGAGTGGCTCCGTGGATCCTCCTGGCCTGCAGCATCTTGGGCACATTTGGCTCCAGTCCTTTAATAAAATAGACCAAAGGGCAAAGAAATAAGAAAAGGTTGTAGACATCCTCTGTAGCTGTACAAAAGAAGTCTATGCATGACCTCCTTTAGTCAAACTATTTAGGAAATATGTCGATCACCGCTGGTTCCTAAGCCCTAGTAATCACTGACTATTGTCCAAACATGGCCAAGACATGAGCCAATCAGTGTGACTGCAGCTCTACAGTATTCAATGTGTTAATATTTGTCTTCTTCTTGACATCTCTGTGTGATGGATTATGTTACCTACTATTAATATCTGAGGGTTATTTACTCTCAGGCGAGGGGATATTAACCTCTCATTAACCCCACTCTTATAGGGTAGATATAGGCATGAATCAGTTCTACGAGCTGCAGATGTAGCTCTGTCCCCGGAATTAACATGCCTGTTTTTTCAATAATTGAAATCTGTACTGGCTTATTCATAAATCAATTCTAAACAAATCCATATTTAATGCAGCTGAGATCTTACTTATTGCTTTGCTTGCAGCTGAACAAAATCTAATCAGAAACATCTAAGAAACGGGCGACTAATATACACAACTGCTGAGAAGTTCTGCACTTTCAGAGGTCGGAAAAACATACAGCTTTTATCACTAATGTCAGGGACGGTCAGGGACGCACACAAAGACACGGACAAGTGAGGCCCTGACACTGGTCCCAGCCTCTGTCCCTGCCTTTTGGGGAACCCGACTCCTTAATAGGCCGGCCCCAACCAGAAGACTGATGGCTGCACTGGTATAGGTGCGACACCAGACGGACAAACGGGACAAAGAACAATAAACGTAGTCGGGCGGGTCCAGGGTCGGGCAACAAATACGGGCAGCAAGGTACAGAATCGTGAAAACAAAGGGAATATCGGGGGCGGTCCAAGTCAGCAACGATAGGGGGCCAGCGCGGTACAGAATCGTGGACAAGAGAATAACCGGGGTGAAAGCAAAAAAGGTCAGGAGATCACAGAAGACACAGAAAAAGAGAACAGGCGAAACTATAAGGCAATGAACCAAAATAGCAGGCAAGGCAGAAGGAAGCTGAGAACTTATATAGGAACAGATGAAAGTTAGAACTGAGGCAATAGGCAGAAGAAACAAAGACAGATTGGAGAAGAAGGCTGTCATCAAGAAGGGCACAATTAACCAGAGTGTGCTGGAAGATTCCTGGCTTGGGCGTTGGCCAGAAATCAATTAGCAACCAGCAAGGTTTAAAACCCAGTTCACACTAGAGAAGTAATGCGGTATTAGGTCAAAAACCACGGTTTACGTCGTACTGGCCGTGGCCGGGAACCAGAGCCAAAAGCCGGGGGTGTTTCAGGCACAATCATGACAACTAATGAACGTAAAGCTAATATCCAGCCTCACAGAGGTTTTCCAAGAGTCTTAAAAACTTCCCTCCCACCTCCCCCTGTGCTAAAATAGAAAATGAACCCACACTTACCTCTCCCATCACCATTGCCCCAGAGCTCCCAGCACTGATGATGTCGTGGATCACATAAGGCATCAGCCAATTAGTGACTGATGAAGATTGGTGGCAGCACCATGTGATCCGTGGATATGATGATATCAGTGCGGAACCAAAATCATCATCAAAAAGTTTGGCTTGAAATAAGAAATAGAAAAGAGGAAAATTGAGAGAGGAGGGGGACGCAGCTGCAGCAAAAGTATAAGGATGTTTTCAAAAGGAGTGTTTTTTTTTTTTTTGGTGCGTCTTTTGGTGCGTTTTTGGTGCATTTTTTGGTGCATTTTTGGTGCATTTTTGGTGCGTTTTTGGTGCATTTTTGGTGCATTTTTTGGTGCGTTTTGGATGCTATACATTTCTGCACAAGAAACACATCCAAAAACTCATCAAAAAAACAAAAAAACTCAAAAGAAATCCAAGGAAATGACCAGCGCCACAAAGATGCTTCTAATGTATCCAAAAAATATCATTAAAAGTAGCCAACTTTATTTATGAATAAAACCATAATTCAGGTAGAAAAAATACACACAACTAGTTCAAACAGGTTGACACAATGGACCACATGTATGAAAACTGTCTAGGTCTAAAATTCACTTTGTTGCTGAATGCATCCAGAGCTCATAGCAACCAATCAGAGCCCATAGAAACCAATCAGAGCTCATAGCAACCAATCAGAGCCCATAGAAACCAATCAGAGCTCATAGCAACCAATCAGAACTCGTAGCAACCAATCAGAGCTCATAGCAACCAATGAGAGGGCCCGTTTCTTTTCCTATAGTGCTCTGGAAGAATGAGAGGGGCACTCTGATTGGTTTCTATGGGCAACAAAGTGAATTTTGGACCTAGACAGTTTTCATACATGTGGCCCAAAGACTTTTAAGACTAAGGCTATATTCACACGGCAATTATTGGGACGTATCTTGCCCCGTAATTTGCGCCATACTGCGCTAAATACGGGGCACGATACCTCCCAATAATTACGGTAATTCACAGTTCTCATAGTAATCCACAATACGCCGAGCAGGGAAAGAAGTGACATATCAATTATTCACGGCGTATACGCGCCTTGAATAATGAATGTCTATGGGGCCGCCCCCCGCCCCCACTCCCGAGGACACGGCGTTATTGCGGGCGAAATACATCCCCACAATTACACCGTGTGAACATAGCCTTAGACTAAGGAGTTTCCTCCGAAATGTGGCAACCTGTTTGAACTAGTTGCATGTATTTTTTCTACCTGAATTATGGTTTTATGCGTTTCATAAATAAAGTTGGCTGCTTTTAATGATATTTTTGGATCAGAAGCATTTTTGTGGCGCTGGTCAATTCCTTGCATTTCCTTGGAGTCTTTAGTATTTATTATATTGGGAGTATGGCCCAAATCTCTACGCCTGACCCAGGTGAGCTGATTACCTTCTATGTGAACTGTTCACCAAAAAAACACTCAATTTTAAAGCCCCCTAAAGTGTAACTCCAGTCCAATTTTATTTTTTTCTTTTGAGTCTTAGATAGGGAAGTATTAACCCCCCAGTATCAGTTGTTCTGTTGTCTATGCCCCTGTTCAGAAGATTTCACCTCCCTTTCTCTCCTTCAATGAAGTAATATGGGTCCCGCACACATTGGATATGTGAGTCGTTGGAGGATTTTCATTCCTGGCTCCAGTAAATCCACAGCACTCCTCGTCACCTCATCATGAAATATATATAATTTATTTACAACAAACATATTGATTAAAAAGTATCGACTCTCCGTGGAAAATCATCAAGTGAGATACCGCAAATGGCAATGTTGTATGTTCAGATATACGACCCGAGTCTCAGCATCTGGTGGAAGATAGTCTGGTGACACATGTGCGAGTGGTGCAGCATATAGCATGCAATGGGGTTAAAAGATCATAGGAGAGCCATGGTGTCTGGGGCTAAATAAAATGGGGCACGACTCATCCTCTGACCTCACAGTCTCTGCACATCCAGCAATAGCTTCTGTTCTTAAAAGGGTTTTGCCACAATCTCATTTCACACCTCGTGCATCCAGCTCTTCAGCTCTGTGTGCTCAGAAGGGCCGTGTGTGATTTATTTGAATTGCATATCATGTGACCCAGCAGGATGACATCACCATGTCTTTCCTCTCTGTAGTCAAAGAAAGGTCTCATTATGTAAAGCATTGTGAGTAGCTGAGAGGTAAAGTTTTTGCCTCCAGGCACAAGGGTCCTAGGTTCAAATCCCTGTAATAACCAAAACTTTGGATTTGTTTTCTCTTTATCAATGCACAGACCTCATTGAGGTTTCTTTTTCTTTATTTATTTGCACTGTTTGACTAATTACTAAGAAGTACAGAGGACGGGAGTAGAGTGACAGCACCTGGGGTTTGAACACTCAGCAGCTGCCTTAGAGAAGAAGTGATGTCTGAGTATGTCTGACCAGGACTGAGTAGCTCTCAGCCCTGGTCATATCCCCTGGAGACGAGCTATAAACAATGGATCACTAAAGGAACAGCTAAAACAAAAATAGTGCAGAATTTTTAATAATAATAAATGATGAAAATGTTTGTCATTTCATTTGCAAATTTCCCACGTCAATTTTATTTCGGCAAAATAAAGGGCAAAACCCCTTTAAGTCATATGTAACTTGGGGAATGCCTGTACCACTGATTTCCAAAAGGATTAGCCCAATTGTCATTCGATAAGGCTAAAACTCACTTTTTCCATGCAACGTCCAGCAGTAGCATCCTACTTTTTCCTATGACATCCTTTTTTTTGGAATGGTTGCAAAAATCTGTGCTGTCATTTTTTTGTGCATATGAACAGGATTACAGAAACCCCATTCAGATATATGGGAGGCAGATAGTCATTGGATTTCATATAGTATTTGGCAAGGAATGCTCTCTGAAATTTGACAAATGTCACCATACAGTATATTGTGTGTGCATGGGGAGATATCTGATCAGTTTGGCTACGAGCATATAACACAGCTCTGAAATCTCACTAGAAAGAGTATATACTCACATATGGAAAAAAAAAGTATTTCGAATCATTGCAAAAGAAGATAAAGATCTAAAATCTTCAGATCCGCAGCTGTCCAATGCTTGATGTATTTCTTTCTTTTGTATGGATAGGTGCACTTTATAACCAAGGTGAAGTATTAAGCATGAGACATTGATCAAGGGGATGTGTTGGAGACATTTGTCTGTAGTTTGGTCAATACATAGACAATCTGTTTTGTCTGCTTTCAGACTAGAATACCAATATAGAGAGAAAGACCTTGTCAAGTTATTGACAGTTTGACAAAAAAAGATTATTCGTTTGTGCCACAGTCAGTGCATTTGTAACATCGTGCACAAAGTTCGGTGAGGAACCCGGAGTTCATTTCTTATCACGGTTACAATACCGGCAAATGGGAAGATAGAAAGACAAAGATAAAGATCTTGTTTAACTTCTTGATTTAACTGCAGACTGCTAGAAACCATTATTATCCCCCAGAGGGATTGCAAGAGATTGCTGATTCCTTTGAGAGGTTTCAGGTGTTTGAGTAAACTGTGATAAGTCAGCACTGTGCTTCTCCCATTCTTGGGAATTTCTAAAATCATCCCCAGTTGAAAATTTTTTTTATGGTTGGAAAAAAAATCCCAATTGCTTAAGTCTATATAGACACTTGGGGCCACATGTATGAAAACTGTTTAGGTCTAAAACTTACTTTTTTGCCCATAGATTACTATGGGCAAAAAAGTGAGTTTTAGACCTTAACAGTTTTCATACATGTGGCCCTTCCTGTTCTCCTTCTTCAACCTTTAACAATGATGATTGGTACAACACTGCAGAATTTGACTTCGCCCATAAAAGTTGCCTATCCTCCGAGTACTTACGATACCCCCATGACATCAGTAGAGCTTAATTAAACCAACTAACCAAGCAGTTGCAGAAAACAGTAATATGAAGCCTGCATCAAACTTAGGGCCACATGTGAGAAAACTGTCTAGGTCTAAAATTCAATTTGTTACCCATAGCAACCAATTAGAACACTCCTATCCTTTATCCAGTGCACTATATGAAATAAAAGGGGCGCTCTGATTGGTTGCTATGAGCTCTGATTGGTTGTTATGGGCAACAAAGTGAGTTTTAGACCTAGACAGTTTTTATACATGCGGCCCTTAATGCTAGATGAGACAGAACATGAATGATGGCAAGGCAGGTGGTAACACTATAACAAATAAGGATGAAAACCTTGAACAAATACATTTACAGATGATGAGCAGCAACAAACAAGAACTGATACTAAAAAAAATTCCCTGAACCTTTCCCTATATCTATCCATAATGCTGACCCTAACACCAGACACCACTGATCCTCTCTGTCCCTGAAAATATTCTTAGAGCTATAACTGACCCTAACATAAACAGGAGGACTTTAGGATCCACAAACCAAATTGAACACACCAAGATACAAACACTGACAAATAATTGAGATTTCCACTGATACAGAATTTCCACAAATAGTTAGAAAATTAACCAGACTAGAATGGACCAGCATAATTTAAAAGTATCAAAAATCAGATAAGAAACAAATGAGAACTCAAGGGGTACACACTCTGACTCAAACTAACTAGACAAGACTGGACTTGATTTGGTTTGCAGTAATCAACATGCTTGATAACTAGGTACAGAATACCTAGCAAGAGCACTAGACACAATCATACTGAGCTTAAAGGGGTTGTCTCACTACATGGATTGCTGCTTTTTATGTTAAAGATCTTGCAAAAACAAGTCACTTTGCAATATGTGTCTATTAACAGTGTCCTACCTATTCTGAGATGTCCCTTCTTGTATGGACTGCATCAGCTCCTCAGATCGCTATAACTACAGACCTGTTTGATCTCTCCTGATTGGCTGCCAGCGCTGGTTGCTATAGCTACAGACCTGTTCAATCTCTCCTGATAGGCTGCAAACACTGGTCACTATAGCTACATACCTGGTGTCCTCAGCAGCTCATCACTGCAGGTCAATTGAAGACAGTTGAATCCAGCAAAGCCAGTAAACACAGCCCTGAATAAAAAAAATGAAACTGAGAAAACAGGACTGAAGTAAGATGAACTGATATAGTGAGACAACCCCTCTAAGCTATAATCTTTACCATTGTCATGGCCAGTTAGTGCATCCTTTATGTCAATCGTGAGTTTGGTGTAAGGCCACGCCAAGGAGCGGAGTCTAAGAAGCAAAGGGGCATGGACTCCGCTGCAGGGAACTTCCAGGTCTCTTCCCTAAACATGGGCACTCGCAGTGATGACTGACTTACAGCTGGGATACAGAAGGAACAGACAAAAGTGTAGTTGGGTCACCAGACAGAAAACACAGGCAGAGTTGCTTATGAAATGCACCAGGAAGCACCAGAAAATACCAACAAACTGGCAGCAGGCTGGGGGAAGGTGCTACTTTAAATATCTGCTGGTGGCAGAGTATAGGTTCAGGGAAACAGGGCAGTGTGTGCTGGAACTTTAAACTGCTGTGGAAGTTCACCCACCTCCTTAAGGAGATCTGGCAGCAGGAACAGAGAAGCTACTGAGGGGCCAAATGGGTAAGGGCATGTCCCCACGGCACGGGTTTTCGGACGTTTTTTTCAGACGGTTTGCGGTTTTGCAGACCGTATGAAAAACCAATCGAAAATGAGCAGAACAGGGCTCTATGGAAAACCCCGTGCAGCAGTCCCCACTGCACAGGTTTTCTGCCCGCCGATTTTTCTGCCCTCGGGCCGCCCGCAAAGCATTCTACCTGCACATTCTTCCGTCCGGTTTTCGGACGGAATCTGTGCTTGTGAATGTGAAGGTAGAGGGCTTTTCTCTGCTCATCGCGGAGAAAAGCCGCCCCTCCCCTCCTCCCCGCGCGCGCGGACGTGGAGGTGGCCGCAAAACAGTGCAAATACTGGATAAACTGACCGGTATTTGTCCCTTGCCGTGTGAATGCACCCTAATATGCCGTCCGACATGGCTGAAAGATACTCGGGCACACCTTCTTCTTGGCACATGAGCTGCGGCACGACGTTTGACAACCATGCTGCCAAAATCAGGGAACTAAAAACTATCATGCAAATAATTACAAACATTTCTTGCATCCTCCCCCTTTATTCTCCATATCTGCCGGTTTTCTGTATGAGACTGCCATAAAAACACATATGTGTCTAAGATATAACAAATTGTTGTAACCGGTTTTCCTGGTTAACATAGGGATAGGTCCAGCTACACAGTGATACGCACGTTAGACCTCCTGTACCTTGGGACCAATTAGAGTGAATTCTTAAGTGGAAAAAATTTGAAACTAAAAATCAGGTCTATCTATTTCAATGCAGATGGTTTTGCAGCACATGCATTTCTTCAAATAAAGGATACAGTTGCCACAAATTAGCTTTTTGTGAATTTACCCTTAGGCTTGGTCTACACATGGTGAGCCTGAATATTTTATATTCTTTAAAGTAACCCCATTGATGCTTATTAGTACAAGTTCAACAATGTATTGATGGGTTTATTTGTTCAGCTGTGGATATTATCGATTGTACAACTGCGAGTCTAAACAGCTTCTGCTTTATTCTCCTTTTATATTACATGTTGATTTTCTATAGTGAGTTGTATGACTCGGTAAGTTCCCTCGTGAATATAGTTGAGACATAACTTTTAATGTTCTGAGGTTTACCTGAACTAACCTTGAATACCAGTTGATGCTTCTAATGGAATAGTTCACCGTTTGGTCAAGAATAAATAATTATATTTTTTAACCCCTTAAGCCGAACGCCTGAAAAGAATTTAATGACCAGAGCATTTTTTTTAGTTTTTGCTTCCTTGCGTTTCAACAGTTGTAACTTTTTTATTTTTTCAATGACGCAGTTGGATGAGGCCTCGTTTTATTCGAGACAAGTTGTTGTATTTTATGTGGATATAGTTTAAATTGACTAAAAAATAATTGCAGAATTTTTTTTGTATTTTTTTTCATTTTTTTGTTTTTTTTTTACACCATTTACATTTCACACTTAATAACTTGTTTGATTAATTCTACAGGTTATTACGGTCGTGTTGATATCTGATATGCGTAGGTTTTTTTTTGTGTGTGTAATGTAGGCACAATTATTTGTTATTAAATATTAATTTTTATTTTATTATTTATTTTTTTATTTTTTTACACTTTTTTATGGTTTTTACTATTTTTTTTTTAATCACATGAAGGGAGAACTGTTTTACTTTTTTTTTTCTTTTACACTTGATTATGTATTAGCATATTCATAAATGCTAATACATTATAATCTGTGTCAGTCTGACACAGGCAGTGATCAGGGCAGCTCACAGTCTGCCCTGATCACTGGCTTGTTACACAGATAGCCCTGGGGCTACTCTAGATCCCTAAGGCTGACTGTGCAGCTGTTACCCGGACTCTGTTGGGTCACCGGGTGTCCCGATCGCCCGACAGAGCAGGGAAACCCTTTGATTGTGCTGCGGTGATGAACTGCGGCAATCGAAGGGTTAAAGCACCGGGGAGCGGAGGATTCCCCCACTACACGGTACTTGCAGGAGCTGCACTGGGATCAGGGCCATCAAAAGACGTCGCTGCAGACGAAAGACGGTGGCTGGTCGTTAAGGAGTTAAATTCCCTTGAAAATAAACAAAATATTTTGAAATAGAGAAAAAAAATCAAAACAATTGGAAGAGTCCAATGCTGCTCCATATGCTTTAAAAAAATGTAAAACTCTCCGAAAAAGAACTCCCTTTGATCCTTTAACTGTGATTGACAAGTAATATTGCCTTCTTTATTAATACATACTTTTTCTGATCTGTATAGAACATTGAGTGTTGTTAAAGTAACCATGATACGCCCCACCCAGAACCAATTCTGATTGTAAGAAGGGCCCATGGGCAACAAAGTTGTGTTGCTGTGTAGCCAAATATGAGGCTTGTCATAGGTAGAGAATGCTTGCCCAGGTTGTCTTGGGCCCCAAAAGCCCATGGACATTAGACTCTATCTGATATACTGATGCTAACGCCAGTCTTACCTCACATTATAGATACAAAAATGACACAGAAAGGCAACCTCCTAAAGAAAAGGTTATCTCCTGAACCCCAACCTGGAATCCATTTATGATAATAACCTCTCTAAACTTATTCTAGTTTGCCTAACGATGATACTGGCCCTGTAATAAAACATACATAAAAAGGAGCTAAGGCAGCAATCTTCAGGAAGACCTTTGCCTTGAAACATCCATAGTAGTAATGTGCTTCATATCTGGGTCAAAGTGAAACTAGACCAAATCGATAAATTAATGAAAAAAAAACAAAAACCTATAACCCCAAATCAAAGCTGAGGTTACAGCTAGTTACTGGTTTGTAAGGGTCAATTTACCACTCCACAGTAATTTTAGGAAGCCCTAGGGCCATATTTTTCATTGTGGACCCTAGGCAGTTGCCCAGGGGCCCCTCAAGTATGGGGGCCCTAGGTGGTCTATGTATGTCCCACAAAATACAAAGAAAACATACCCTGGATCTCTTGGTTGGTTTCGCTTATTTAACTGTTTGTGTGTGTTTAGGATGCACAAACAGTTAAAAACCAGGTTGAAGATGGGAGCCAAAGGCTCCCTGCCCTGTCAATTAGTCTTGTAGGCTGCAGGTGTCCAGACATAAGTGGCGTGATAATAAGTGAGCTTGGGGGTGGCTAGAGGCATGGTATTGGTTGATGTCATGTTTTTGGGCAGAGCCTACTGCAATGTTATGCCCATAATGCTGTTAATACAGCTCTGGGAAGCCCTATGTGACATCAGACCACGACTGACATCGGACAAGGAGTATAACAGGTCTGGAAGCGCTGGAGAGCAGTAAGTCAACCCTTAAAAACTAGCGGAAAAAAATCCACCCTATTCTTAATCCCAACTTTGAGTTAGGGTTGCATTATGGTTAGGGTTATAGTGTAAAAATTTGGGTTTAGGTTTAAAAGTTCTGTTGAACCTGTGTCGAACTGAACAGGGACAGATTTGAGGAAGGTGCCTAGTTAAACCCCTGGCACTTGGATCTGCACACTTTTGCTTGGTGCTGACACTGCCCGGGCCTACACCAAATAAATGCAAGAAAAGGGAAAAATATTTTCTTCTTCACCTACCTCCTTTTTTCCCTTTAAATCCCTTCTGAAAACCATTTTTATTTTGGTTATGAAACTTGGAGGAGAGACCACATTTTTTGGTACTAATCAGACCTGGGTCTCATTAAACAAAATTGTCCAACCTTTGGTCTCCCAATAATGAAACCCGCTAAAAAAAAAAAAATCTAAATTTTTGCTAAAATATTTGAAACAAGCTCATAATATAGAAGAATTGTTTCAAATTCCAATGATTTAAGCCTCCTGAGCGTGATTCTGCTGAGAGCCTTTTCTTCCAGGCAAGACGTCATATTTTTTCAAGTTACTCTTGACTCCTGCACAAGCAATTGTTCACCTTTCATCCAGGTTACATGGAAACAAAGACTTTGGTTAGTTCAGTTTTCTCTGTCCTATCCAAGACACAAACACAATAAAATCCCAAGGAGTATGGATGATGAAAACATATAAGCGACTGACAAAGAATGTGATTGTAACCACTGAAGAGGTCAGACTATTTCTTTCCTACATAATAACTTGCAACGTTTCCCTTGAAATGTATTATGTGCAGCAAAACCTTCATAGATTTATTTACTTTTTCATTCTTTTCTCATGATAAACTGAAACGCGCCTCATTACATGAATGGCATGGAGACGTGGAGGCCTAAATATGTGTTCAGTCTCTCAGCTATTTCTGTAGAGGGATAAAACAAAATAAGATAACCAAAATCCTTTAGAGCAAACGGCAAGTTCATAAAATGTATCCGAGGCAACTAGATGAATATTTTCTTCAGTCAATTTTGCATGGTTTTTTTTTTTTATCTACAATATACATTAAATGCATAATAGCTTTGAATACAGAGGTTCAGTCAAATTCAGTCAACTTTTATTCTGAAAATGTAAAATATTCAGTTACATTTAAGGCTAGGATGCTGTGTCGGTCTGGAGTACCTAGGGCCCACAGGTGGAGTTGACTCTAGGGGCCCACCAGTTGAGGTTGTATGGGCCCACCGGTGGAGTTTATTTTAGGGGCCCACCCTACAGCTGCTGTAAATGATTGAACATGCCTCCTATACTCTACTTCTCTGCTTTTTTGCCTCTTCTGAGAATGTATATTGAGTTAAAAAACAACTATAGGTCTACCATGCCTAGGGGCCCACTGGGGGTTTCGCCTATTGCCCTGTGGACCAGTCCGAGCCTGCTAGGATGGCACACATTATAATCGCCATTGCCAGTGTCTTTATTTGATCTATGGTTAAAGAAGTTTCATAGTTACATCGTTTGTAAGGCTGAAAACAGACAGATGTCCATCCAGTTCAGCCTTTTCTCATGGTGTTGATCCAGAGGAAAGCAGAACCCCCTCCCTCATGAGGTAGAAGCCAATTGTCTTATTTTTAAGGAAAACTTTCCTTCCAGACTCCAATCTGGCAATCAGAATAAATCCCTGGATCAGTGACCCTTCTCCAGAATCCTAGTCATTATAACTTGTTATATTATTACATCTAGAAAAGTATCCAGACCCTTCTCCAGAATCCCGGTCACTATAATTTGTTATATTATTACATCTAGAAATGTAACCAGACCCTTTCCCAGAATCCTGGTCAGTATAAATTGTTATATTTTTACATCTAGAAATGTATCCAGACCCTTCTCCAGAATCCTGGTCACTATAAAATTGGGTTATATTATTACAAACTAGAAATGTCTCCAACCCTTTTCTAGAATCCTGTTCACCATAACTTGTTATATTATTACATCTAGAAATGTACCCAGACCCTTCTCCAGAATCCCTGTCACTATAACTTGTTATATTATTACATCTAGAAATGTATCCAGACCCTTCTCCAGAATCCTAGTCACTATAACTTGTTTTATTATTACATCTAGAAATGTATCCAGCCCCTTCTCCAGAATCCCGGTCATTATAACTTGTTGTATTATTACATCTAGAAATGTCTCCAGACCCTTCTCGAGAATCCCGTCACAAATAACTTGTTCTTTTAAAATTACATCTAGAAATGTATCCAGACCCTTCTCCAGAATCCTAGTCATTATAACTTGTTATATTATTACATCTAGAAATGTATCCAGACCCTTCTCCAGAATCCTGGTCACTATAACTTGTTTTATTATTACATCTAGAGAAGTATCCAGACCCATCACCAGAATCCAGGACATTATAACATGTTATATTATTACATATAGAAAAGTATCCAAACACTTCTCCAGAATCCTGGTCACTATAACTTGTTATATTATTACATCTAGAAATGTATCCAGACCCTTTTAGAACTGTGATAGTGAATTCACCAGGACAAGTTCCTCTGGCAGAGAGTTCCACAGTCTCACTGCTCTTTCAGTAAAGAATCCCTTTTCTATGTTTATGTAGAAACATTCTATCCTCTAGATGTAGAGGACGCCCCTCGTTCTGGATACAGTCCTGAGTATAAACAGATCTTGGAAGAGATCTCTATATTGACCTTTGATATATTTATACATATTTATTATGTCCCTCCTGAAGCCGTTTTTTCTCTAAGATAAATAACCCTAATCTTGCTAATCTTTCTGGGTCCACCCAGTCCTTTTATTATTTTTGATGCTGCCTTTGTACCTGTTCAAGCTCTATAAGGTCTTTCCTGTGAACTGGTGCCAAAAACTGTTCACAACATTCCATGTGTGGTCTAACCAGTGACTTGTATAATGGGAGAATAATGTTCTCATCATGTGCATCTATGCCACTTTTAATACACCCCATGATCCTATTTGCTTTGACAGCTGCTGCCTGACACTGGCTGCTACAGTTAAATTTACTGTCCACCAGGATTCCCAAGTCCTTCTCCAGTCACTTTTACCCAGCTTTTTTCTATTTAACATTTAATCATGGATTGGATTTTTCCTCCCCATGTGCAGAACCTTGCATTTATCTGTTTTAAACCTCATCTGCCACTTCTCTAGCCCGGCCTCTACCTTATCCAGATCCCTGTGTAATAACACATTATCCTCTATTGTGTTGATTACTTTACAGAGCTTAGTATCATCTGCAAAGATCAATATTCTACTGTGCAATGTTTCCATAAGATCATTAATGAATATATTGAAGAGAACAGGGCCCAATATTGATCCTTGTTTTACCCCATTAATAACAGGGATCCAGTCCGAGTATGTACCATTAATCAACACCCTTTGTTTTTTTATCACTGAGACAGTTTCTTATCCATTTGAAGACATTTCTCCCCAGTCCAAGCATTCCCATTTTACTTACTAATAGTGTTGAGCGATTTTTATCGACAAAGTTGAAATCGGCAAGGTTTTTATGGTGATCAAAATTTTCAGACAATGCGATAATTAAGGTTAAAATCTGTGCATCATCTATTAAGATCTCGCCATTTTCGGCGTTCCTGTCATTTTGGCGGCCAGCAAATCAGATTACAGAATAGAGCAGGGGGAGATGTGTGTGGCAACGTCATGACTGGGATGTGTATGGTTGCGATTTGGCTGGAAAAATCACATGACCCTCGTTTTAACATAGAACAGCCCTTCCTGTTCAGCCTTAGTGTCCCCTCAGCGTCTCATAGGGAAAAGGACGTGCGCTCTCCTGTGGCCAAACAGCTCAGCGAAATTAGTCTATTTTTTGCACAGAGAAACCTCTACTATTAGCTGTGATCCTTCCAATTTAGTTAGATTAGAGATTTGAAGATTTTATGTAGTTAGCTAGAGAATTTTTAAAGCAGCATCTAAACCCTGTAAAGTCACGGGGGAACGGGGGGGGGGGGGGGGGGCGGGCGAACACGGACACGCTCTATCTATAAAGAACACTGGATAAATTCACCAAGACTTAGTGTAGACATTGCACTGCAATATCTTTATTATTAACAGTTTGCTATTGAAATATTTTTCCTGGATATTGGGCAGCCTGAACTTATATTTGGGTACACATCATTTCTAGTAACTGCAGTCTCTTTGTTAGGTGCAAAACTCCACTTTTATTATCAGTATACATTTCAGATAGGTGTTCATTTTTAATTTTACCCATTACACCTGTGACTGTTGATATATCCCCTTGCGTTAAAATTTCAAACCCGCATTTGTAGTCAGACAGGAGTTTGTTGCCAAAAATACCGTGTATTCA